>OY856409.1:1514208971-1514718971 GCA_963693085.1 Alisma plantago-aquatica
ACAATGAGCAAGCAAGCATTCAATAAGATCCTAAAACAATTATACAATTTCCTTTTATTACTCATGCCATTAAGATCTATTAAATCTAGCTCGCTTCTTAGGGTTTCTAGTCCACTTTTAGGATTTCTATTGCATTTATGGTTTTTCTTCATCTTTTACCATATTAAACCCTAATTATCTTGTCTATTCTTCAACATTAAGGTTATCTTAACAACATATAACCCTATTTTCATATTACAGGAACATTACTCCTCAATTAAGCTTCTTTTTCATTAAAGCTACCATTTTTATCCCTTTAATCCATGACAAGATCATTATATGCATTTATCATCAATTCATAGTTCATTATGGTCCAATTCACATATGAACTTGATTTGCCATTAATTCTATTCTTTATTCATGAGAAAACCCTAATTACTACATTTAGGGTATTTATCCACAAATTAGAAACTTTAATGCTCGAAACTGCCTATAACCATGAAAACTTAGTTTTATGCATGAAATCGAATAATTAAAGCCATTAGTAGTCCTAATTACCAACATTAGGGTTTCAAGGCCCATTAAAGTATTATTCAGGCACATTAAACTCGAAATTAACTAATTACATGCAAAGTTCATCCTTTTTGTTCCTAATGTGCCCTTTCATCATTAACAGGTTAACATCAACTTTAGACACTCATCTAACCCTTTCTAATTCATTAATCATATCAAAATAGGGTTTCTTAATCATCATTACATTAAAGTTAATAACTTCTATTTTTTCAATTGCAATCAGAATCAGGCTTCAATTATATTTTTAATGGATTCCTCATGTTCTTCTCAGCAAAATTCATATATTATGCATATTCATCCGAGCTACAGTTAACGAGATATGAATTTTGCAAATTAAACTTATTTTGGGCCAATAGGGAGGCGCCACGAAGCCTCTATACTTGCAACACGATTTCTTTGGAAAAACATTTCAAAAAGACGTTCTTACCCCTGGTTAAGTTGACAACTCTTTGATCCCGTGGAGGGTATATCCGTCCAGCGCCACTTTCCTTTTCTTCAACCATGAGCAGGTCGACACCTGCTGCCCTAGCTGCCATTTTACAGCAACCGTGCATGCGCCCCTCCTTCTCCAAGGTCTGGCGACCATCGGGGATGATGCCCCTTCCTCCGACGCCTCTCCCCACACTCAGGGCGGTCCCCATCTTGCTCCCAAGAGGGCTGGTTCGTTCTGGCCATGCCTACGACCCACAACACGTCTCACAACCATGCGGCGACTGCTGCTCCCTTCCCGGACCACGATGGCCACCATGGAGGGTGTCATTGGCTCCGACAGGTCCCTGCGCTCAGGGAGCATCCTCTATCCACAACCATGACGGCCCATCCACACCTGCTACTCCCCGGATAGCGGCTAGACTTGCTGCTCCTTAACAGACCTTGCGCAAGAGCCAGAGAGTAGTTGGAGTCGAACTTCCTTCCGACTGTTGTGAGAGTGTCATACGAACTTCCTTTCCCCCATCCCTGGCTTCTCCTTTCTCCAAGGATAGAGATATCCCTCAACTAGGGTTCGTGGACAGAAACGATGAAGAAGATGAAGAAGAGAGATAGATACTTGCGTGGAATCTCTCTGGTCCTTGCCAAAGGGTTCGGCCCTTTATATAAGGGTGGTATCCATGCTCCAGTAGGCTTGTCTACGAAGCAACCAAGCCTTTTTTCAATTAGGAATGTGTTTCCTTTACTAATAAACAAGTTTCTCTCTCTTAAACATCTCCTAAAAACAACATATTCATTGGATTTTTTTGGGAATATGAAAATATTCTCCCTTATTATCTTTTGACTTGCTTTTGAATTCATTAATCACGAATTTATGTTTTCCTTAAGTAGAAAACACCTCCCTCTTAACAAAACCACATAATCCATTAATGGTATACTCACATTATCTTCTTATTTTCTGTTATGAGTATTTTCTATTTCCTCTTTTATTAATTGGGCTCCTTGGACCCCAAGGAATTCTAATAATTCGAAATTCCTTTTATTGGATACTCATTTTCCTTCTAGATGCATCTAAATGCATTATTCTTCATTATTCCTCATTATCTTGTTTATTTCTAAGTAAAATTTCTCTTTTTGAGGATTTCTATTTATTTCTCTTCTATTTTCTTCATTAGTATTCCTTTTATCATTAGAAATCCTTGGAATACAAAATTCCATTAAGGATAACTCAATTATACTTCTTTCCACTTGTTTTCCACCTTTTACCATTGTTTTCTTAATAAAGAAATACTTAATTAATCTTTTCTTTTCTTATTACTTTTATTAGCAACTTTGGACTCCTTGGAACCAAAGGAACCCATGAGGCACGCAATCCCTCTTTGGATTTGCCTTTTAGAGGTTTCCACATTCTTCTTTTCTCAAAAATTCAATTATTCATTCACTAATTAAACTTTCTTGTTATTTGGGCCCAATAGCCAATAAAGCCCACAAATAACTCAACAAGGCTATTGTAAATGAAAACATGCATTCAATCAAAAGACATCATTATTTGTTCATTTATCTTTAATATGAGAAATTACATTTCACAGCAAATGAACCCAAAACTGGGGTTGTAACATCCTCCCCCTCTTATAAGAATTTTGTCCTCAAAATTCAACCAACCAAACAAACAATTTAGGATAAGACTTTTCCATGTCCATCAGGGCTCCCATGTGGCTTCACCCTTTCCATGGTGCTTCCCAAGAACCTTCATCATCTCATATCCTTCCATCTGAGTTCTTTCTTACCTTGGTATAACATACCCTCATAGGTAACTCAGTGCATTTCACCCTCTCAAAAGCTGAATGGGTTCAAGACTCAACACATGGCTTGGGTACCTAACATAGTGCTCTAGATCGGACTAATGGAACACCTTACACATCATGTTATCGTGGGGGGTAAGGCTAAACACAACCTTCTCCACCAATCCATCTCAAATGGATCCATATATCGGGGACTCAGCTTTCTCAGCTGTAGCTTAGAGGGGTCGGATTTTCACATCACATACTCTCCCACAGTGAGCTGCATGTCAGTCTACGTTGCTTCAACTCACGACTCATGCCACTTCTAGGCTCTCTTTCTCAGCCATTTCTTGATCAAAGCGACTTCATCTGCACCCACTGTGGTTCTTTTCTGACCTTCGCGAGGCCTCTTTCACCAACATCATCTTAATGAAGTGGTGACCGACACAACCTCTCTATAAGACTTCTTGCATCCCGATAAAGGCTATGGTGGTTATCATCACATCTTACACACTGGCTCTTTGTATCACCCTGAATGAGCACACATGCTCCCGTCAGACTCTCTAGTCTGGATCATACTGACCATTAGTATGGGGTGATAAACTGTACTTATCATTGATTTCATCATGTATCCACTTCCACCTCATGGAAGCGGACCTTGGTCAAACCTAAGAACTTCTGAACTCGCATCATGGTGTAGTTGAACCATCTTCTCTCTTAAGTAGTCAAACCAAATCTATCTTGTGACGGTACTCTTTCTTTCTCATGTCATCTAGGTATGGCAATCTACCAGAACCCATATTGGATCTCGACCTTCCTTGGTCCAGGGGAGACTCACAACATCCATAGTGAAGAACTCCCATTCTCTCTTGGGAACTCTTTATACTTTATATCCATGTACTGGGTTACTGGTGTTCGTCCTTCGCCTCCTAGCTTGCATGGACACATGCTATCTACAACTTTGTTTTAAGCATCCAAAGTGCCACTATCACTTACCATCTTTGTAGTTTCATAGTGTTTGGTGATCTTAAAACCATGGTCTCCTGTATGTTGTGATTCCTCAAGGTCGATACCTCGAAAACACTAAACCACTCTCACTAGGGTTTTATCACTTTCCTTTCCAAAGAAATGTATCCAAGGTTCTACAACCATCCTTCTACCACATCAAGGACTAGGCTAGCTATCCAAACAACCACTAGTCTTGTTCAACAGATCTCGTTATATCTGAACATAAGTCAAACTTATCTCTTTTTCTCAACTTAAGGTTAGCCTAACAACCTCAACTTCTTCTAGCTCCCAGCTAAACCAGGTAGCTATACCTCAACCCGAGCATTCATTACCACTTCTTACCTTTAGGTGTTAGGTAAAATTGAAGACATACTCTTCCATGTATATCACTTATCATATCAAACTCTAAGTTTATCTTCATCAAGAAACTCTGAGCTCCTTTTCATGGTGGTCAAACTCAACCTTGCATATCTTGCAAATTCCAGATATCTCATGGTATCACATCCCAACAAGATGATCTCCTTAATACTCTTAGTGTTTGTAAACCATCTAGGTATCATGGTTCCATGAGGGTATGTTATCATCTCTATCCTCATACCTTGTAGCAACTTTCCAACTCACATCATCTTTATTCTTAGTGTATGGCATGCGTACTGTCCTATCTCTCACTACCATAACAAGAGGAAATAAGCATTTGGCTGCAGTCCAAATACAGAGTTCTTCCTGTTCCAAGAGTAGACATGGTACAACCCACCTTTCCCGTAAACTTTCAAGTCCAAGTTGAAACGTGCAACTTATGTCTCTATATCATAAGCATCATGATATCCACATTACTTCCATGTAAAACTGTTCTCGAACTTACTTGGTCCAAGCATAATCCTAGGTCATCTCCTCTAGGTCTATAGGGAGCTGACACTTTTGAGGTCATCCCTTTTCCCTTATGCATCAGAGAATGCCCTACTCATCTGCCCTTTAGGTCCCATGAGTTCATGAAGGTGATCAATCTCCTAACCCATGGCTCTTAGACAATGATAGTTGTTACCTCCCGACCCTATGGTCATGTGCAACTAGGGAATTAGGTAACTCCTACTTCCATCGTTCTTATCCCCACCTGACCCTAGGATAGACTTAGGATTCTATCATAGTACATGTCCGACTTAGAACCTTACCCAAGCCTTCATCACCTCTCTCTTTGCATTCTTGGGCTGTCTTTCATCCTTTCTCAGTAATCATGGTAGTCTGCCTACCTTGGTCAGGCCCCATACCAGTTACCTCCATGGTAACACATTCACATGCACGTAGATATGGTTATTTATGGGTCTATAGGTTCATCCTCATTCCATGTACTTTTCACTTAGCTCCTCAAGATCTTATGAGACCTCTTTAGGTTACCGCAAAACCAACAAAACGAGTGTACTCCCTACGAAAGGGTCCCTCTCCCAGGATGGGAGGAAACTACACCTTGATATCAAAGGTCACAAGCGTCCTTGGGGTTTACATTCTTATGAGCATGCCTAACCCAACAACTATTAAGGCACAAGCAGACCACCTATTAACTATGCTACGTCATACTAGTTCTCTTTCCTCAACATTAGATCAACTTAGCTGTGAGGGGTTCATCAAACATACCCTTAACTTAAGGGATTTCCATTACCTCTACACATGAGGGGTACCATGCTCGAAACTATAGAGAATCAAATCTCATCATGAACATCGGGTACACTACTTCCCCTCTTATACCTAGGAACCCTAGGTTCACCTCTTGGGTGTCCAACTGCATGCTCAATCTCTTAACCACAGATCAAGCATGTCCAAGGTATGTCATATACCCCTATGATCCTTTTATATGAGCCATACCTCAGAGTTGAGTCCTCTTCAAGGACAACCAACTCGGTACAAGGCCTCACAATCTGTTACTGAACCCTCTTCCGGGTCTAAGGCACTCTTTATTTCATTACAGCAGGTAAACTCCTGTACCCTAGGCACACCAGTACCAGAAACATCATCCTCTCTCTAGGGTTGGTTCCTCTAAATGCAACCACTCTCATCCGCTTAGGTCACATCATCCTTAACTCCCCACTGTGCCTCACATCTCAGGATTTTAGGCTCCCAACCTCCATGTTGGGCCCTACTTTCTCTCTCTAGAGCTAACTCCACAGCCAACCTTCGTACTAGAGGTCCTTTGTCCATGAAGGCTCAAGCTCACAAGCATACCCCTACGTGGGTGAAGCCATTGCTCAACTCATGTTTGGCTCAAGATTATCTTTAGCCCTTTATGCATCTCCCATAAGACATCCTTCATGTATACTAGACAGGGTTTCAACCTACTGCCGTCTACTGACGTACTCTGGGTGCAAGCTATACCCTACTTGTATATGCCCATAGGGTTTCTATAGGTTCTCCTCTAACCTCATCCATGAAGGAGCTACCCTTCGCTCTAGCATGCACGACCCTCTCCAGGGTTGGGTCGCCAAAGGTACTAGGTCATCTACCCTCTTATGGCATCCCAAAGGCGTGACCAACCAAACACTCGGTCAACCATGACATCTAACTCATCATGTCATCTCTCTCTCTCTATCCTTCCCTTAGGGTTATGGTTAACATCATCCTCAAATGATGTGCTAGGTCTCTACTCTAATGGAGGTCTCTACCTCCAAGAATAACTCTCCCTACTCATCCTCCTACCAAGGAAGTCTATCCTCATTTCTCTCCTGAGGGCAATGACAACTCGTGTCATACGACCTAAGCATGTATCTACTCCTTTATGCTTACTCTATTAAGCTTATGTCCATGACATCTTATTTACATGCTTTTTATTAATTCCTTAATCCTTATCAACCTTACCCATACCTCAAGAGGGTGAGGAGAAGAGAGAGAAAATGCTAATCCTTAAGGTCCTTAACAGAATTTGAGTTGAGAAGGGATGAATAAGATGAGAGAGTCCTAAAGGTATCTTATTTCGAATCATACCCTAAGACTTTGGTCAGGCAGTCACACGGATCTGGGAGTCCTCGTATTCCGACTAGCGGTGTGGAGGAACATATTGCCAGCCCCCGATCGTGATCCTTTTCTAGACACCTCCATCTTTCGGATAATCCTCTAATAACTCCCTTGGGTTCTACAGAATTTGTAAAATTCAATAATTAATAAAGATTAATTGAGGAACCTATGCTCTGATACCAATTGTAACGACCCCGCCTTCCGGTAACCCCCAATTAAGGGAGACCCGAAGAATAGAGCCGTTATTCAATTACAGGATCAAAGGTTCGACAAATAATCAATAACAATTAATAAACTTTACCAACTAAATCGAAAACTGGTATAAAATAAAACTTTTCTTACCTTGGAAAAACTAGGATTTCTAAACTTCTATCCATGAAGATGCTAAAACAACTAATCATCCTATGCACGTTATTTCTCATTTAATTTCACATCTGCCACTTTACTGTTTGTTCTTTTCATTTGTACCTAAAACGCCGAAAAACAAAACGTCGGTCATCAAGAAGTTGGTATGTGGGGGAAACAATAATCATGCAACTATAATAACAAAGTAATCAGCCAATTATCATTTAACAGCCAAGATTACAATTTAAACAATACTACTCAATCCTTTCCTATCCCGTATCTCTGTTCTGTCCCTACAACGGACTGAGATACTACCTCTCTCTAGGTAGATCCTTATTAGACCTCGCATGATCCTACCTAACAGGTAGATCAATATCTAGGGTTGAGTCGCATGGCACTACCCATAGGTAGTCCAATCTCTAACTCAATGTGACTTGATGGACCTACCCCATTGGTAGCCATTTACTAAGTCATTCAATGACCTGATGGGCCTACCCCATTGGTAGCCATTTACTAGGTCAACCCATTAAGCTACAGAGGGGACTAGGAACTGAGCTAGTAGGCATATTTCTTATGTGATAGTCATATTCACATTATACTTTGCATGAATTAAATACATCCAACAGTTTAATTCAAGCCACGATGGAAACATCGATAAAATCCCGGAAAACTAATTCAGGTAGTCATAAGCGTAACCACATACCTGTAAATGTAGATTCGGGTGCAGGAATAATCCAAACAACAATGAGCAAGCAAGCATTCAATAAGATCCTGAAACAATTATACAATTTCCTTTTATTACTCATGTCATTAAGATCTATTAAATATAGCTCGCTTCTTAGGGTATCTAGTCCACTTTTAGGATTTCTATTGCATTTAGGGTTTTCCTTCATCTTTTACCCTATTAAACCCTAATTATCTTGTCTATTCTTCAACATTAAGGTTATCTTAACAACATATAACCCTATTTTCATATTACATGAACATTACACCTCAATTAAGCTTCTTTTCATTAAAGCTACCATTTTTATCCCTTTAATCCATGGCAAGATCATTATACACATTTATCATCAATTCATAGTTCATTATGGTCCAATTCACATATGAACTTGATTTGCCATTAAATCTATTCTTTATTCATGAGAAAACCCTAATTACTACATTTAGGGTATTTATCCACAAATTAGAAACTTTAATGCTCAAAATAGCCTATAACCATGAAAACTTAGTTTTATGCATGAAATCCAATAATTAAAGCCATTAGTAGTCCTAATTACCAAAATTAGGGTTTCAAGGCCCATTAAAGTATTATTCATGCACATTAAACTCGAAATTAACTAATTACATGAAAAGTTCATCCTTTTTGTTCCTAATGTGCCCTTTCATCATTAACAGGCTAACATCAACTTTAGACACTCATCTAACCCTTTCTAATTCATTAATCATATCAAAATAGGGTTTCTTAATCATCATTACATTAAAGTTAATAACTTATATTATTTTTTTGAATTGCAATCAGAATCAGTCTTCTGTTATATTTTTAGTGGATTCCTCATGTTATGCTGAGCAAAATTCATATATTATGCATATTCATCCGAGCTACGGTTAATGAGATACAAATTTTGCAAATTAAACTTATTTTGGGCCAATAGGGAGGCGCCACGTAGCCTCTATACTTGCAACACGATTGCTTTGGAAAAACATTTCAAAAAGACGTTCTTACCCCTGGTTAAGTTGACAACTCCTTGATTTCATGGAGGGCATATCCGTCCAGCGCCACTTTCCTTTTCTTCAACCTTGAGCAGATCGACACCTACTGCCCTAGCTGTCGTTTTACAGCAACCGCGCGTGCACCCCTCCTTCTCCAAGGTTCGGCGACCATCGGGGATGATGCCCCTTCCTCTGGCGCCTTTCCCCGCACTCAGGGCGGTCCTCATCTAGCGCCCAAGAGGGCTGGTTCGTGCTGGCCATGCCTGCGACCTACAACACGTCTCACAACCGTGCGACCATTGTTGCTCCCTTCCCGGACCACGACGGTCACCATAAACGGTGTCATTGGCTCCGACATATCCCTGTTCTCAGGGAGCATCCTCTATCCACATCCATGACGGCCCATCCACACCTGCTACTCGCTGGACAATGGCTAGACTTGCTGCTCCTTTGCAGACCTTGCACAAGAGCCAGAGAGAGTAGATGGAGTCAAACTTCCTTCCAGATGTTGTGAGAGTGTCATGCGGCCTTCCTTTCCACCATCCCTGGCTTCTCCTTGCTCCAAGGATAGAGATATCCCTCAACTAGGTTTCGTGGATGGAAACGTTGAAGAAGATGAAGAAGAGAGATAGATACTTGCGTGGAATCTCTCTGGTCCTTGCCAAAGGGTTCGACCCTTTATATAAGGGTGGTATCCATGCTCCAGTAGGCTTGTGTACAAAGCAACCAAGCCTTCTTTCAATTATGAATGTGTTTCCTTTACTAATAAACAAGTTTCTCTCTCTTAAGCATCTCCTAAAAACAACATATTCATTGGATTTTTTTGGGAATATGAAAATATTCTCCCTTATTATCTTTTGACTTGCTTTTTAATTCATTAATCACGAATTTAAGTTTTCCTTAAGTAGAAAACACCTCCCTTTTAACAAAACCACATAATCCATTAATGAAATACTCACATTATCTTCTTATTTTCTGTTATGAGTATTTTCTCTTTCCTATTTTATTAATTGGGATCCTTGGACCCCAAGGAATTCTAATAATTCGACATTCCTTTTATTGGATACTCATTATCCTTCTAGATGCATCTAAATGCATTATTCTTCATTATTCCTCATTATCTTATTTATTTCTCATTAAAATATCTCTTTTTGAGGATTTCTCTTTATTTCTCTTTTATTTTTCTCATTAGTATTCCTTTTATCATTAGAAATCCTTGGAATACGAAATTCCACTAAGGATAACTCAATTACACTTCTTTCCACTTATTTTCCACCTTTTACCATTGTTTTCTTAATAAAGAAATACTTAATTAATCTTTTCTTTTCTTATTACTTTTCTTTGCAACTTTGGACTCCTTGGAACCCATGAGGCACGAAATCCCTCTTTGGATTTGCCTTCTAGAGGTTTCCACATTCTTCTTTTCTCAAAAATTCAATTATTCATTCACTAATTGAACTTTCTTGTTATTTGGGCCCAATATCCAATAAAGACCACAAATAACTCAACAAGGCTATTGTAAACGAAAACATGCATTCAATCAAAAGACATCATTATTTGTTCATTTATCCTTAATATGAGAAATTACATTTCACAGCAAATGAACCCAAAACTGGGTTGTAACAGAGAGAGAGAGACACACACACACAAATATATATATATATATATATATATATATATATATATATATATATATATAGACCACATATGTATACATTCATATATATATATATATACATATATATGTTTGTACATATATATACACACACACAGACACACATATATATATTTATATTTGTTACCCATATGGCTAAAATAAATTATCTTTCTGGTAACATTCAATTTTGTGCTATTTTTAATGCCTATTTTATACACAGATTATCGACTTCATAACTCTTTATTACGATATATCCACTTGGTTTGGCACTGTTGGAGTAACTACACTAAATTCCTTTGCATACCATATTTACACAGAAAATCACAAGTCTGGAGCTTGTATTCTTAGCGATCGATAGGCCTACACCTTCAATGATAGATGGGCCTATAGCAAAAGTGATTGTTGATCTTACATCTTAAATGATTACTAGTCGTACATCCTTTTTATCCGAATGAGCCCTCTGTAACATACGAGATCTAGAACCCTAACCTAGAACTTTGACCTTTTGGGTTTGATCAAACAAGGTTGAGGTTAGTGTGACCATAATAATATAATGCCTGTCATTTAACTCATTTGGTGATAATAAGAAGATAAATAACATAATTACATGCATAATAAGGTTAATGGGCCTATAATGGGCCAGATGACAAAAGCCATGTAAGAAAACCTCAAATTAAATAATAGACTTCAAATTCGTAATCTACACATCAAAATAAGCCTACGTGTCAATTTTCATTTAATTTAGACAACCTTGAAATAATATGGTAAGTTAAGAGAGAGAAAATGCCTAAAAAGTGTAATTAATAAATTAAAATGACAATTGACTCCAAAAGAGGAAAATAATCTTATATTCGTGATCTACATAATAAATATAGCATTTGGGTGAATTTTTATCCAATTTGGAGAAAGTTTGCTTAAAAGGTAAAATCAGGAGAGAGAAAGTGCGTAGAACCTTCAAAATTCTTAATAAATATTTAAACAACTCCAATATGTAAAATTGATGGCAAATTCGTATTCAACACATTAAATATGACTTGTGTGTCAAGTTTCATAAAATTTGGATAATCCTAATACCATTAATGAAGGAGGAAAGAGAAAATGAAATTTGATTTATTTAACACATTAAAAGTTTCCAAAAGACAAAACTAAGTGCAAAATCAGAATCTACATGCCTTTATTGGCCTCTGTGCAAAATTTGGCTTAATTTGGATAACGTTAAAGCCCTTATTTGAAGAGAGAGAAAAAGGCACATTAATATGATCTCACTTTACTCAAATTCCTATTTGCATAATGTTTCTGAATTTTATTTCCTTTGACGTAGCCCGTGATCTCGGCCATTAGTTTTAAATCCAATGATTGGTGAGTTGCCTCCTACCTCAGGTAGGAGACGGATTCTAGTTGACAGAAAGCAAAATCTTTGATCGCGATTTCCTCTCTTCTCTTTCCTTTTCGGCCCAGTTCGATTTGCTTTTCACCATAACCGTTTCTTTCCGATTCTTTAGGACTCTATGTTACCTAGGTTTCCACCTACCGATCTCCCTGTCGGAAAGGGACTTTCTCGTGTGCCCTGTTTCCTGTTTCACCTTATGCTCAGGTCGGTCCGATCTACAGACTATATATATACCGCTCACGCCACCTCCCCTACGACCGACTCAACCTTTCTCTGTTGGTCTTTTGGGATCTCAGAGCCTACTCTACCCTTCCCCGTCTCCGTCGGATTCCGCTTGCCGCCGTGGGGTCATCTCCGAGCCCCTGTTCACCGTGTGCCCCGCTTTTGGTTCGGTTCTTCTCTTGGACACCTCGCGAGTCTTTCCCTCAACTCGTTTTGGCTGATTGCTGAGGTAATTGGTTTTCCCCCTTTCCAATTGTTTCTCCGTTTGTTTCCGATCACCATGGCGTTTTATCGCTCTGGTTGGTCTCTACGCTTAATCTGTACCTCAGTTCGTCGGTCTATCACTCACGGACTCACGTGTGGGATCCTCTGCTTGAGTTCCCCACCGAGACTCAGGTTGTGAAGTTTTTGTTCTTGCAGGTGCTGCCTTCTGGGCTATGTCAGGGTTCTCGCGTGGTTGAAGAAACCCTGAGGTGTTTTCCCCTTTATGTCCTTGACTCTGTTTTGCTTCGTTTTTGATTCACAATGCATCAATAGTCAATAAGAAACTACTTTTTGCATCATAGTCTTACATCATGATTTTGTGAGTCTTAGAATTAGTCACTTTATGGCATAGCCATAATATGTATCAAATAGGGTATGAGTTTTCTTAACTATGTTTGAGGTTTAGTCCGCAAAAGGGAAACATGAATATTAATCAAATAGAGACCTCATCAACAATGATATATAAGGTATAAGACATCCTTATTTCACCATATCATAATTTTTATCATTTACCTCAAACATAGGGAGCATGTAGTCTAATTTTGGTCCAATCGAGTTTGCATGATATGAAAGGTCAAGTATGATTATTTAATTTCAAGATTCTGATCAAAATTGAGTTTTCACATTAAGGTCAGATCATGGTATCAACTTTCAAAACATAGTGATATACATTTTTCCCATGCATAAGCTACCCATAATTGAGACATCATGTGGTAAAAGGTCACAAGAAAGGACCACATGAGGAGATGAGAAGAATACCTAATCTTCATCTACATGGGTGGCATATGATAGTCCTTAAAGAAGAGATGAGATGCTAGAAGATTCTCTAGGGTTTCACAAGAGAACCTTTAGGTGCAGTTTTGGATCAATTAAGGCCAGGTAGAGAAGGGAATCTTAGCCACCGTGAAGATGAATAGGGTAAATTATGCCAGAACCCCGAGCCTAGACACATCAATTTTCACCACTATGGACTTTAAGGTTTCTTGGGTGTAAGAGACTTGAGAAATTATTTACTTAAAGTATGTGGAAGTGTGTAAGATCTAAGACCAACTGTGACGGAACCATTTTTAACCCAATCCCAATCCCACAACCTAGACAATAGAAAACGGATTGATGTGCCTGTCCCTGAGTGGCCCGATAGGGTCTAACACACTAGCATATACGATAAGAAATAATAACTCAAAAACTAGATATTTAAAGAACAAACTAACCCAATATGGAGGTTTTTCCAATATATCCTTGTCATCATAGTATATGGGTGAGGAAGCGATATAGTTAAGATTCCAATGTTTTCCTAAAATCAAGAAGACACAAAGTCAATGCAATTGCATGGTACGCTATATAAAAACAAGTAAAATGGTTTATAACAAAATTAATTTACTTGGAAGGATTTATATTTCAAAAGTATAATGAGCAATTTCAAAAAAAAAAGAAAAAGTTATTCGACACGTTTTTCAAATGATTCAATTTTTATTATGAGTTCCCATTATGCTATAATCAATAAGCATGATTATATATTTTGTGTAACTCTATTACCCCAACGCAATGGGGAGGTCACCAGGATCCTTCTCACCATAGGAGATAGGAGTTCAATGTACAAGTCCACCTCCAAATGAGGGGTTGCTTGCAATCAATATCAACATTATCAACATCATCATCATTGTCAATATACAGACAATTATAATGGGCATGTCAATTTTGTTTTCCAGTTTGTCTCAAAATATAATATAAGAAATATAGAATCCTAATCAATAGGGAAAAATAGCTCGACCACGTATATAGGAAAGTACACAATCAATAGATACATAAAAAGTATCTTCATTACAACTAAAGGGAAGGTATAATAGTGTACCTTCCATCGAGGATTTTAAGTATAATCAATATCTCATTCACTAGGTCAGCCCTTCGAGTCTGATCCTAACTCATCAAGATCGGATCAAGGGTCAAGATCATGATGTTCAGAATATCATGTTTTAATATTCAAGATTAGGGTCATACTTTTCGTATGTCAACCTTAGGGTTGGTTCATTCACTTATAATCAACCCATATTTCAATATATCCAACATTATTTCAAGTGCCAAGTATTTTCGAGTGTGAATGACTTAACTAGGTTTTCTAGGATCATATGTGTTAACCCTAAATTATGGTCATTATCTAAGTCATCATCAAATTTCTAGTTCTTCTTCATGATACTTAGTATAATTGGAATTCTAGATCAGATTGATGGGTCAAAAGTACATCAAGGGTTTTGCATGATTAAGATCAATATCAAGATTACTCATTATTCATAAAGATTATAATCAAGATTCAATCAAGTAAATAGGTCTACATTACTAATGATTCATTTTCAAGAGTAGATGAGTCAACTGGATTAAATCTAGGTTACAAGATAATCATCAGACTATGAATCTAGAGTTTCCAAAGATTAAACATCATTATTTAGCCTTTTGATAAGCTAAACAAAAAAGAGTTCAAATATAAGGGTATCAACAAGATCTATAATAAATTATATTCCAAAAGTATTTTTAATAAATCCCTTTTTATGATCAAAATCAACTATTTAATTGTAATTTTTGGAGCAAGGATGCATTAGATACGATTTTTGCAAAATCTGTCCATTTATTTGATTTTTAAGCAGAGAGGGAGCAAAAATACCTTAAATAGGAAAATAGATGGAAGTCTGATGATCGGTGGATGGTTGAGATCATGCCACAAAGGTGTAAGTGAGCATGCATTTTATCAATCATGGACCGAGTTCAAATCTTCTATTTGGCCGGTCCAATAACTGGTCTAGCTGGGTCTTTGAATCGGCTCTAGTATCTCCTGTATCGGAGGTTCAGGGAACCTTTCTCTCCCATTCTAGTCTCTTGTAAGAGCCACAAAGGCAAGCAGAGGACCTCGTCATCATGGGTGAGCTTTGAGAGCAGGAGGTGTTGAGGAAGGTAGAAATGATGCCGCCCAAACATGTCTGAAACTCGCGAAATGGACAAGTATCTTAGGTGGTGGCCCAGCGCTGCGAGGAGGAGACACCCAATCTGGGGTTTGCGGTGGTGCCACATGGCAGAAAAAAGGTCAAGGAGAAAAATCAGGGTGCTCGAGACTGATGGAGTGAGCAAGGGAGGGTCTCGTAGCTTAGTGTTAAGATTGCGAGCATGAGGGACCCTTTATATAGTGTTGGGGTTAGGGTTTTAGGGGCCATAGATTTAGAGCAACAGTCATGGCCGTTGGATAGAGAAGGGAAGGTGAAGAAATCATTTTGGTGGCACAACAATGTGATTAACCCGATCAAAAATAGGGTTTTATCCGTTCAAAATTGTGAGAAGAGCATTTTGGATCACATAGAATTTGATTCATGGTCACGGGTGGGATACTCACTCTCGGTCTTCATTTATTCCTCCCTACTAATTGCGAGAGGCCACTGGATCATTTCCAGATCGATGAGAGGTAGATCCAAAGGTTGGGTTCACCCCCTGATCCTTGCCTTGGATTGCTGACATGTAAAAAGGTCAATTAAAAGACAAAAATATTTGTTTCAAGACATTAACTTCAATGATCCATAGAAAATTGTAGGAATGTCCAATTGTTCTCAAATATGAACCACAACTTCAAAAAAATGTGGGGAACATTTAGAAAAAGTTTGATAATCATATATTGAAGTTTTATGGGTCAATTTTCTTCTTTAGACAAAGTAATGATCGAATCAAATTTTTGGTGTTGTAATGTGTATAAAATTCACATTGATTACCATATTTTGAATTTGAGTTGCAACATTAATTTAGAATCCAAGATAAATAATTTGGGACCATCAATGATTATAATGAGGGAAAAAGAATAATTACTTCATTCTTATCCTAAAATCCACTTTGTCCCATCATTGTCACAGAACCATTTTTACCCCAATCCCAATCCCACTGCCTAGATAGTAGAAAGAGGATTCAAATGCCCATCCCTAAGTGGCTTGATAAGTTCTAACACACTGAAATATATGATCAGAAATAATAACTCAATATATAGATATTTAATGAACAAACTTTCCCAATATGGAGATTTTTCCAATATATCATTGTCATCAGAGTATATGAGTGTGCAAGCGATACAGTCAAGATTCCAATGTTTGCTTAAAATCAAGAAAATCAAGACACAAAGTCATGCAATTGCATGGTATGCTATATAAAAACAAGTAAAATGGTTTATAACAAAATTATTGTACTTGGAAGGACTTATATTTCAAAAGTGTAATGAGCAATTTGAAAAAAAACAAAAGTTATTCGACAAGTTTTTCAAACGATTCGATTTTTATTACAAGTTCCAATTATGTTGTAATCAATAAGCATGCTTATATATAATTTGTTACTCTATTACCCCAACGTGATGGGGAGGTCACCAAGATCCTTCTCATCATAGGTGGTAGGAGGTCAATGTACAAGTCCACCTCTGAATGAGGTTTTGCTTGCACTCAATATCAACATTATCAACATCATCATCATTATCAGTATACATGCAGTCATAATGGGCATGTCATTTATGTTTTCTAGTTTGTCTCAAAATATAATATAAGAAATATGGAATCCTAATTAATAGGGAACAATAGCTCAACTAAGTATATAGCCAAATACATAATAAGAGATACAAAAAAATAATCTTCATCATAACCAAAGAGAAGGTAAAATAGTGTACCTTTCACTGAGGATTTTTGAGTATAATCAATATCTGTTTCAATAGGTCAACCCTTCGAGTTTGATCCTAAATCATCAAGATTGGATCAAGGGTCAATAATTTGATGTTCATAATATCATTTTCAATATTCTATATTAGGGTTATGCTTTTTCTATGTCAATCTTAGGGTTGGGTCACTCACTTATAATCAACCCATATTTTAGTATGTACAACATTATTTCAAGTGCCAAGTATTTTTGAGTGTGAATGACTTACCTAGGTTTTCTAGTATCATATGTACTAACCCTAAATTATTGTCATTATCCAAGTCATCATCAAATTTCTAGTTCATCATTATGATACTTAGTATAATTGGAATTCAAGATCAGATTGATGGGTCAAAAGTACATCAAGGGTTTTGCAAGATTAAGATCAATATCAAGATTACTCATTATTCATAAATATTATAATCAAGATTGAATCAAGTAAATAGATCTAAATTTATAAACATTCATTTTCAAGAGTTGATGAGTCAATTGTATTAGATCTATTTTACAAGCTAATCGTCAGAGTCTAAATCTAGGGTTTCTAAAGATTAAACATCATTATTGAGCCATTTGAAAAACTAAATAAGAAAGAGTTCAAATATAGGGGTATAATAAATATGCATAACTAGTTAGGTTCCAAAAGTATTTTTAATAAATCCCTTGGGTTCTTTTAATCAAAATTGACTATTTACTTGTAATTTATGGAGCTAGGATGCATTAGATACAATTTTTGCAAGATCTATCCATTTATTTGATTTTTGATCAGAAAGGGAGCAAAAATACCTTAAAAGGTAAAATGGATGGTCGTGTGATGATCAGTGGATGGTTGAGATCATGCCATGAAGGCTTAAGTGAGCGGCCAATTTATCGATCACGGACCTGATTCAAATCTTCAATTTGACTGGTCCAATCACTAGTCTAGTTGGGACTTTCAACTGACTCTAGTATCTCCTGGACCGGTAGTTTGAGGAACCTTTCTCTCATTCCAATCCCTCATGTGATCAACAAAGTCAATTAGAGGAGCTCACTAATGTGGGGGAGCTTTGGGAGCAGGTGGTGTTGAGGAAGGCAAAAATGATGCCACCCAAACACGTCTGAAACTTGTGAAATGGACGAGTATCTTAGGTGGTTTCCCGACACTGCGAGGAGGAGATTCCCAATAAGGGCTTTGTGGAAGTACCACATAGTAGCAAGATGGTCAGGGAGAAAATCGGGGTGCTCGAGGTCGATGGAGTGAGAAAGGGAGGGTCTCGTAGCTTGGTGTGAAGATTGCGAGCACAAGGGACCATTTATATAGTGTTGGGGTTAAGGTTTTAGGGCCCATAGATTCAGAACACCAGCCATGGACACCAGACAGAGAAGGGGAGGTGAAGAACTCATTTTGGGTGGTACAACAATGTAAGAAACCTGATAAAAATAGGGTTTGATTTAATTAAAAATTGTGAGAGGAGCATTTTGGCTTGCATAGAATTTTGATTCATGGTTACAAGTGGGACTTCTCATTCTTGGTCTTCATTTACTCCTCCCTATTGATTGTGGGAGGTAGAAGATGGGTCCATGGCCGCTAGATCAGGCCAATATCCATGAGAGGTAGATCCAAGGGCTGGTATCACCCCTGAATCCTTTCCTTGGATTGCTGACATGGAAAAAGATCAATTGAAAGATAAAAATAAATGTTTGCAACACATTAACGTCAATGATCCATAGAAAATTGTAGGAATGTCCATTTGTTCTCAAATTTGGACCACATCTTCACAAAAATGTGGGGGACATTTTGAAAAAGCTTGAGAATCATGTAATGAAGTTTGATGGGTCAATTTGCTTCTTTAGATAAAGTAATGATTGAATCCAATTTGTGGAGTTGTAATGCATATAAAATTCACAATGATCACCATATTTCGAATTTGAGTCTCAACATTAATTTAGAAGACAAGAAAAATAATTTGGGACCATTAGTGGGTATAATGTGGTCAAAAGAGTAATTACTTCATTCTTATGCTAAAATCCACTTTGTCACATTTTCCCCATCTAATTTCAAAAGTTTGTTCTAACATTTATTTAAAATCACCTTCTTTTTAATATACACAATATTGTTATCTTTCTTATATAATCTTTTATTTTGTGCTAACCATATTTTTCCTTTATTTTTCTTATTTATTTTCATCTTTCCATTTTCTTGTTTAGTGTAATACTTTATTCTTCTTGCACTTTAGTTTCTTGCATTAATTTAATCAACCCTCTCAAAATTGGATTTTAATTTCTATCAATCTTTCAAAAATACCAAAACAGGAAGTATTTTTGAATCATGTGAGATCTACAGGAAACGAATCTTTAAAATGTTTTCCTATATGCTCGACCCTTCTAAACTAGCCTGAACTGGAAAGTAAAAAAGGATTAAATTCTAGGATAATTATTCTAGTTAATCGGTGTGCAAGTGGCGTGTATCATCCTACCCGAGTAGGGAGGGACATCAAGGGAGAACAACTCTGAGAGAGAAAGTTGGCAACCAGTACATTAATAGAAGAAGACAACTCCTTCATGTCTATTATACTAGAATGACAGGAGTTCCCGGTGGTCCCTGTGGACTTCTCTAGAGCCATGAAAGTGTTTCTCACTTGGAGGACAATATCAACCTGGTATCCATGGTGAAGACAAGGAGGCACAACAGATGAGTCCCAATGCAACTAGAAGATAAATGCATGACTAAAATTCTGAGGAGATGGTAAAACACTTGAATCAGGACCTGGTATATCCTTCAGATCATATAGTTAGTGATGCAATCTGCTAGTATAAGGGGATTATGGTAGTAAAATTTTAGTTTTTGTTTCCTGCACTATAGCCATATTTCCCAATGGGTAGCGCACTTCTAGGATTCTTCTTTGAGAGGAGAAACCATCTTTGACATCATCACTAGATTTAGATTGGAATAAGGCATCCATCATCCTTTACCATTTGTGGTCACTATTGGTGTATCCCCCTTATTCTTCCCTACACCTATTCATCCTCCTACATCTCTTTCATCAATTCCATCATTCATATCCATGTATAATTATACATGTAAATTCATACTTCCTCTACACTATGAGTGGATAAATATATAACTTGGGTTGGGAGTATCACTAAAGCTCTCCTAACATGTAAATACTTATATCCATTGAATATATGCTATTGGCAATGTGTATCTCCAAACTCTTGGTCTAAATTCTACTCTTCTATGATTAGATACCATCTTGTGTTGCTTGATTGTTAGTACCTCAAAATAGTAGTGTTACCTTATCTAACTATTATGGAGTTTCAATAATGCATGAGAATGTTGGAATGATTAAGCTAATGATCATATTATTTTATTGTGATCATTTTTTTTCATCTTGAGAGAGAGAGAGAGAGACAACCTTGTAATATAGATCTAACGTAACCTCGAGAGTGGAGGGAATAGGTGTTTATGATGATTTCTTGTAATCATGCTAAGGGTATACAATGGGTATGAGTACTACATGTTGGTGAGATACCTTAGATGGTGAAAGCTAATCTAGGATTCCCATCAATACTTGATATGTAATATTTTATATTTCTTGATCTTTTCTTTTACTTCTTGGTGTTTTATATTTTTTTCTTTTTTGTTTGTTGAAGTATCATCATTCCTTAAATAATACAAAACTTTATCTCACACTTTGGTTGGTGTAACTAAGTCAAGGCTCTCAATTCATAACACATACCATCGTTGTCCTTGTGGATCGACCATGTTTTACTACATCAAACCTTGTGTTATAGTTGTGGGGGCCTATGTGACAAAATATTAATTTAAAAGTTGAATTATTGTAAATTCATTCCTTTTTAGGTGTGTGATTTAGGCTGGCCAACTTTTTTGTTTTGTTGTTGGGGACAAGGCAACCAATACTATTGAGAACTAGAGTATAATTAGCTTAAACATGTGGCTCAAGTCTAGTACTAGATGTGACTGCACATTTTAAAGTTTGATAGCTCTAACTAACTCAAATATTTTGTATCACATGTCCAATTTATAACTCGATTGTGTAAACTATTTCAGGTAATAGACTATTACCTCTATAAATAGCAGACGCCATGGATCCTCGTAAGGCAGCCCACTGCAATGCTAGAGTGGAAGACGTTTACAATGATCATGAATCTGATCCTGAGGAAGAATGTGAAGAAGAGTGCAATGAGGAAGAATGTGATGAGAAAGAACATGAAGAAGAATGCAAGTAAGAGCACTGTCATGAAGAAAGTCATAATAGATCAACGAGAAATGGGATGAATAGAAACAACAACAACAATGATAACAATATAAACTACAACAAACAACAACATAACAACAACAATATTCATGATGATGACAATGATGATGGGCTCCCTTTCCTTCGTGAATTGGTCGCTACAAGGGACAATGAATCCAGATGCCCAATCATCATTTCTAGGTTCAATGCTCCAAACATTAAACTCAAGCCAATAGTCATCACCATGATCCATAACAAAACCTTTGGGGTAAATTCTTGAGACAAGAACCCTTATTATGACCTAGATGACTTTAAAAACATCAGTGCACCATAAAATTTAATAGGTTTCCATAGGAGGTAATCTACTGCATGGGATTCAACTTTTCTCTATCAAATAAAGCTCTTCCGTGGTATCTTGCTCTGCCTGACAAAATGAGTAATTGATGGGAACCCTTGGATGATGCTTTTGTCACCAAGTATCTAGTAGAGAAAATTCTTAAAAACATGCATAAGATCACTGGGTTCTTACAAAAAGATAGACAATAGCTCGTATGAAGCCTGGGAAAGATTCCAAGAGTATCATAGGGACTTCCTCACCATAACTAAGATAAAGTATTTCTAGTCACTACTTTTTACAATAGGCTTACCTCAACTGAGAGGACTTCATTGAATGTTGCTATAAGAAGTGACTTCCTTGGTAAGAACCCAAAGAAGACCATGAAAATCTATGGCAAAATGGAAACCTTGAAGGATGGTATGGAATATTATAGACAAATGACAAAGAAGGTATAATCTAACCATAACACTGTTGAGTCTAAAAATCTTGAGATTATAACTTTCCAAATTCAGAATATTGCTTTAGATGTGACACAACTGAAGGAATGTAAAAATAAGGGAAAGAATCAAGAATAAAAAGTAATGAAATGTATTACTTACAGGGAAGGGGGACATGGAATATACAACTACATCTATATTGAATTTGAACTCAAAATGTCTATTATGCTAACTTCAAGAGGTCGGATTATCCTAGATTCTCTTATGGAAACAAGGACACTGCTAAAAATACTCATCAACTGAAGAACTCACCTAAAAGACAACCACACTTTGGTAGTAGTGGAGGACTATTTGTCTTCACAGTAACATGACTTACCAACCAAATAGGAACAATGTAACGACCCCGCCTCCCAGTAACCCCCAATTAAGGGAGACCAAGAGGTCAAAGTCGTTATCCCAATTTCCAGATCAAAGGTTCAACAAATAATCAATAATAATTATGAAATTCTACTAAACTAAACTGAAAGGCTGTAATAAAAATTAACTTTGCATACATTTTTCAAAAACTTGGATATCTACTTCTATCCACATCTGGAGTCTATTCTAACTAATCCTCCTTTGTACTTTAATTCCCATTTAATTCCACATATGCCACTTTACTGTTTGTTCTTTTCACTTGAACCTAAAATGCCAACAAACAAAACATCGGTTGGCATAAATGAATTATGATGGTATGTGGGGGAAATAATAATCGCGCAATTAACCATAACAACATATTGCATTCATTTACAGTTTAACAAACAACTTCATGTTTTTAATATAACTACGTGATTCATACATACCATATCCTCTGTGTTGTCCCTGTAGTGGACCTGGATGCTACCTTCCTTATGGTAGATCCCCATTAAACCCCTCATGATCTTACCTAACCGGTGAATCAGTTTCTAGGGTTGTGTCACATGGCACTAACCGTAGGTAGCCCACTCCTTAACTCAAGGCGTGTTGTAGAGTCTCATGGAACTACACGTAGGTAGCCCAATTTCTAACTCATGATAGCCTAGACCTTACTCTAGATTACCCTTTTTAGAATTTGTAAAGCCACAGAGGAGGATCCAGATCTAAGCAAGTTATATATATATATATATATTTATAGTGATAATCATAGTCACTTTATAGTTGCATGAAATAAAAGCCATCCAAGCAGTTTATTTCAAACAACCGATAAAATCTTTGGGAATCATCGTGAAACTAAGGCGGTTAATCATAAATGTAACCATATACCTGTTAGGATGATTTGAGATAGAATAATCCAATCAAGAAATCCAAATAGGCAAGCAATCATATTATGAGATCCTGAAATATGCATATAATTTCCTATTATTAATCATACCATCAAGATCTATTAAACTTAGCTCGCTTCCTAGTGTTTCTAGTCCACTGTTAGATTTTCCATTGCAATTTGGGATTACCTTCATCTTTTACTATTTAAACCCTAATTTTATACAAAAGATCACAAACCCTAATTATCTCAACATCTAATCCTTAATTTTGGATAAAAGTCATAATAAACCATCAATTAAGCCCATTATGCTATGTACCTTAAAACGACCAATTTTATCCCTTTTAATCCATGACAAGATCATTATGCTCATTTATCATCAATTCATAGTTCATTATGGTCTAATTCACATCTGAACTTTATTTGTCATAAGTGGTTGTGGAGGAGTAAAACACCTAACAAAGTTAAACTTTTCGGTTGGAAGTACTTCAAAAGTAGATTAATAACTGAAGATTACCTGCAGAATAGGGGCTACAACCTGGCGTCGAGATGTGCCCTCTGTAAGCAATCAAATGAAATAGAAAACCACATCTTTTGGGTCTGCAATTTTGCCCAAGAAATGTGGGATAGAGCAAAGCCGCATTTCATCCAAGAACCAGAAAACAAAGATTACATAACAAGCATTACTGCAGTAAAAGAAAAGCAGCTGATAATGCTTGTACTCTACCATATCTGGAGTGCTCGTAACCTGACAATTTTTGAAGAGGCCAGTATCACTCCGAAACAGACCTGGAATAAGGCTTTCACAGACCTTTGCTGCATGATATAGATAGATATGCATATATAATCTTGCTATTTTTCTTACATATACGTACCCACTTGTAAATGTTGGTTTTGATGGAATATATAAGGAAGCACGCTTAATGATAAAAAAAAAAACTTTATTTGTCATTACTTCAACCTTTATCCATTAGAAAATCCTAATTTCTACACTAAGGGTATTTATCCACAATTAGGAACTTTTATACTCGAAATAGCTTAGAATTATCATATCTCAACTTTAATCATGAAATTGATCAATTAAATCCATTAAGAGTCACATTTACTAATATTAGGGTTTCAAGGCTCATTAAAACATATTTATGCACATGAAACACTAAATTAATCTAATTACATGCAAAGTTCACCCTTTTTTTATTCTTAATGCACCTTCTTACAACTAACATGTTAATATCAACTTTAATCATCCATTAAACCCTACTAAATACATTAATCATCCCAAAATAGGGTTTCTTAATCTTTAATTCATTAAAGTTGATAACTTACACTACTTTTCGAATTACAAGATGGATTAGCCTATAAAACCATTTTTAATGAATTCCTCTCATTTTTCTGAGCAAAATACATATATTATATGTACCAATCCAAGCTACCATTATTTAGTTATAAATTTTGCAAGGATTACCTTTTTGGACCAATTAGAGGATGCCACGTCGCCTGCTCCATGCAACGTTGCTCAACTAGTTGAAAACATTTCGAAATGACGAAACTGCCCTCAGTTAAGTTGGTGGTTTCTTCAGCTTGCGGAGGGGCAAACGATCCAATGACCGGCCCACCTTCTTCAACCTCACACAACCCTGTTGCGTTGCCCTAGCCATGACTTGTGCAGCTCCTTCTCCCTCTTCTAGACTCCGAAGGCCACCGACACTGGTTCCCCTTGTTCCGCCACCTCCTTCTGCACTTGGGGCTCCACCCAACTGACGACTAGCTTACCTAGTTTGGGTTGGCCAGCTCTTCAACATGTGGCTACTATTGTATTCGTGTGACTGCTACTGTGCCTGGGTTAGGGCAGGGCTACGATGGCAAAGTTGCCTTCTAGTATCATGGAACATCATGTTTCCCTCAAAACTCCTTGTAGCGTCGTGGCTTTGTGATCATACAACTTCTCTTTAGTTAGGGTTTATGGATGAAACTGTGGAAGAAGAGGAGAGTATGATGTGTGGGATCTTCTAGACTTGGCCAAAGATCTTACCCCTTATATAGGGGAGGGTATCCATGCCCCAGTATTCTTTCCCACGAAGCACACAAGTCCGATTCTAAAAAAAACCATATTCCTTCATTGTGAAGAAATCTTCTCTCTCTTCCTTATCTTCTTAGATATCTATATTCTTTGGATAGTTAGGAATTCGAAAATACTCTCACTTATTCTCTTTTATGCTTGACTTTTAATCCATTGGCACGAAATTATGTTTTCTTTTAGTAGAAAATACCACCTTTTTTAACAATACCACAAAATTCATTAATAATGTATCACGTTGTCCACTTATTTTGCATTATTGGTATTTTCTCTTTCTTTCTTCTCCATTGGGGCTCCTTGGACCCCAAGAAACTCTCAGATTTCGAAATTCCTTTTTAAGGATACTTATTATCCTTCTAGATGCATCTATATTCATTATTTCACATTATCTTGTTTATTTCTTATTAAAATACCTCTTTTTGAGGATTTCTCTTTATCTTTCTTTTTATTTTCCTCCTTGGCATTCCATTTAACATTAGGAATCCTTTGGATACGAAAATCCACCAAGGGTAACTCAATTATACCAATTTTCACTTATTTCCCACATTTTATCATTGTTTTCAATTTCTTTCTTAATAAAGAAATATTTAATTGATCTTTTCTTTTCTTATTGCATTCTCTTTGCAACTTTGGACTCCTTGGAACCCAAGGAATACAAGAGTCACGAAATCCACCTTTTGATTAAATTCTTTTGCCTTCTAGAGGTTTCCACATCTTTCTTTTCTCCATTTCTTATTTATAATGGAGTTTCTTTTCTATTTTCCTTGTTATTGGGCCCAATACCCAGTAAAGCCCACAAAATAATCATCATGGCTATTGTAAATGAAATCCATTTATTCAAAACAAATTATATCACTATTTGTCTAATATCTTTAATATGAGAAATTAAATTTCTCACCAAATGAACCCAAAAGTTGGAGTTGTAACAAACAACTTCAAAGGCCAAGGCCACAACCAAAATAAAAACTCAATTGGGTCAAGTCAAGCCAAGGTCAGAACAAAAACACCAATCAACTCGATATGATGTCTAAAATTTTTGAATTCACAAAGTGACAAGCATCAGTAAATGAACAACTAACCCAGAGTGTTATGGCTAACACTAGTGTATTATACACAATGCAGACCTAACTGGGAGGCATAAAAACTCAGATGGATAACATGCATACCCAATAGAAACAAGTAGATCAATAGATGGCATAGGTATCTGAGTAGATAAAGAACCCACAACAAAAAATACCCCCAAACTTTGAAGTTGTAAAAATTCCAACTCTCTGACCAGGGAAAGTTCTATAAGAACTAACAATCAAGACCATAAATAAAAGAAATCCTACTACTGAATCCCAACCAAAACCTCTGATAGTAGATGAAGAACCTGAGGTAGAAATTTCTACAATAAAAAGGTTAAGGAAAAAGAGAAGGGTAAGGGGAAGAAAAAAGAGAAAGAAAGGGAATATGAACTAGAATAAGAATTTTAGGGAGATATGGATCCTCATCCACCAAGAGTTCCCTTTCCATATAAGCTAATCAGAGCCCACTTTAAAAGGATGTACAAAAACATTATGGAGGTTGCAAAGAAACTACGTATTGATATTATATTCCTAGATGCCATTGATAAAATGTAGACATAGAAAAGATCTTCAAAGATCTTATCACAAAAAGGAGGAGATAAAGACATGTTAAAATGGTGAGATTAACAATAATGTTTGGCGCTTTTGCATAAGAGAAGGTTTCTACAAAGAAAAAAGATTTAGAAGTGTTCTCTATCTCATTAAATATGGGAATAATGAAATAAGACAAGGTTTGGAAGACCTTAGAGCGAGCATTAGCCTCATGAAACTCACACTAGCTCAAAGGTTGGGACTAGCTAATTTTGTCAAGATAGGAATGGGAATTCAGGTAGCTAATTACTCCTTCATAATATCAGTGGGGATTGTAGAAGATGTCCCTATCTGTGTGGGACGATTTTTCATACGATGTGATATTGTCGTGATTGATATTGTGGAAGATGTGAGATGCCCAATAATTTTTGGAAGACCATTCCTCTCCACTAGGAGATCTTTGATAGATGTGGAAGTTATAATTATTACCATTAGAATAGGATATGATCACATTTATTTTCATGTTTAAGACTCAATGGGAGGACCTTCTCTCTTTGAGATAGTTTATTTTATGGAAATGTATAACCACTTTTATGAAGTAGTTCAACAAAAAAATGTTATAGTTGATCCACTGATGAGAGATTATAAAAAACTTGGCCCATGTGTTGATGATCCATAGTTGTAATGATTCTTGATAATTTGAATCAACCTAAATAGGATTGCAGTGTCAAAGAAGATGCAACCATTGAGTCAGTGAAGTATGCCTCTCTCAAGCAAACTTCATAAGAGAAGAAAGCACCTAAGCCTAAGACAGAGCTCAAGCAAATTTTCAATGGATTACAATATGGACTTCTAGACACAAAGGAAAGGAATCCAATGATTATAAATTCTAACTTGACTCAAAATCCCAAAAAAGCCATAGGATACTCTATTGAAGACATAAACGTCCTAAGCCTAGTTGTTTGCAAACATAGAATAAATATGGAAGAGAATGTTGAACCTATGACCCAACCTCAAATAAGTTTAATAAGATGCTAAGGGAGGTGGCCAAGAAGGAGTTGATAAAGATTCAAGATGTAGGTATTATGTACCCAATAAGTGACAACAACTGGGTAAGCTTGAAGTGGTGAAGGAAGAAAAGGGGGATGAAGTGGAAACTCAAACTATGAATCGGTGGCAGATTTTATTAGACTACGTAAAGCTCAGTGCCTCCACCAAAAAGATCATTCTCCATTGTCAATCATAGATCAGGTCTTAGAAAGTTTAGCCCATCATTCATATTTCTACTTCCTGGATGGGAAATTGTGATTTCATCAAGTCTTTGTCCACCCAGAAAGAAAACGAACATTACATGCACATAAGGTACTTATGCATTTCTAAAGGTGTTGTTCGAGCAATGCAACACACATGCAACATTTAAAAGGTCCATGACCTTGGTATTTGCATACTTTCAAGAAGATATTATTGACGTATTCATGGATGAATTCTCCGTCTATGGAACTAATTTTGACAATTCATGAAAAATCATATACAAGGTCCTGAGATGATGTGAGGAAAAATTGTTGAACTACAATATTGTCACTTTATTGTGCAAGAAGGTATTGTTCTTGGGCAAAAGATTTTTGAAAAAGGGGTTGAAGTTGATTTGATCAAAGTAGAAGCCATATCCAATCTTCCACCTCCTAAAATGTAACTGGAGTGAGGAGTTTTCTTTTCCTCTCAAGTTATTACAAAAGATTCATCAAGGACTTCTCCAATACTACAAAAAACTTTATCCAATTTGCTTATTAAAGATGATGTGTTTGATATCACAGATGAATGCCTTCATGCTTTCAAAAGTTTGAAGGGTTCCTTACCTATATCCCCATTTTTCCTAACTCTAGATTGGGAGCTCCATTTTGAGATAGTTTGTGATGCAAATGATTATTCTATTGGACCAATACGCAAGCAAAGAAAAGATAAGAAACACCATGCGATCTATTATTCTACAAAAACTCTGGATGATGCCCAAGTTAACTACACTACCATAGAGAAAGAGATGTTATCAGTAGTGTCCACTTTCAAAAAATTCAAGTCCTATCTAATAGGGTCAAAAGTGTAAGTATGCATAGACCATGGTTCTATGAAGTACCAAATGCAAAGAAGGATACCAATCCTAGACTCCTGCCGTGGGCTCTACTACTACAAGAATTTGATCATGAAATTACTAATAAAAAGGGAGAAAAAATGTAGTTTCCGACCATTTGCCATGAATCATGGTTACTGTAATAGAACCATTGCCTACAAATAACAACTATACTGATTAGTATTTGATGATAGCATGATCCATCAAACCCACTGAATTCTAGTTTGTAGACATTTGCAATTACTTAGCATATCAGCAGTTACCTCCTAATATCAACTACTATCAAAACTAGAAACTATATTCTGATTTGAAATATTATTACTAGATAATCCTTTCATTTTTAAGACATGCACTGATAATTTGTATTTCCTATGTATCCCATAAGAAGAAGCACCTCACATCCTCTGTGAATGAAAGTCTTCACCTAATGGTGGTCACTTAGCTGGAGAGAAGATGACAACCAAGGTCATGCAGTCTTTTTCTATTGGCCATCCCTACTTAAGGATGTGCACACATTTGTTAATACATGCAAGGAATATTAGCACACTGGAAGTATTTCTAAAATAAATTAATTGGCCATGTCAGACTACATTAATGTTGAGATCTTTGATGTCTAGTGAATTGATTATATGGAACCTTTCCCATCCTTAAAAGGAAATAAATACATTTTAGTCACTATAGCTATGTGTCAAAATGGGTAGAAGAAATAACAACCCCGTCTTGTGACACAAAACATGTGATAAGCCTATTTTATAATAACATCTTCCCCATATTTGGAGTCTTGATCATTGTTATTAGTGATGGGGAATCCCACTTTGCTGAAAGACAATTTATAGTGCTACTGAAAAAGTATAGAGTAAGGACCAAGGTTGACACTCCCTATCAGCCACAGACCTTTATTCGAGTGGAGGTCTCCATTAGAGAAATTAAATAGATCTTAGAAAACACAATGGGGAGGACAAAGATGGATTGGTCCATGAAGTTGAATGATGCCTTGTGGTCATACCACACTACCTACAAAGCCCCTATAGGGACCATCCCCTACATGTTGGTATACGCTAAGGCCTTCCATCTGCTAGTTGAATTTGAGCATAAGGCTTTCTGGGCAACGAAATTCCTAAATATTTTCCTAGAATTGGAAGGATAGAGATATTTTTACAAATGCAAGAACAAGAGGAGGATTTCTGGGAATCAAATTCCTTACAGTATGAGGACCCACGATTTGGGACTGATGGTTGGTTTGGTGATGGCTCCCTCTCTCTTTTGTGGCCTTCATTGGTTGTGGAAACCAATGGACTTTCTATGTCATGGTAAAAGCCACTTTTGAAGAGGAAGACCTCCTTCAAGAAAAAGATTCATCCCACCTGGATCTGGGGTACAACAAGTTGGGTCCTCCTTATTTCTGAGAGTATTGATTGGGATAGTAGTGTTCTATTGTTACCCGTAGTATCTTGAGATAAGAATGGTGTGAATTCATGGTCAAGTATGAGTTTGTTAGATGAATTAGTATCCCAAAACATTACTCTTAGAATGATTACGCTAAGAATTAGACAAAAGAAAAGAAAGTCTAAGAGTAAGGGTGTAACACATGAGTCCATTTCCCAAGGTGAGATTAGATTTTCAAGAATGATGACTGGTCGCACAAGCCACCACTAGTCATAATTGCATTGTTTGTCCTCACTTGCACGCAAGACAGGATAAACTTCATGACTGGTCAGCCATCCTAGTACTATTTCTGGCTGAACACGCTTAACCTTAGAGTTCTTTAGTGATGGGCTGCCAAAAAAGGAGGTTCACCTTGGTGATATGGGTAGTCCAATAATTCCTTTTAAGATCATCTTATCCTAGGACATAGACCATGGGATGTTATAATGTCCTGCACTTAGACTCTTGACGTCCTCATCATGTCTCAACCATGTGTCCTCATAATAATTCTCAATTTCAATGCAGACCCAATAAGACCATGTCCACCCAACTCCTAATCATGATTACCAATGAAAGGGTGTCTCCATCACCACAGATAGCCCTTTACAACATTCTTAGACTGCACATCTCAAAGAATGGCATGGCACATACCATGGTAGGCCCCACCTATTCGTGGGAAATTGACTCTGATACCATTTGTAACACCCAAGTCCATTTCCCATGGAGCTAGTAGAGTTTTAGGAATGATGAATGACACCACAGACCACCGCTAGCCTTAACTCCATGCTTTGCCATCACTCGTGTGCAAGGCAGGATAAAATTTCCGACTGGTCACCCATCCTTGTACTACTCTGGGTTTAAGAAAGCTTAACCGTAGAGTTCTTTAATGATGAGATCCATTAAAAGGAGATGCATAATGGTGTTATGAGTATTCCAATCATTCCTTTTAATATCGTATTATTCAAGGCCTCAAATAGTGGCACATTAAAAAGGTTTACAATAACATTCAAGAAAAATGGATTCAAAATTAGCCTTTAACATTTCACGTGCATAAAAAATTCTCCTTCTAATGTTAAAAAGTCTAGATTATGTACAATGGAAAAATTTTCATTTGACTTAAAAATTTATAAAAAAATTACTTAGGTGAAGTCAAGAGATAGTAGTGTAAGGTAATACATTAGATTTGAAATGTAGGACATGAAAATGTACAGAGTTCTCCTATTCAGACCCCCTCTCCCCCAAAAAAAACTAATCATGCACCCTATCCCCAAGGTGTCAAAGAGAAACATTGAGTAAGAACAAGTGATTTTAGTGTTCTAAGTAGGTATGTACCCAATCTAACATTAAAATCTCCAAATATTAATTTCGCTGATGGTGGTGGTAACAGTCTTCCTGATAGAACTCCATGTTCTTGTACATTGTGACCAACATCGGCATACAAAACAACATATAGAAGCCATAGTCGTTTGATCATGTTTGTTGTTGTGGGCACCTGTGGAAAAACTATGGCTTCTCAAATTTAAGGTCCTCTATGGGAATCTCTCTACTAAACATCCATATTAGTTCGAATGTTTTCGTAGCCAGTTTGGCTTCTTTTTTCTTGGTGTCACTTTTGTCCTTTTTATGTCGAGGGTTTTTAAGATAAATTTAGAATCCATGATATAGTAAATGATCATTTTTTGAGTTGTTATATCTACGGACAGAAGTGTGCAATGTCCACCATGTAGAATGGGGAAAAATATGAAATGACGGATATTGTACTTTAGATGATCAATAAATCATTGTAGCTCAACTGATTCTTTATTAAATAAGATGTCCCTAACAATTTCATAGTAGGCCATGTTGACGTTGTCTAGCTTGATAGCTAAAAAAACTCGTAGATTGTCATGACGTTAACTGTCATATAACCAACTATTATTAGTATCTCATGGAGGTCTGGCCAGAGGACTTGAACACTATATCAATTGAATATTGTGACGATCTCATCATTCTATGTCTAGAGTTCCTACATGATGAATGATAGATTTACTAGAGATAGTCCATAGTAAGCATCCATGTCAAAATTGTCGAATGTTGGCTGCATCAGATAATTAGAAGTTGGTTCTAATGTTCTTCATAGTTCATCATGACTTGTCTTCTATCTGTCAGCCTCTTCTTTATCTCCCCTTAGTTGGACATGGTAGTGGTGTCTACTTCTTAATCATGTGCCATGTCTTCCTCATCTTCTTGTATATGACTATCTTGTTAAGGTGGATACGTAGTTGTTATTTATAGTAGGGGACCCATTGTTGAAATACCTAGTGTGTCATAGGGAGAATGTGGTTTCTTGATATCTATAGAGAAAGGTGGAGTTATTTTAGAAGAAATGGATTTGGCTTCCATTTCTGGCAAGGGTGGATTAAGAGGGGTTGATACTATTAGTTGAGAAGAAGACCATGCATGTGATGGAGGAGGATAATCACATGACTATTCATACTTTTATCTAGTGGTGAGGTTTCACCTTCATTCTCTATGTTTCTCAATTGATCCCTCAATGGAGTCTTTTTGGGGAGAAGTACAAGAGTGTACATCATGTAGGGGATGTCTTCCATGTGTACATTAGAAGAATATCTTATTGTGGATGAATTCCATGACATATTTTACCTAATACAATGTCGAAATTTGCAGTTGCAATATGCTCTAGAGGGACTCCCAAGTTTATTTCTTCAATCATTCATAAAGAAATTAATGCACTATCCAATGAGATTGACATTTCTTGGGGTGCACTGTAGTCGATGTACATTTCACTCTATTTTGGAAGATAAATCTTCTTACACCGTGAATGAGACATTTTAATCATGTTGGGATATCCTATATCACCATGTACTTTGTCTTCTCGAATACCAACTTTCCACATGGAAGGTTTGTTTCGCAGAAGTTGGAAGTAAGTACTTACCTTGTGGAGAGATACGTCATGGTGAGAGCCAGTGGTCGAATGTATTAAATGGTAAAGTTATGTAATGTAGTTTCTTTGTTCTTTCCAATGTATGTTGTGGATCTTCAACCAAGTGTGCGTTGATATTTTCTATGTATATTTGGGTTGACACTATAGATGTAGCATTGAAAATCATGCTTGTTTTGCCTCTATACATGTATTCTTCAATAATTCCACCCAAGACTCTTAAGAACTCTCTTCTGATGTTTTCCTTATGCTGAAAGGTTGAACACATATCTTCCCTCGTCAGATTGTATTTGTTGTTGTTGTAAACAATGCCTTGTCTGGGTTTATTTCCATCTAAAATGTCAGCTAATACATGAATATCTCATAGATGCATTCCTGGTAACAACACCATATCCATGTCCTTCATCTTACACAACAATGATGGCGGTGTTTCCAGGATTGAACTGACCATCACAGGCGATTCGAGAAATGCAAGGTTGTCAGGTTTTTTTGAGTGTCGTCGAACATCCTATGCATGTGTCTGTAATCTTGTTTAGTTGCTTGCTCCTTGATTTCTGCCTCAAATAGGTTTTTATATACACCTCCATTAATAGGTTCATCTAATAATAGTTGTTGACAAAGTCCTCATAGTCTGTTGGAGGTGGTGAAGTAGTTGAATAGAGGGTCTAGATTGTTCATTATATCTTCACTCATTTCTGGTGCCTCCTCCCCTCCCTCTTGTGACTTCATAATGACCTGTTTCTCTCATGTTTGTTTGATATCTTTGGTGAGAACGGGTTGTTCTACAACTTCATGGGACCTTGGTCTTCTTTCCTCATTATTATTGGTGGAGTGCCCTAGTAAGTATGGTAAGTAGGTGTGTTCTTCCTCCCAAGTGGGGACTTCTTGATTTTTCATAAACTCCTCCTTACTATCTTCGGTGGAAACTTTAGACATGTTTTTTTTCCTTTGTAGATTGTGCAACTTTGTGATATTGCATTTTTGTTAACACCATGCAAGCCTAAATTATATGTCCACATCGTCTACGGATAATGGTGAACCTCTCTTATCTATTAATCATTGTCTCATTGGTGGCTACTCTTTACTGGAGGGTGATGTTGGAGACTCCTCCTTTCTCTTCCTACCCTCAACATGTAGCCTCTATTTTTTTCCTATAATTTGGTTGATTCCTATTGAAGGAGTGAAACTTCTCTCATCATCTGTGTCAAGGCTTCCACCACCTACATTTTATTTGTATCAAAAAGGTGCATTTTTTGTGATAGGCTCAGTAGGGTTTGGATATCATCGATTATCTTGTCTACCTCTGAGATCAGTGTAGACATATTGACAACCACTACTACAGAACATGTCTTTTGTGTCGGTTGTTTAACCCCTTTTAGCGACGGTTCTCAAGTGACGCCTATGTGGGCATCGCTAAAGGTCGAACTCTTCGACGTCGGTTCTACAACCGACGCCAAAAGGGTTCGCGCCACAAAAATGGTGCCATCTAGGACACTTTGTGCGTTGGTGTACAACTAAATAACCGAAGCCATAGTTCCAGACGCCACGGTCGGGCTTCTCTGCATGGTCGTGTTTAGTACCATACACATCGGTTTTATACTAATCACCGACGCTTTTCCCGCCACGGCCGTGCTTTCCTGCACAGTCGGATTGTTTGTCATATTAGGCGGTGATTTTTATCCAATAACCGATGTTGTAAGCCTTTGATGACAGTGTTATATAAATAATTTATGCCTATGTTTTAATTTTTTTCTAATCAGTTTGAAGGCCTGTTGTGGCTGGTCAGTAGGATGAGAACCTATAGTTTAGTTTTCTGAACTGCAGGTTTACGACATCCATTGATATCAGCCTACAAATTGGCCACAAACCTACAAAATCAACATATATACTTTTCACACAAGTAGATACATTCAGACATCAATTCCATTCTCACATTCACACATGTAGAAATATTCAAATACATGTAGAAACATTCAGGCATGTATAAACATTCATAAATATTCATTTACAAAATATCATTCAACATCGCTATCAGCATCCCAATTATATTTTACAATCGCCACTTTTTGTATGGCTCTTGCCCATTCTTCTCTTATTTCATTTAATGCTTCCATCGTATATGGAGCATGTACATCTTTTAAGAGTTTACCTATATTGTGGTCAGTTTTAAACACCTACAAAGAGAATGATGTATATATAAGTAATAATATAAAAATAAGATTGATATATTTCATACTAACTAATGAGACTATATATAATACATCATGTATGGTATTGATGTCCAATGGGACATATCAGATAATCATATGCATAAATCGTATCACATAGTATGCGCATGCCCAGCCGTTGCCTTGTGTAGCGCACTATAAATTGAAACATACAAAATATTAAAAAATACAACTAAGCACAGTTCACATAAATAATATATACATTGGAGTCAGGAACTTACTTTTACGTTCTCCCAAATTATTGGCTGGTTCTTTCTCCTTGGGACCTATCCTCCAGTATTTTTGAATGCATTTAAACCCCTACATGTTAATGTAACACAGTAAATTGCATAATTAAATAGTAATGTAATAACAGATGTTAACGGATATAAAATGAAATATTTCTCACCAGAATAATGGCATTCTCATTACGTGTCCAATTTTAGTGTTCAATGTACTCCCCGTAGGATCTAGATAATAAATAGTGAACGTCCCGGGGACAATAACTAGTAACTCCCAATGCCTACCGCTAGAGGTAAAAAAGTTAAAAATTAATAACTCAAAATGCACAATAAAAATGGAATTTTCTTAAGTCCAAATTATAAATAAAGTAAACTTACTTGACATTGAATGGAGCTATTATTATTGTCTTCTTTTGCAGACCAAAAATTGTAAAAGCATCTATACAATATTGTTGAACACTACAGGGTCTTTAGCTACCATAGTAATCAATGATGGAATAAAAAATCCCACATGATCAAATGCAAATTGCTTACATTGATCTTCGACTAAGTAGATGCAAAACATGTATTATGTATGCATTAATATATAAGAAACCAGATCACTGGATCTTACACAAGGTATATGGATGTATAAATAAGATCTCACCTTATCCATGTCTCTATCATTGATGTATTCATCCAATCATACATAAACAACTCAATAATATCTTGTATAAATAAAGAGCTTTCGTATGATTGATCTGCATAATTCGCTTCTAAAGAAACAATTATAGGGCAATGTATATTATGTGCACGTAGCCAAAATGCCATTCCCCTACCAGCAGGACCTAACGGGTATTTTAGGTCAGTTGGAACCCAACTTGGTAATGCAGGAAGTGGAGGTGGAGGCCTAGGTGCTCCGGGTGTCTTCTTTTTAACCTGTATATATAATTTCATATCATTTGACCTCATATATACACATTAACAATCTAAAGTAATTTAAATTTATCTTACAATTTCAGTAGTGTAGATGACATCTGCTTTGGGCTCCAATATCACCCTGCCTTCTGCCTCAGCAAGTGTATCAATATCCAGGTGGGAATATGGCAATGTAGCTTCCCTCCAATCGGGTAATACATGTATCGGGCTCACACGAACGTAGCCCTGTGGCATTGGAGTCCCGTGAAATGTTGGCCCAGGAAGGGACGGGTAAGCGTGCACCTCTGCAACAACATAGTCATGTATTTTTATGCGGCATGGCTTTAATGCCTACAAATTTACGTAAATAATATTATACATATATACATATCATCTTGAAAACATATCATCTTGAAAAGACTAGCTACAATGTCATAAACAACACTTACAGTAGACGTGTTAGGCGGTGGGTCTACATGATTACTCTCAGTCTGTGCATCAGGAGAAGAGTGGGTCGCCATAGGCTGATTGCAAGCCTGAGATGCCTGCCACCACACTATTTCTTCCTTGACCTTCTCAGCAACTATATCATTGACCTTCTTAGCAACTATATCCTTGACTGTCTTATTCTCCTATACATGGATAAAAGAAACATTATCTTCTTATTATTGAATTTCCTTTTACAGTAACATTCTAAAAAAAGAATAGGTTACCTCTTCTTGTGAAAGTCCTGCTCTGGGTTTGCACTGGGATGGCCCAAAGAATGCTTTGATGCCCACACCAGCGCCTACACCCCTAACACGTCCAGGATGCTCTGGGTTACCCAAAGCAACTGTCAATTCATCCCTTATGCCCTGAGGGATGAGCGTGCCTTATTTCCTCTGCTCGTGCAGCTCCCGCTAATCACCATTAATAGAAATTGGTAAGTTAACACCACAAATAATCAATATTCAAACGATTGCTCTAAGAGTTGTATTTTACCATTTTTGCAGCAGCTTCAGCAGTTGCGGGCTTCCTTATTTCTCCCTTCTTATTTTGCCTCCCAGCTATCCAAACATCATGGCGAGGCAGAGGTGTGCTACCTATAGAAGAGGACTCCTGAGTAGCAGCAGACTGTGCCTATAGTCTTTGGCGAATGCTTGCATAGCCCTTTGAACCCATAGTGTGGTCATGCACATTCAGTGCACGCCTTGCTTTTTGCGCCTCACTGAGGTCCTAGTTAGTAAGCACATTAATGATTTTGTTAGTAGTACTAAATGTTAATCTTGAATAGTTGAATACAATGTATATTAATTAAATTGGGAGTGACGCCTAATACCTTGAATTCTTCAAATTTTCTTGAAGCAACAAACGTGTCCCAATCTTCTTTGTCCATGAAATTCCACTGTTCAAGGACTGACTTCTTCTTCTTATCACCATCTTTTATGTATTCTCTGTTGAGATTTGTCCTATAGTTCCTTAGCATCTTTCCAGCACGTTGCATCATGCTTTTACGATGCAACTTCTCATCCAATGCAAACAAATTCTATAAAATAGAATTCTTATTAACTAGTATCTAAAAATAGAATTACAAATAATAGAATTTGTAATCTACAAAATAGAATTGCAAATAATAATAACTCACGCATAAATCCTTCCATATCAAGTCTTTCTTCGCCTGAGGAACTTTATGCCAATTATCATACTTAACACCACAATGGCTTCGAGTGACAGTCCCAAGATAGTTTACAAAATTATTGTGGTTCACTCCAATTGCATTTCCTCCATTATCAAACTCCACAACCAATCTAGATCCACTGCCACTGAGCGCTATTAACTTCTTCAACAGAGTGATGCCCCTTTTCTTGTTAAGTTTTTGGTGATGCACATCAAGTTCCTCCAGTGCTTCAGTGGGTACATGCGCATCATCAACCTAAAATTTGACAAAAATAAACACACTGAATTAGCACAATATAGAAATATGGGATATATGACAAAACTAGAAGATAACGAATTTTATCGAAATATAGGATATGTTTTTAGAACTTACATTGGTATCCTCACCATGCTCATCATGGACAGCATGATCATCGTGGACTTCATGCTCATCACGGACATCATGCTCATCATGGTCATCCATCTGAAAATGTCATTAAAAAGGAAAACATTTAGCATCTGAAGATAATGAAACATCAAATCTGAAAATTATATTGATATTAAAAAACCAAACATTTAGCTTCAATAAAAAATATAAACATGCATGCCTCTAAAATTGTGATCTTTTATCAATTAACAATCCTTCATTGTGATCTCCACGCACATATAAGTCATCATTAGCTTCAATATTTTGTGGAGTTGGAAACAACAAAAGGGCATAAACAACCAACGCCAAAGACATGTTCTGTAGTAGTGAAATTCAGGGCATAAACACATGTGATGTCATTTTGATATATAGTAAATTTGTACCACATATCCCATTCTTGAACACATAATCTCACTAGTAAGTGTATAATGTGTATTGGGTTTTCGAGAAAATTTCGGCAGCATTTCCCCGTTGTTCTCTAAGTACATATGTACTTAGAGAACAAACGGGGAAATGCTGCCGAAATTTTCTCGAAAACCCAATACACATTATACACTTACATCCTAAGTGAGATTAGGTGTTCAAGAACAGTCCCAAACCGGGCAATATCCAATATTTACTCCTAATGAGTAAATCTTGGATGGGTTTCTAGGCCAACAAACACATATGATGTCATTCTTATATATAATAAATGTGTACCACCTATCCCATCCTTGAACACCTAATATCACTAGTAAGTGTATAATGTGTATTGGGTTTTCAAGAAAATTTTGGCAGCATTTCCCCGCTATTCTCTAAGTACATATGTACTTAGAGAACAAATGGGGAAATGCTATAGAAATTTTCTCAAAAACCCAATACACATTATACACTTACATCCTAAGTGAGATTAGGTGTTCAAGAATAGTCCCAAACCGGGGACTATCCAAGATTTACTCCTAATGAGTAAATCCTGGACGGGTTTCTAGGCCAACAAACACAATAATAGATATGTACATGTTAGGGTTTCATCACAATTAATGTTAGGGTTTCATCACCGTTGATTTTAGGGTTTCATCAATGTTAGGTTTAATCAAATCAAATTAGGATGCTAGAATGGACAAGTTTAAATCTTATTTCAACATGCATCAAAATTTACTGAATTAGGTCAAACATTAGGATTAGAAGCACAAATATATGCAAGCAAAAGATTTTTTCGTATCCTAGGATTTACATAAAGCATTACATAAAGATTTGTTCATATCCTTACCAACAGCAAGCACTTCCGTGGCAGTGTTGGCCTACCACGGCCGTGCTGGAGAGCAAGGCCGTGGTAGGCCAACACAGCCATGGTCATGCTTGCTGTTGGTAAGGAGCTAGTGAGAAGGAGCTAGGGAGAAGGAGCTAGGGTAAGGAGGTAGGGCTACCTAGAGCTAGCGTGGAGAAGAGTGGCGGCAGTAGAAGCGGCGAGCAGGAGAAAAGCAGAAGAGAGCGACACTCGCACTGGAACCAGGAGAAGAGAGCAGAGCAGTAGTGGCGGCAGCAACAGCAGAAAGAAGATGCGGCGGCGGCGGCGGCGAGCAGAGCGTAGGGGTGGTGAGCACAACACCAGGGGCGGTGAGCACAGCAGCAGCGACAGCGAGCACAGGGTCGTCAGACGATTTTACGTGAGAGCAGCGAGCACAGGAATTATTGTGATGAAACAGGAAGAAAGGGGGAAGAGTCAGGATATCGAGTCTATTAAGTTGGTCAACGACGTCGTTATCTCCAAAACTGACGCATTACACTCTTCAGCATCGGTTTATAGTAAACAACTGACGTCCAATTAGACAATCTTTGCCCTAAATTATTTGGCGCGAACCATTATTAGTGTCGGTTATCACAGGATAACCGATGCCTAAATATGAACTTTTTGCGCAAATTTCCATCTTATATCGACGACAGTTAATGGTTAAAAAACCGAACTGTATGTGATACTTTGGGGTAAAAAAAATTTTGCTCGAAAATTGGATTTTGCGGGCGATTTTAGGCGTCGGTTTGTTTTACCCAGCCGACGTTGAATACAAAGCGGTACCAGTGTCTGGCTGGTCTTTGAATATAGACGTCGGGGTTCCTAAATATTTGACGTTGAATATTATAGGCGTCAGTTTTGTTAAATACCCGACGCCCAGAAAAGCGACATTGAATGTTGTTTCTGTGTAGTGAACTAAAATTGAAATATTTATAGCTAAAGTTGAGACATAATTAATCTATGTCCTACCCTATCTCAATAAATCTTTCCATGACAAGGGCCCATGGTGGTTTCTCTATGTCCCTTCTTGAGCTTGCCTCATGCCCAGGTGCCTTCGATAGGGACAAAACTCCTTGCCTTTTCTCGTGGGTCACCTTTTCTCGACCTTGTGATTTGATGGGGGACCCTCTATGTTAGACACTTCCAATGCTGAAGGTTCGGGAGGAACTACGTTGATGGGAAAGTGGTTCGCTCCTCATCATCGTACAATTTCTTTGTTGACACTGTCATTGGTTGGAGTATCAGCTATGACTTTGTTGTTAGATGTCTTCGAGGGAGTGTGGTGAGATGCCATGTTTGCATTGATGGAGGGTTCCATAGTCTCCACCTATTAGTTTTAGGCTCTTTAGGAAAGTCCTCCTATTATATGTACGGAGTCGACCAGAATGTAATCATTAATATTTAGCATTAATTTCATTTTTGTCTTGTTGTGATACCTCCATTATGAGGACGACACACTTTGTAGTGAAATATGGCTACAGAATAGGCAACAAAAATAAATAATTTATATATCATGTTCCCCATAAACCAACAGATCACATCAATAACTATAAGTTCGTAAGGATGGTTTCGAGGATATACCTGGTCATGGAGCAAGTCCATGAAAATCTCCTCGTCATTGTATATGTGCAACCATTGATTAGTTTCTCTTGGATGATGTTTTTACAGCTCATGGTCTTCACCACAAACAACATATTGGACAACTTCTACTGTGACTCCTCTGATCACACCATGGGATGTGAGTTGAAATTGTCCTCCTCGCAATAGTCAAAGGACTCCTACCTCTAGAGAAGTCAACACAGACCACCTAGAACTCCTGTCGTCTTGCTAGAATAGACAGCAAGGTGTTGTCTCTCATGTTGGCATACTAGTCACCAACTTGCTCTCCCAAAATAATGATCCTTAGTTTTTCTTTACCTTGATATACCCCCCTTTGATGGGTAGAACTTTCTTGGGCTCTTAATTAGTTATCACAACCAGAGAGGACAACACGTAATAGGAATTGATTCTCAATTGTCTTTGTTGTACTCTAGGAACCTCTATTTATAGTAGAGTCTAGGTTTAGGGTTGCTGGTATATGTGGGAGTGAAAGGGATCAGAAGATCTTGAATTTTTAGAACCCGCGACCATCAAAACGACTGTATAGAAACCTATAAAGTTATCTAGCATGCCATATGGTCATCTCACACTGTGACACAGTCATTTTGTAGTTCCCAGTCACATGAATTTAACAATTTTGAATCCAATAAATGCACAACATGACGTCAACACTAATTCCTTGTTGCAATTGAATTTTCCCCTAACTAAGTGATCTCGTACATGCGAGATGCGAGGGGCCAAGCCGATTGGTTGACACCTATGTTTTGGAAGAAATTAGCCAATTCAATTTATCATCATCCTGACAATCCAAATGGTCGTCTCAACTCTTGAGGTGACCGTCTGGCACTCCAAATGCTCGTATCACTGGTAAGACAATCGTCTAGTAGTGTATCCAACTAATATGTTGTGTGAATTGAATACTTAATCACTTTAGTAATCAATTTAATCATCATTCAAGATTAAACTCCTCCTCAAGATTGAGACCTATGTGTCTGACCCTATAGGTCTTGTATCATGTTGACAGTGAATGTCCATCACTAACTTATGAAATCATAAGCAAAGAGTGGTGCCTAGTCGCACATCAGTGCTTCCCAAGTGAATGGAAACTTGGGGAACACTTTTACCTATAGTCTGTTCTTGGTGTTATAGCAGTTGTATAATTCCTTTTTTACCAATATCTAGATTTAACTTGAGGTACGAAGTAGTCACCCTCTTCAACATTCAATCTTGTTTCTTGAACCGGAGTAGGCTGTTTGAGATATATGTAAGCTTAATATCACATAGTGACTCACATGTGAATGATCATTCATTTCTCAGTCTCGCAAATCAAGAGGCCTTGGATATCATACTCCCTTAGGAGGGACAAATCCCATATCTATCACTCATAGTCAGTCCCTATGTGTCACAATCACCCAATCATCACTGTTATAACAACCCATGTTTTAGGATTGCTTTGGATGTTTTCAATGAATACCAAATGACATGTGATGGGTGTAGTGATTTTAGGTCTATGAACCAAAAACACAACCATAACTACGAGAGATGACTGTGACTACCATCGTAATGGTTTCCATGTGTTAGTCTCATGGTGGGTCAGTTTGGTAAACTGTTCTCTAAGATGTATCTATGTGCTTGGTTTGATATAGACATATCATGACTAATGAGACTATGTCATCAATCAGTTCACACATTTATCTTATGTGTCATTGTTGTCTATCAACCTTCCACAATAACAACCAATCAATGACATAATGAGAATATATATGTACTCTTAACATTTGTATGATATCATTTCCCCAAGTCACATACTTGAAGACATACATTATTGAGTAATATAATTCTCTAAACATTTATAGTGTTACATCATTATCACATAAGTGAATTAATAGAATACTTTGTAAGCTTGCCTTTATTTATTAATCAAATCAATTACAATTCATTCCATTACAATCATCATATGATTGACTATAGGATCATACATACCAACAGATTCCCACTTGCACTTAGAGCCAATCTCCCACGAACTGTATCCCAAGTTATCTAACATGACCATCATCCTTCTTCTATAAAAGTATCTTTGTCAAGGGGTCAACAACATAGTTCTCAATTGGTACTATACAAATATTTACATCTCCTTATTGTATGATCTCTCATATGAGATGAAACCACCTTTATATATGCTTTGAGCACTGATGCGATCTCGGTTCCTTAGCTTGTGCTATAACACCATTGTTGTCACAATATAGATCAATTGTGTCACTGAAACTTGGGATGATTTGAAGATTTGTAATGAATTTCTTGATCCATACAACCTCCTTTGTTGCATTTGATGCATTAATATACTCGACCTCTATTATAGAATTGAAAATTGTCTCTTGCTTGGAACTCTTCCAACTTACAACTCTATTGTTTAGGGAAAATATGAATCCTAATTGTGATTAGTAATCATCTTGATTAGTCTGGAAGATTACATCAGTGTAACCATTTACCACAAATTCTCCCTCTCCTCCATAGACCAAGAACTGATCCATAGTTCTTCTCAAGTACTTGAGGATGTTCTTCACGTCTATCCACTGAGCATCACCTGGGTCTGACTGATATCTGCTCATCATGCTCAAGGCATTTAAGACATTTGGATGGCTACATAACATTGCATACATGATTAATCCAATTGTTGACGCATATGGAATCAAACTCATGTTTTCCATTTATTCACAACAATTGGGACATTGAGCTCTAGAGATGGGGAAACGATGAAACATAAGCATGTTTCCTCTCTTTGTGTTCTCCATGCTCATCTTCTTCAACACTTTGTCATTGTATGTGCTTTAACTTAGTCCAAGAAGCTTTTTGGATCTATCTGCATAGATCTTTATCCCCAAGATGTAGGATTTTTCTCCCAAGTCTTTCATAGAAAATGTTTTTTCTTTTAAGTGTTTACTTTTTTTGAAGTAGGAATGTCATTCCCCATCAATAATATTTTATGTACATATAATATGAGGAGTGTCACTATGCTACGACTAACCTTCTTGTACACACAAGGTTCCTCTTCATCTTGAATAAAGCCACACTCTTTGACTGTCTAATCAAAATGAAGATTTTATCTTCGATATGCTTGCTTCAATCCATAGATTGAACTTTGTAGATGACATAATTTATTTGCAAACTTTAGATCTATAAAACCCTTAGGTTGTGTCATGCACACATCATCAAGAAGTTTCCCATTAAGAAATGTAGTTTTAAAATCCATCTGCCAAATTTCATATCCGTGATAAGCTACAATAGCAAGCATGATCCCGATGAACTTATCCATGGCCATTGGTGAAAAGGTTTTGTCATAGTCAACACCTTGAACTTGTATGAAACCCTTTGCAACCAATCATCCCTTATAGGTTTAAACTTTTCCATCCATGTTGATCTTCTTCTTGAAGACCCACTTGCAGCCTATGGTTTTACCTCTTCAGGTGAATCCACCATGGTCCATATCTAGTTGATATACATGGACTCCATCTAAGATATCATGGACTCAAGCCATTTCTATGACTCCAGTCCCTCTATAACATCTTGATAGGTTATTATCTCATCATTTATGACCAATTCACTACCTTGCCAAGTCATAAAATATCCAAATCTTTCAGGCTCATAGCATTCCCTATTAGAACTACGAGGTTCCTATGTTACTTAAGGAATTTGAGATTCCAAAACACCATGTGATTCTCTTTGTTCCTCTTATTCATCTATTGGTTCAATGTTCTCTTGTCGGTCTCAAACCTCTTTGAGTTCCACTATCCTCCCACTCATTCCTTTGGAAATGTAGTCCATCTCAAGGAATGCATCATCCCTGGAAACAAACACTTTGTTGTCAGATTGGGAATAAAAGTAATATCCTATTGCTTGTTTAGGATATCCACCAAAATAACATTTATTAGAGAACATTCTTTTAACATAAGCTTCACATCCCCAAATCCTCATAAAAGACACTTTGGGATGTTTCACATGCCATATCTCATATGGTGCCTTTAAAAATAATTTATATTGTACTCATTTTAGTGTAAATGCGGTGAATTTGAGAGCATACCCCCAGAAGCTAGTCTGAAGCTTAGATAAACTCGTCTTTGATTGCACCATATCTAGCAATGTGTGTTCTAGGTGGAGTCCATTGGGATACAATCCCATGGGCTTTAAGAAGGTTTTCAAACTCATGGTTTAAGTATTCTGCACCTCAACGGAATGAAGTTCCTTAATACTTTTTCTACATCGGTTCTATACTTCATTCATAAAATTGTTGAACTTTTCAAGAGTTTCTAACTTATGTTTCATCAAATAAACATAGGCATACCTACTAAATTCATCAGTGAAGGTAATGAAGTACTAATACCCACCTCTAGTTGTTGTTCTAAAAGGTCCACACACATCAGTATGTATGATTCCTAACAAACCCCTAGCCCTCTCATTGCTAACAATGAAAGGGTTTTTAGCCATCATACCCAATAAACAAGATTCACATGTCTCCATTGATTCTTGATCAAAAGAGTCTAGAAAATTGTCCTTATGGAATCTAGATATGGGATTCTCATTTATGTGCCTTGGATGAAAATGCCAAAGGTATGTCTTTTTTGAGTTGTTGAGTTTTAGTCTTTTGATATTTAAGTTATAAAAATTTGTCTTTAGATATAACAAATAAAGACCATAAGACATTGGGGCACTACCATAAAAGATCCCATCTTTAAAAATAGAATGTTGACCATTTTTAATATGGAATTCAAATGCATCCTTATCCAAACAAGATATAGAAATGATGTTTCTATTTATAGCAAGTACATAGTAGAAGTTCTTTAACTCTATTATAAGCCTTGTCGGCAGAGATATACTATAGGTTCCAATTGTGTTGGCTACAACTCTTGTGCTACTAGGAACTCATAGTTCCACCTCGCCTTTTCCTAAAGGCCTACTTCCTTTCAGATCCCGCATATGAGAACATTGTTAGATCCGCATCCAGTATCTAATACCCATGATGAATAAGTAGGTAGGTTTATCTCAATAATGCATATACCTAAAGCGGAGATCACCATCCTCATCATCTTCTTCTAGAAAGCCTTCAAGTATAAAAGATGTGTTCCTCCTGTACTTTTCTTTCTCCTTATCTTAAGTGTTGAAGATTTGCATTTGGGCTCAACCTTAAAATTCTTCTTGGCCTTACTTTGATCCTTGGACTCAGCTTCATTGATCATCATCATGGTCTTTCCCTACTTGAATTTAGCTTTAGCATGAATTAACATGGCAAGGACGTCTAACATGTGGCCACCCACATTATACACATGATGAAATGCAATAAAGCAGCTATATGATATCGACATTGACTTTAGAATCATACTCATGGCCAACTCTTTGATCAAGGTGAATCTCAACTCTTCAAGATGATACACATGTCCAATCATATTGAGCACATGTTCTTCTACTGAGGCTCCCTCTATCATCTTAGACTCAAGTAGCACCTTTAGGATATCGTCCCTTTCTTGCTTTGTAAGGAAAAGTGTCACTTTCTGAACATGTGTTTCCATCACAAGAACACTCATGTCCTGGAAGAGCTCATGAAACTAATATTTCATACAACTAAGCATAAGGTACTTTATCTCAAAGGAATTATTGTCATTCTTCCAATAAGAATCCACTTGCACCCTAGGTGCATCAGAAGCAGGTATTTATGGAACTAGTTTATCAAAGATGTAGCCCTTGTACTCTTCATTGAGAACCCTTCTCAAAGTCCATAACCAGTCTTGGAAATTTGTCCCATGAAGTTTGTCCTTCTTAAACACCCATCACAATTTGGATGTTTTCATCATTTGATTCTACAAGAGAAAATTTGCATTTATCAAAAACTTTTGATTTCATTTGGAAATTACGATATAAATTAGGTCTTTAATATTATCCCTCTCACTATTTTATTTGAAACTAATATCCCTCACATACCAATTCATAATATTTTAGCGTACAATATTCTAGTGGGTCATATCCAAGATAATTCAACTATGGCCCGATCAGGGACTCTGTCATCAGCCAACTTACACTCAGATCTTATGTGTCATTGTTGTCTATCAACCTTCAGAATGACAACCAATCAGGGACATAATGAGAATATATATATATATATATATATATATATATATATATATATACATATATATATACATATATATACATTTATATACATATATATACATATATATACTCTTAACATTTGTATGATCTCATTTCTGCAAGTCATGTTCTTGACGACATACATCATTGAATAATGTAATTCTCTAGACATTTAAAATGTTCTGTCATTATCTCATAACTGAATTGAATAGAATAACTTGGAAGCTTTCTTTTATTTATTAATCAAATAAATTAAAATTTATACCCTTTCAATCATCATATGATTGGATTTATGGGCATACATGCCAACAATGTCACCCTTGAGGGTTTTGGTTATTCTATCTCTAGATTTATTGCCTCTGGTGTGGGGGCCTCTTCCAGTTGGGCTTAGATGTTGGTTTCTTTGGCAGTCATACAACAATTGTTTTCCTTTTTGGTCGTGCAGTTATGACTTCTAGATGCTTTAGTTGAGGCTAGGTTGTTGTTTGTTTTCATATATGAGTATGGGGTACTTCTCATTTCTTTATTTTTAGGATCTCATCCTCCCTAAATAGCAATTTGTGGTTGTCATAACTTCTCTCTTCAGTGAGGGGTAGGAAATTATTGCTCGTGCAAAATCTATAAAAAACTTATTCCCATTTCTTATAAATATGTTGGCAATTGTCAAGTACATGGACTCTATCAGACTATCTTGATCATTTTTATTGAAAACTTTTTTTTTCTATGGTAGCCTAGAAAGTGGGCAATGTAGGTAAGTAAGCAGCCCATGCAGAAGTCTCATTAGCCCTCTAGGTCCATTACATTTTCCATTCAATCTATCAAGATTCACCTAATGTTGACTGGATTCTTTTCTAGTATGCTCCGTAGGATGTGGAGGTCCATTCTAGTCATATTTCTAGTGTCAGTTCTAAATACGAGGGTTTTGGTGAATAATTTGTGTAGTGTGTGCACCATCTTGAGTGCATCATTGCAACTTTTTCCTACCCTTAATTGAACATGTACTCTCTCTATAGTTTCTCACATTTTTTTAGTGTTGAATCCCAAAACCTCTCTGTCTCCTCTGGCTTCATCTACATTCACTGACTATTCTTCAAAATCATTAAATATGGAGTTCAACCTTCTTTTAGTGATTATGTAGTCGTATTTAATGATCTAGAATACCAACTTAAAAGGTCCACCACACTGTTCGGCTTCATTGTCAGTTACTATCTACTTCTTTAGGAACAACATGAATTCTAGAGTAAGTTCATCCAATGACAAGTTGTTGCTCAATTAGAATTTATAGAGTCGGGTGTTCTCTAGGTCTTCCTTCACCCTTTCATATATTAAAAAATTTCTTAAGTGTGACCTCATCCCCAAACCTCATAGCCTTGATGTTCTTATCATTTCACGTATCCTCATAGGTGTCTAGATGTTCATTGTCTCTAGGTCAAAATAAGTTGTCACGCTAGTTTATCTAGATAACTTCTGCTACTTGTAGATGTGCCCTAGGGAAGGTTCAATTGTAGCTATTGTCTCTAGTTTTGTTGGAGTCAGACCTCTTGTATTTGCATGTTAAGATTTCCTTACCAATTTTCTTTATCTCATTGGATGACCTCCTCTTCTTTGGGTATTGTATTTGTTTAGAGGGTGCATACTCAGAGGCCTTTATCCCTGTCAACACATTTGTGCCTAAAGATTCATCACATCAAAATGGTCCCTCATTGTCGGAAGACTCCTAATTGTTGGAATACTCCTCATTGTTGGAGGAGTCTTTTGAGGTATCCTCTTCTATATATTGATCTCTATTTCCTATACTAGTGAGGGTTGGCACCCCGTGGGGATTAATGTACTCCACTCCTTCATCTTCTTCGTTGAGTGGTACCCTAATTTTTGTTGTTTCTCTCACTCTTTGTGCCTGTCTCTTTTAGGGAGTGAGCTTTCAGACTAGGTTACCTACCATTTTAAATTTTGATCGTGTTGTAGGTATTATTATACCTCTTGCAAAAACTAGACCAACAATTTAAAAGAAATGTAGTACACAAATTGCAAAATATGGAAAATAGATGGTCTCAACACTTGATTGTTTTATTAATCTTCCTAAACATGTCCATCATAATCATCCAATGGTGGAATTGCATCAAGAGATCTAATGGTGAGGCAAAGTTGCATCAAGCAATGGGTAGTCAGAGTAAATCTTTCAATGGTTCTAAGAGACTATGAACCAATGGTTCTGATATCTGATGAATTTGAGAAAAATTCAATGTTGGTTTAATTGAACAGATGGCTCCCACAGTGGAAGTAAAAATTAACTATATTCTATGTACAGTAGAAACTAAGAAACTAAATTTTTTTATATTCTATGGTAAAACCTAAATTAGAAATTTATGTTTTTATTACTTCTAAATAAAAACAAACTAGATTTTAAGAAAACATGTAAAGGAGATCCTTGGGTTTCCTCCCAAGAAAAGCTTCTTTATAGTCTTTATCTTGAATATCTTTGATTGGTTTTCTCATTCCTCTTCTGGTGGTTCAGGTGGGGGTTCCTTTAATAAGGTAAAGGATTTGTCTTCATGGTATCATTTCACCCTATCTCCATTTAGATAAAAGGTTCTTGTCTTGTCACTGGATAGCTCCATCAATCCTGAGGGGTATATCTATTTCAAAATAAATGATGATGACTACCTAGACTTTAGTTTTCCTATGTAAAGTCAAACTCTTGAGTTTTAAAGAAGAACTTTGTCTCCCTATGACACATACTTTCTCTTCAAGTGAGCATCATGCTACACCTTGGTCCTTTGTTTATCAATTCTTGCATTTTCATAAGCATGGATCACTAGATCCTCTAGATTATGAAACTGTAGAAACCTATTTATGACTTCCAATCCCAGGTCAATGTTTAGGAATTTGATTACCTAGAAAGCCTTATGCTCTAATAAAACTAGTAAATGGCATGAATAACCATATATCAATCTGTATGGGGTGTCACTATAGGAGTTTAGTGAGCAATGTGGAATGCCCATATGGCATCATCTAGCTTCATGGACCAATCCTTCTTTGTCATCCCTACCGCCTTTTCTAATATTTGTTTAATTTTCTTGTTAGAAACATCTACTTGATCAAAGGTCTTTGGATGGCAAGGAGTGTCAACCTTGTGCCTTACTCAATACTTCTTTAATAATGTTGGGAGTTGACTTTTAGAGAAATGGGATCCCCCTTAACCAATGGTGATGTGTGGGACTCAAGATCTGGGAATGATTATCTTTTCAAACAACCTTAGCACAGGTTTTGCATCACAAGATGGGGTATGTATTGTTTCTACCTATATTGACACATAGTCTACAACTACTAAAATGAATAAATTCAAGAAAAGTCCCATATAATCAATTCCCCAAACATAAAATATCTCCACCCTGATCCAAATTGACATGGGCATTTCATTTCTTCTGGAAATATTTCTAGTCTGCTGACACTCCTTGCACGTCATAACAAATGTGTGTGAATCCTTAAATAGTGATGGCAATCAGAAACCAGATTGTAGGACCTTGGATGTGTACTATCTCCACCTAAATGAACACTATAAGGTGAGGTGTGACATTCACAAAGGATCTAAGGTACTTCTTCTTTTGGGATACATAGGCAAAATAATTTTTCAAATAAAAAAAGTGTTTCTTCTTCTGATTGCAGGGGATGTTAGGAGGTAGTTGCTGACATGCTAAGTAACTAAAAATTTCTATAAACCACGATAAAGTGGGTTCAACGGATCTTTCCATCATCAAAGCCTCATTGTCATATTTTTCATTGATAGGTAGTGGGTCTATTTTTGTAACCATGATTCATGAAAACTTGTTAGAAACAACATTCTTTGTTCCCTTTATATCAATAATTTCATGATCAAATTCTTGCATCAGAAGAGTTCTCGACAAGAGTCTAGTCTTGGTGTCCTTCTTCTACTTTATGTTCTTGATAGCACCATGGTTAGTATATACTTTCACCTTCAACCCTATCAAATTAGATACAATTTTTTCAAAACCAAACACTTTTGCTAGCATCTCTTTCTCTATGGTAGTTTAGTAAACTTGGACATCATCCAGTGCTTTGCTAGCATAACATATTGCATAGTGTTTATTATCTTTTGTTTTCCTAATACTTATCAAATAGAATAATCAGTTGTGTCATATATTATCTTAAAAGGGAGCTCCCAATCTGGAGCTTGGTGAATTATAGCAGTAGTTAGGGCATCCGTCAAAGTTTTGAAAGATTCAAGGCATTCATATGTAAATTTGAACCCAACATATTCAATGAGAAAATTGGATTAAAGGTTTTGCTATCTTGGATAAGGCCTTAATTATGGAACAAAACCAGAGAAGTTGACCGACCTAAATCAAACTCCCAGAAAGGAGTGGATCTCGAGTAATTTGACTTTTAAATTTATATCCTAACACTTATGCCCCCATAACTATAATATGGGGTGTGATATGGAAAATCAGGGTTTATCCACAGGTACAAGAATGGAATGTGTTAAGATCGTTGTCTTAGTTTCACCAACCAAAGAGTGAGATAAAGTTTTGTGTTCCTTAGAAAACAATGATACTTTAACAAACAAAATAGCAAACAAATAATACAAATCAAGAAGTAAAATAAAAGACCAAGAAATCCAAAAGATAAGATATCAAGTATGGATGGTAAACTTGGACTGAGTTTCACCATATATGGTCTCTCACCAACATGCAGTACTAACACCCATTGTATATCGTTAGCAAGTTTACAAGTGATCATCATAAACATCTATTCCCTCCTCTTTTGAGCTTATGATAAAATATTATAAAGTTGTCTCTCTCTCAAGATGGCAAAAAAAATCACAATAAAATGATATGATCATTAGCTTAAGCATTCCAATATTCACATGCATTCATGCATCTCTATAAGACTAAGATATGGTTAGTACTACTTTATATAGGTACTAAAAATCAAACAACATAAGATGGTATCTTATCCTACAATTGAATCATTAGGACCAAGAGTATGAAGATAAACATTTCCACGAGCATATATTCAATGGATATAAGTATATACATATTGGGATAGACTTAGTGGAAACTCCATGCCCAAGATATATGATTAGCCACTCATAGTGGTGAGTAGCATTACAAATTTACAAGTATAATGAGAAATGGAAATGGAAGACAAAACGGATGAAAGAGATTAAGAGGATGGACAAATATAGAGAAGAAGAAGGGGAATACACCAATAGTGATGGACAACTTATTCCAGTTTGAATATGGTGATGACATCAAATATGGGTACTCCTCTCTCTAAGAAGCCTAGAGGTGTGTTATCCCCTTCACACTCTCATCTTTGGAGATTCCAAATCGATGGTAGAATGGGAACTGTTGATAAGGTGACTATGTGGTGTGGCAAAACTTCATCATACCTTAGACATCACAACACCCTTGAATGACTGAGGTGTCATCTATTTATAGGTGCAGGAAGTAGAGAAGTAGTTCCATCATGTGTCAGATCAATAGAGTCTCACCAGTCGGTCAAACTGAAGGTTTAGCTAGTGCTGAAGTTGTAGAGCCAGTGGGCACCAAAGGTGTAGAGTCTCGGTGGGCATTGAGGGTGTAGAATCTCAGCAGTCGTTGAGGATGTAAGCTCAACGATCACTGAACATGTAAACCATTGGTTACCTAGACCGTAAGCTCAATGATATCTAAACTTGTAAACCCAATGGTCATTGACACTAAGGGTGTAAAGAAGTGAAACCATAGACTACGATTTCCTTCTCCTAGGGAATTCCCTGTCTATTCCTACTGACTTTCTTCTTGGTTTACTCGGACTTTTGACTCGAGTTCTCTCTATCTTCTTCAGTCATCTTGGTGCCTAGAAAGAAAAGACCACATCCTTTAAAACAAACACCACGTAAATTTTTTCACCAAAGGGATGGAGATCAATTCATTCAACATGTATGTATCATTAAACAATGAGTAGCAGATGAAAAGAAATATTATCTAACAATTTACAAAGCTTGATACAACACTTCACCACATAAGGTATATAAAGGAAAACTAAACATAAAAGCCGAAGACCAAGCCGAGGGTCATCTAACCACCTCTTCAAGCCTCCCAAAGATCAGCTACAAGGTTGATGTTGAAGTTCACTCTCCACGATCTATCCTGGGGTTGGAAGCATACCCCACAAAAGAAGAAGAGAAAAGGAATGTATCAGTAAAAAGATGGTATGTGTATGCTAAGTGAAACTTTGAGCAATTAAGGCAATAAGGACATCAAAAGTAAACTGCTTCCCATTCAAGAGAAAAGGACTACCCACATGGGCATAAAAGAAAAGAAACATTATAACCTGAATAAAAGAGGATACTTGCCATAAACAAAACAATAAAGATTGTGCAATACTGGCACATAAGAAAAGTAGGGCACACACCCCACAATCAACATTAATAACCTGCATGCATGTGAGATAAACATAGCCCTAGAACAATATAAACACAAAGGCGGCCAAGTATAAACTTGAAACCTGATAGAGAAAGGAATACTTCCAATCTCCCAAATATATAAAATTTGAGCATGGATTACTGCCACACTCGATTTACAGAGGAATGGTATACTGCCACCCTCCAAATAAACAATAGGGGATTACTGCCCCAAAACCAATGTAATTTACACTACTCTAGTGATACTGAATCACATTGCATGTAAATATAGAGGCAAGTAAACAGTTTAGTCAAAAGATGATACATAGGTTGCCATCACTCAATTGACAACCAAAAACATATAAACATCCACTTCAAAGTGGGAACATATCAATATAAGGGACCAACATGCACCAAGGCACAAGATAATATATCAAGAAAATATCCAAGTTCATAACAAGAAATGATATATAGAGAATAGACATTTTGTGTAGGCAAAAGTCAAAAGAAAGATAAGATAGGTGAATTTCTCAATATGGATGAATAGGGTATACAACATACCTCAAACCAGATTCCAAACTGCAAAGCACTCCTTGATCCAAGTCTAGGTCACCAAAGGCCTATCAAACACATATACATATTTTAAGTCAATTTCATACATACAGACCAAACCCTAAAAACTACCTTTTTATATATGTGTGAATTAGGTTATGAAAACTATTACATATTTTAGGTTATGTTATTACGAGTCTAAAACATATTTTATTATATTTATCTGACTTATATATAATTAGTTATGATTTATACAAGTTATTATCTTATTTAATTAGATCCATTAAAATCACATCTTTAAAACATCAGATTCGGGCGACAAAGCCAATACCATTAGAAAGCTTGCATTTTTCTGAATCCAATGACTATTTATTTGTATTTTTCTATTCAATGTGGAATTAGTTTGCGATTTTACAAAACAGACCAATAGGAAAAATCCACATAAGCAATTCAGAGCGAAAAGAAGAGAGAGTGGGCGTGCACGAGCTGAGTTGGCCCAATAAGGATTGGCCAACTCAGCCACCCCACCAAACACCCTGGCAACTCACCTTAAAACAAAACCTCTACCTGCAAAAAGACTAAAATAGCCTTGATGCAAAAAAACGAAGCAAAACAGAGTCAAGGACATAAAGGGGAAAACACCTCTGGGTTTCTTCAACCCGGCGAGAACCCGACATAGCCCAGAAGGTAGCACCTGCAAGAACAAAAACTTCACAACCTGAGTCTCAGTGGGGAACTCGAGTAGAGGATCCCACACGCGAGTCCGTGAGCGATAGACCGACCAACTGAGGTACAGATCGAGCGCAGAGACCAACCATAGTGATAAAATGCCATGGTGATCGGAAACAAACGGAGCAGCAATTGGAAAGGGGGAAAACCAATTACCTCAGCAAATCAGCCAAAACGAGTTGAGGGAAAGACTCGTGAGGTGTCCAAGAGTAGAACCGAACCAAAAGTGGGGCCGACAGAGACGAGGAAGGGTAGAGCAGGCTCTGAGATCCCAAAAGACCAATAGGGAAAGGTTGAGTCGGTCGCAGGGGAGGTGGCGCAAGCGGTATATATATAGTCTGTAGATCGGACCGACCTGAGCATAAGGTGAAATAGGAAACAGGGCACACGAGAAAGTCCCTTTCTGATAGAGAGATCAGTAGGAGGAAACCTAGGTAACATAGGGTCCAAAAGAACCTGAAAGAAACGGTTATGGTGAAAAGCAAATCGAACTGGGTCGAAAAGGAAAGAGAAGAGAGGAAATCGCGATCAAAGATTTTGCTTTTTGTTAACTAGAATCCGTCTCCTACCTGAGGTAGGAGACAACTCACCAATCGTTGGATTTAAAACTAACGGTCGAGATCGCGGGCTACATCAAAGGAAATAAAATTTAGAAACATTATGCAAACATGAATTCGAGTAAAGTGAGATCATATTAATGTGCCTTTTTCTCTCTCTTCAAATAAGGGCTTTAACGTTATCCAAATTAAGCCAAATTTTGCATAGAGGCCAATAAAGGCATGTAGATTCTGATTTTGCACTTAGTTTAGCTTTTAATGTGTTAAATAAATCAAATTTCATTTTCTCTTTCCTCCTTCATTAATGGCATTAGGATTATCCAAATTTTATGACACTTGACACACAAGTCATATTTAATGTGTTGAATACGAATTTGCCATCAATATTACATATTGGAGTTGTTTAAATATTTATTTAATATTTTGAAGGTTCTAGACACTCTCTCTCCTGATTTTACCTTTTAAGCAAACTTTCTCCAAATTGGATAAAAATTCACCCAAAGGCTGTATTTATTATGTAGATCACGAATATAAGATTATTTTCCTCTTTTGGAGTCAATTGTTATATTAATTTATTCATTACACTTTTTAGGCAATTTCTCTCTCTTAACTTACCATATTATTTCAAGGTTGTCCAAATTAAATGAAAATTGACATGTAGGGTTATTTTTATGTGTAGATTACGAATTTGAAGTCTATTATTTAATTTGAGGTTTTCTTACATGGATTTTGTCATCTGGCCCATTATAGGCCCATTAACCTTATTATGCATGTAATTATGTTATTTATCTTCTTATTATCACCAAATGAGTTATATGACATGAATTATATTATTATGGTCACACTAACCTCAAACTTGTTTGATCGAAACCAAAAGGTCAAAGTTCTAGGGTAGGGTTCTAGATCTGGTATGTTACAACACTCCACCCCTTAAAAATGATTTCGTCCTCGAAATCAAAACATCCATAAGAAACTTATTCACCACCCCTCAAAAGGATCCATCTCATAAAATCAAACTTAACTTCAGTTATAAAAGTTTCAACTATTCTTATTACATCCACTTCATAAGCAACATGCAAAAGGAAACATAACTTGCATAGACTAATCTAAGGAACTATGGGTTAACTTGCCCTTGCTCTTCATCATTAACTTCTTCACCGCCCAAAGCAAAAACTCTTCCAGCTCTTCTTTCTACAGGTCTTCCTCTATTATTGTTACCATTATTGTTGCCCTGATTCTGAGGAGGTGCTTGTTGTTTTTGTGCTGGAGCTTGACCATTACGACGCTTAGGGAAATCAGGTCGGATGTGTCCAAGTTCATTGCAAAAGTGACATACCACTGGTGCGCCTTGATTTCTAATATGAGGGCACTTCCCTAGAGGATGGGGTCTATTGCACTTTGCACAACTGTCTCTTTTCTGCTCATCACCTAAGGACTTCCTTTTCTTGTCGAACTCCCTATGCTGAAACCCTGGGTAAGACTCCACAGCCAAAGCTTTATCAACCATCTACTGAAAGGTCAAGGGCAATTGTGGAATAAGAGCACGTCCCACATTGTAGTTGAGCCCTTGGAGGAAAAGGTCAGCCCTATGTTCCTCACCCAAACCAACTGCATAACACTCCAACAGCAGAAACCTTTGCACGTAAGCAGAAACAGATAAGGAACCTTGCTTCAAACGGTAGAACTCTACTTCTTTCTTCTTCAAAGCAGCAGTGCAGATGTACTTCCCATGGAAGAGAGTCAAAAACTCTGCCCAAGACATGGTTGAGATATCTCTAGTCCTTGCAATTCCATTCCACCAAACTCTTGCAGGTCCATCCAAAACATATGAAGCAAACATAACTTTTTGGTGTGAGGACAGGCCATACCATCGAAAGTCCTCTCCAAGGCTAAAACCCAATCATCTGCTTTGCCGACCATCTCTATCTCACTTTCACCCTTAAAGGAACGTGGTTGCATCTTCACGAACTCCATGATCGAAAACTCATTAGGCTTCTCAGGTACAGACAGGTCTTTCATCTTCCCCACCATGGAAGACACAAAGAGTTGTTGAAACATGGCCAACTCTTGTTCTGAAGTCATAGCTCCTCCCGAACCAACAGCATCAGAAGTCCCCTAACCAAACCTAATATTTTGAGGTGTCTCATAAACATACTGGTTGTCAATCGTTGAATTATCTCCATCCATAAGGGTTTTGCTTGCACAAGGAAAGGTACTAGGTATAGGCATCCTAATATAAAGGTAAACAACCTAAGGGATACGAGTTTGAAATAGTTAGATAACCGACTACTAATGGCTCTGCTACCATGCTGTAAAGAAGTGAAAACACTTATCTCCTAGAAATAAAAGACCACATCCCTTAAAACAAACACCACGTAATTTTTTTTGCCAAAGGGATGGAGATCAATTCATTCAACATGTATGTATCATTATACAATGAGTAGCAGCGGAAAAGAAATATTATCTTACAATTTACAAAGCATGATACAACACTTCACCACATAAGGTATCTAAAGGAAAACTAAACATAAAAGCCAAAGACCAAGTCGAGGGTCATCTAACCACCTCTTCAAGCCTCCCAAAGATCAGCTACAAGGTTGATGTTGAAGTTCACTCTCCACGATCTAACTTGGGGTTGGAAGCATACCCCACAAAAGAAGAAGAGAAAAGGAATGTATCAGCAAAAAGCATGGTATGTGTATGCTAAATGAAACTTTGAGAAATTAAGGCAACAAGGACATCAAAAGTAAACTGCTTCCCATTCAAGAGAAAAGGACTACCCACATGGGCATAAAAGAAAGAAACATTATAACCTGAATAAAAGAGGATACTTGCCATAAACAAAACAATAAAGATTGTGCAATACTGGCACATAAGAAAAGTAGGGCACACACCCCACAATCAACATCAATAACCTGCATGCATGTGAGATAAACATAGCCCTAGAACAATATAAACACAAAGGCATCCAAGTATAAACTTGAAACCTGATAGAGAAAGGAATACTGCCAATCTCCCAAATATATAAAATTTGAGCATGGATTACTGCCACACTCGATTTACAGAGGAATGGTATAATGCCACCCTCCAAATAAACAATAGGGGATTACTGCCCCAAAACCAATGTAATTTACACTACTCTAGTGCTACTGAATCACATTGCATGTAAATATAGAGGCAAGTAAACAGTTTAGTCGAAAGATGATACAAAGGTTGCCATCACTCAATGGACAACCAAAAACATATAAACATCCACTTCAAAGTGGGCACATATCAATATAAGAGACCAACATGCACCAAGGCACAAGATAAGATATCGAGAAAATATCCAAATTCATAACAAGAAAGATAGTTCGCGCGAACCATGATATCAAGAGAATAGACATCTTCTGTAGGAAAAAGTCAAAACAAAGATAAGATAGGTGAATTCATCCATATGGATGAATAGGGTATACAACATACCTCAAACCAGATTCCAAACTGCAAAGCACTCCTAGATCCAAGTCTAGGTCACCAAAGGCCTATCAAACACATATACATATTTTAAGTCAATTACATACATACAGACCAAACCCTAAAAACTATCTTTTTATATATGTGTGAATTAGGTTATGAGAACTATTCCATATTTTAGGTTATGTTATTACGAGTCTAAAACATATTTTATTATATTTTTCTGACTTATATATAATTAGTTATGATTTATACAAGTTATTATCTTATTAAATTAGATCCATTAAAATAACATCTTTAGAACATCAGATTCGGGCGAAAAAACCAATACCATTAGAAAGCTTGCATTTTTCTGAATCCAACGACAATTTATTTGTATTTTTCTGTTCAATGTGGAATTAGTTAGCGATTTTACAAAACAGACCAATAGGAAAAATCCACATAAGCAAAATTCAGAGCGAAAAGAGGAGAGAGTGGGCGCGTACGAGCTGAGTTGGCCCAATAAGGATTGGCCAACTCAGCCACCCCACCAAACACCCTGGCAACTCGCCTTAAAACAAAACCTCTACCTGCAAAAAGACTAAAATAGCCTTGAAATTTTGAAATGATGAGCATGGACCTAAATCATTCACCAATTTACAAATTATATCACTACCTTGATCATGAAAGGAAAGGAATGCAAATATTACCTTAACCTTGTAAAATCTTGACATTTTTTCCCTATTAAGATCTTGAATTTTGATTTCATGACCTTATGGAATATGATTTAATCATTGATACTCTCCCAATCTAAATAAGCTCAATGGTTCATGAATAACGTAGGTAATGTGCTAGATTAGGGTGGTAGTTGAGTCATGAATCCCCTAACCTAGGTCACATCCCTATTGTGACTACCTCTAAATTTTTGTATTGTTGATTATTTAGAGTTTGGAAAGGTATAACCTTTCATTTGATTTGGATTGGTTAACCTAAACCTAATAGGTAAGACCCATGGTTGATACTCGATCTTGAAAATTGATTTAATAATGATCTTGAAATAAGATAATGTTGACTATAGCTTGTGGTTGACTTCTAAGATAGACCTAGGTCTAGATCATTCATCAACCTTGAAAACCATGATAACAAAATTTGACATGTTTCTCAAATATTTCTTTAATATTGTTGCTAAAAATTGAATATACATGAGTGATCTCCCCTAAGGCCTAAATAGGAATCTAAACCCTAGCTTCAAAATTCTGGACCTATGACTTTTGATGTCCAAAAATTTTGACTCTTAATACTTATATATAATAATATGACTCACAATTATCAAATCTCAATAATGATACAAAACATATGATCACACTATTTGGACATTGAGATATATGACTAATGACTTCAAAATCCCAAATCTTGAAAAATATGAAATGATGACTATTTTTACTCTCTCGATTTATGACTTAGTGTTTATCTCGCATTAGGACTAGGGTGGGGCCTCGCTTTGATTTTGAGCTCTAAATCATGATATTGAAAGTATGATGTTGTCTTGTAATGTTGAAATATGAAATCTCAAATCATGGATGTATAACCCCGCCTAGGCCAATGTAGAAGCTAGCACCCTAAGAGATTGGGATTGACATTCACCTTGTACACTTGATTCAAGATATCTATTTTCTTGACCTAAAATATGATCTATTCAAATTAGTGACCAATAGGATGCTTTCCATATTTTCTACTCATATTATGACTTTGGACAATATATACATTGATCTTGATACTCCATTGCTCGATGATGAAGTGGTGTTAGTACCTAGTTGATTATGATATGGAACATGGAATCCAAATTATGATTATTATTCAATTTTAACATTGAGAATATAATTTTGATTATATAGTTGAGGACACTCCAATAATTGAGGATATGATCTGGATTTTGGTTTATTCTAATTTCATGGATGTTTTTGAATTTTGGGCACAAAATTCCTTTTTAAGGAGGGAAGGATGTGAAAAAGTGGATTTTAGCATAAGAATGAAGTAACTACTCTTTTTCCCTCATTATACTCACTCATGGTGCCAAATTATTTTTCTTGTCTTCTAAATTAATGTTGAGACTCAAATTTGAAACATGGTGATCAATGTGAATTTTATACACATTACAACACCATAAATTGGATTCAAGCATTACTTTTTCTAAAGAAGAAAATTGACCCATCAAAATTCATCATATGATTATCAAAATTTATATATAAGTGCCCCACATTTTTTGAAGTTGTAGTCTAAATTTGAGAATAATTTGACATTCCTACAATTTTCTATGGATCATTGAAGTTAATGTGTTGAAAACAATTATTGTTGTCTTTTAATTGACCTTTTTCCAAGTCAGCGATCCAAGGAAAGGATCTGGTGGCAATCCCAACCCTTGGATATACCTCTCATGGATCCCAGCCAGATCCAGAAGCCATCAACCCATCTTCTACCTCCATCAATCAATGTGGAGGAGTAAATGAAGATCGAGAATGAGATGTCCTGCCTGTGACCATGAATCAAAATTCTATGTGAGCCAAAATACTCCTCTCACGATTTGTAACAGATCAAACCCTATTTTTGACCGGCTTTCTCACATTGTTGTGCCACCAAAATGAGTTATTGGGCTCCTCTTCTCTGTCTGATGGACATGGCTGCTTCTCTAAATCTATGGGCCCTAAAACCCTAACCCCAACATTATATAAAGGGTCCCTCCTGCTCACAATCTTCACACCAAGCTATGAGATGCTCCCTTGCTAACTCCATCAGCCTCGAGCACCCTAATGTTTCTCCCCGACTTTCTTGCTACTGTGCAACACCGCCGTAAAGCCCAAATTGGGCATCTCCTCGTCACAACGTCGGGCCACCACCTAAGATACTCGTCCATTTGGATAGTTTTTGACGTGTTTGGGAGACATCATTTCTACCTTCCTCAACACCTCCTACTCCCAAATCTGATCCACACCGGAGAGCTCCTCTTCTTACTTTTATGGCTCACATGAGGGAGTAGAAAGGGAGAGAAAGGTTCCCTGAACCATCGGTCCAGGAGATACTAGAGCCGGTGCAAAGGCCCATCTAGACTAGTGATTGGATCGACCAAATAGAAGATTTGAACTGGGTCTGTGATCGATAAACTGCCCACTCACTTATGCCTTCATGGAATGATCTCAACCATCCACCGATCATCAAATGACCATCCATTTTCCTATTTAAGGTATTTTTCCTCCCTCTCTGCGCAAAAATCAAATAAATTGATAAATCTTGCAAAAATTGTATATAATGCATCCTAGCTCAATGAATTACAAGAAAATAGTCAATTTTGATTAGACAAATACAAGGGATTTAATAAAAATAATTTTGGAACCTTATTCATTATGGATATTTATGATACCCCTATATTGGAACTCTTTCTTATTTAGTTTATCAAATGGCTCAATAATGATGTTTAATATTTAGAAACCAAGATTTGGACTTTGATGATTATCTTGTAACCTAGATTTAATCCAGTTGACTCATATACTCTTGAAAATGAATCAGTAGTAATGCAAATTTATTTACTTGATTCAATCTTGATTATAATCTTTATGAATAATGAGTAATCTTGATGATGATCTTAATCTTGCAAAACCCTTGATGTACTTTTGACCCATCAATCTGACCTTGAATTCCAATTATACTAATTATCATGATGATGAACTAGAAATTTGATGATGACTTGGATAATGACCATAATTTAGGGTTAACACTTATGATCCTAGAAAACCTAGGTAAGTCATTCACACTCAAAAATACTTAGCACTTGAAATAATGTTGGACATATTGAAATATAGGTTGATTATAAGTGAATGACCCAATCCTAAGGTTGACATAGAAAAAGTGTAATCCTAATCTCAAATGTTAAAACATGATATTATGAACATCATGATCTTGACCATTGATCCAATCTTGATGATTTAGGATCTGACTCGAAGGGTTGACCTATTGAATCACATATTGATTATACTTGAAATCCTTGGTGAAAGTCATGCTATTATACCTTTTCTTTGGTTGTAATGAAGATACTTTTTATGTATCTCTTGATTGTGTACTTGGCTATATACTTGGTTGAGCTATTGTTCCCTATTGATTAGTATTAGGTATTTCTTATATTATATTTTGAGACAAACTGGAAAACATAAATGGCATGCCCATTATGACTGCCCGTATTTTGATAATGATGATGATGATGATGTTGTTGATAATGTTGATAATGTTGATATTGAATGCAAGAAAACCCCCATTTGGAGGTGGACTTGTACATTGACCTCCTATATCCTATGGTGAGAAGGAGCTTGGTGACCTCCCAGTCACGTTGGGGTAATAGAGTCACACAAAATATATAAGCATGCTTATTGATTACAGCATAATGGGAACTCATATTAAAAATCAAATCATTTGAAAAACTTGTCGAATAACTTTTGTTTTTTTTTCAAATTGCATGTTATACTTTTGAAATATAAGTCCTGCCAAGTACAGTAATTTTGTTATAAACCATTTTACTTGTTTTTATATAGCGTACCGTGCAATTATATTGACTTTATGTCTTGATTTTCTTGATTTTAGGTAAACATTAGAATCTTGACTATATCGCTTCCGCACTCATATACTCTGATGACAAGGATATATTGGTAAAATCTCCATATTGGGTTAGTTTTTTCTTTAAATATCCAATTTTTGAGTTATTATTTCTTATCATATATGCCAGTGTGTTAGACCATATGGAGTCACTCAGTGACGAGCACTTCAATCCTTTTGTACAATCTAGGCAGTGGGATTGGGATTGGGGTAAAAATGGTTCCATGACGGAAAACATCGAGGCATAAGGGTTTTCGTCACCATAGTCAAAGTGATGACCAAATCAAGAATACACAATAATTAAAAGATGAGAAGTAGGTATGCAAATTATTCATAAATGAAATAAAAAAGTCAAACTCCACATGAACCCCTTGGTCCCGACATTCACACTTCACAATTCATCAGCCCAATGGGGATTTTTCCACAGTCGCATCCAAATCTTCATGCAACTTTTTTAGTTTTTCTAAATTTTGGGTTGAACAATAGCATCTGTCGATATTAACTCATGATGAAAATGGGAGGTCACTTCGTTTAAATTGGCAGTTTTCTAAACCAAAAGCCATCAATATAAAGAAAATTTGTATTGAGGAAATTTTAGTCAACACGACGGTCAAGGGATGATTCCCCTTGCCTCGATAAGAAGACTACTCACTACTCTTAGAGAGGAAGGGAGAAACAAGGAGAAAAAGAAGGTAAGCAATAGACCACAAAACTAGAATCTCTAAAGAACCCAAGGTTGTGACTATTCACTCCACGAAGAAAATGCAAGAAGAAAGAATGAGAAGAAAAGAGATCCAGTTGCATAAGAAAAGAGCCGACTTTATCTCTTGAATATAGAAATTACATTAGAATGGAAATTAACATAGTTTCACTATAGAATGAGTACAAAATTTGGTACCTCTTTTCTTAGTGGAGTCTCCCCTTTTTTATCGGGGAACGAGGTGTAGAAACCCTACATACAAGACTCTCTAGAAGACTCCTGGCCATTGGCTGAAAACTTTTTGGATCTGGTCAATAAAGGAAATGGTTGATTCCTTTTAGTTATGTTTTTATATTTGCATAATTTTTGTTGTAGATTCCCACAAATATGTTTTTCATGTATATAATTCAATTTCCTTTCCAACGCATACTTTCCCAATAAATTCCTCCTTGGGATGTGAGAGTTATGACAATTTTGGCGCAAGGTATAAACTGGAATCAGACACTACGGTAATTTGTGCAAAATATCCTTCAAAGGAAATTAGATCGGTGCTACAAAGTAAAATCAGTTACTGGGCGGGACTCTGTGAGCTACCTAACCTTGTCATCAACTTGGTTCGTTCCCTTGTTGCGAGCTTTGCTTGGGGCAGCGCTCACATGGAATAGCTTGGGAAACTATCAGTCAACCATTCAAGAGAGGTGGTCTCAATCTGAAGGACCTGATGGATATCCAAAGAAGATGCACAACGAAGCAAACTGGTATGTTCCTTTACAACCCATACAACATATGGTCTGAGTGGATGAGAAGAAGATATGGTGACAACCCAGTACTAGTTGAGCACATCATAACGTCTAGAGTACGGAGCAATCTGTGCAAGGACTTTGCTACCAATCAACACCTGTTTGTTGTTGATGTGCATGGTAGCTGGTGTCTTGTGGGAAACCAACCACATACGATCAACATCAATATAGGGATTCCATCGAGGTGTTGGCAGTTCATTTGAGGGAAGCATCAGTTTCCTAAATGGAGCACGCTCCTATACAAAATTCTACAATAGAAACTACCGACAGTAGCAAAAATTCATACCTGGGGCAATGATATTAACCCTTCCTGTAGGCTATGCCACATGGAGGAGGAAATTGAGTCTCATTTGTTTTTCAAATGCACCTATTCCAGTAGAGTTTGGGCGATAGTGCTGCTTGAAAAATGGGTGGGGGAGCGATTCTCCTAGCAACATGGAGGAGTTCATCAACTAGATGCATGGTAGGATGGGGCGCAACGAGCATTTACTTGGGTTTGCTGGCTTGTGCTTAGCATGTTCGTACTACCACATATGGAATGAAAACAACTGAAGAAAACACACTGTGAAATGTCTTGAAATTCCCACGTTGGTGGAAATGATTGCTGCGGACCTAATGCGGCATACTAGAGCGCACCAGAAGATCCTTGATAATCTTAATGTTATGACTAAAATTTACTGGGTTTTTTTGTAGATTGTACCCCTTTTAATCTGTTAGCCTATTAGTCTCTGACTATACGGACCTTCAGGTGCCTTGTTTTGTATAGTATAGCTTGATATACCTCCTTTTTTGGCAATACTATTTACCTATTCCAAAAAAAAATAGTCATAGAGTGATTGAGCCAATTTTCTACAAAAAATATTAATTATAATTAAAACTCCAAATCAAAAGAAAAATTTAAACTAATAATATTAATTATAAAACAAAGAAGATAAATAACAAAAATTCGTAAAAGGATATCTAAAAGATGTAAATAAAAGGATAAATACACATTTTATCATAATACCTTGGACTTGAATCTTTGCCCATCGTGAAGCAAATAAAACCACAAATAAAGTCCAATTTATACTCAGAACATGTCAATCCTCACCCTTGTAATATAACTATATTCCTTACCTCCAAATTTTACCCAAGTGACCCAATCTACTAAAACCACAACACACAATTGTATATTCCATATCAAAACAATTATAATATCTTGCTTCTAAATCAAGATTTTATAGAAAAATAGGCTTCATATTACTTTCACTTTGACACTCTCAATTTGTTTTTTATTTTGTTGCACAAGAACAAGATGAATGAGGAGTGTGAAAACAAAGAAGGAAGTTATGAATTTTTTTTTATCCCTCATCTTTTTGACTTGGGATTCAAATTTGTGGAGTTGTGGCTACATTGGTCACAATTTCTTCATGTGCACTTTTGGCATCTTTTGGTGGTATGCCGGTTTTTTGGGTATGAAATTTTTATTTTGGGAAGCACGCCACCCCGGACTTGATTTTTTTCTCTTGGTGATTCTTTGCTTCTATTTTTTAGAAGAAAATTAGAGGGAAGGAAGAGATGTTCTTATTCTTATAACTTTCATAATTGTTTTTTTTTTCTTTTTTCAGAGAGTATCGTTGCTCTAGTTAGAATATTCCTATAATTCACATCATACAAGTTTTATAAAAAGATAATCCATTTGTTTAAATATAGGGAAATATTATGCTTGGTTCTGATCGATTCCTTATGACTTTTCAACTATTCCAACGAGTAATGTTATTAAGGGTCCTATGTGACAAGACGGTTTCAAACATGTAAATTTGTAATAGATTTTGCAAAAAGTTTTACTAAATTCAATTTGGGGTACAATAACATATGTCTACTCAATGGGCTGACAAGACAATGACCTTTTTACATCTAAGGAAAAAAAAGAAGGGATGGATGACTAGATAAAGACTGTAAAATAAAGCAAATACATGCAAAACAACAAAAAGGCAAAATAAAGCAAATAATGGAAAAAGATAGGGGTGGAATAGAATTGTACCACCCACCTCCACTCTGGACAGATTTTTGATCGTCTTGAGCAAAACCCAAATTGGAGATGGAGGGAAGAAAATCAATGTAACGACCACATTTATGTGTCCCCCAATTAAGGAAAGACCTTCAAGTTGAGAGTCATTATGTATATTCCCAAGGATCCAAATTTAGCAAATACTAGACAACAGAACACAATTTCAATTAAATTTCTGATATTATTTACAAATTGTAAAAAGATATACCTCATGAAACTAATACCTATTGAGAAAAATTATCATCTATCTAATCATCCTACATAGCTTTAATACCTTCCATGGATTTCATCTTTATCTTCATATTTGTATCTTGTGTATAAACTACGTAAAATGTCGACAAACAAAACACAGTTAGCATATTTCTATATTGGTGCATGGGTTCATCCAATAGTCACAAGTAAATATAATAAATCATCAATTATTTTCACATAAGAACATAAATTTGCTTTCATATTCTAACCCATATCTGGTCTACTATCTCAAGTGTATCCACTATCCATCATTGTACTTATGTGGGTTACCCTTCGATCAATGTAACGTAGGGTTCAGAACATCATTATTTACTTTATGTGAAACTCATATGGACTTTATAATTTGCATGAAATAAATAAAAATCAAGAATATTTCATTCATTCAATATTTGAGAAACTTCAAAAGATTTCAAAAGTCAATACATATAATCATAAGCATAACCATGTACCTTGATGGTGAGCCCATGCAAATTATGATGTAATTATACTTCAAGAATATTGTCCAATATACAAATAAATCAAGCAATCCACATTTTAGTCTGCATGAATATAAATCCTAAAGTGTCACCATCACATATTAATCAAACTAAACCCTACTCAACCCTAATCTAGGGTTTAGAGTTGTCTTAGGTTGAGGAAATGGATTAAGACCTAAAACCTTATTTTCTGTGCATATTCATCATTCGGTGAAATCCTAATTATTAGATCAAACATATCCTTTTTAGGGATCCCATCACTAAAGAACTCTGTAGTTAAGCATGCTCATCTTGGAGTAGTACTAGAATAGATGAACATTCAGGAAGTTGACCCTGGCTTGTGCGCAAGTGAGGAAAAAGCATGCAGTTAAGGCTAGTGGTGGTTTGTGGGGCCAGTCATCATTCCTGAAACTCTACTAGAGCTTTGGGTAGTGGGACTGGGTGTTACAAATGGTATCACAACCAGTCCTCCTCGAGTAGGTTGGGCCCACATGGGCATATGACATGCCATTCGTTGAGTTGTGCAGTCCAAGCATGTTGGAAAGGGATGCCCAAGTTGATGGAGATGCCCATGTGCTAGTATTGTCCAAGCATGTTAGAAAGGATTATCCAAGTTGATGGACCCACACTTTCACTATTAACCATGGTTGGAAACTAGGTGTACATGGGTCATTTGGGTGTACATTGAAATAGGGAAAAGATTATCAGACCATATAGTTGAATTGAGCCTTGACTTAGATGTCAAGAGTCTAAGTGGAGGAGATTGTAATGTCCTAGGATTTAAGACATGGTATAACATGATCTTAAAAGGAATGATTAGACTACCCATATCACCAAGGTGCACCTCCTTTTCAGGGATCCCATCACTAAAGAACTTTGTAGTTAAGTGTGCTTATCTTGGAGTAGTACTTGGATGGGTGACCATTCAGGAAGTTTACTCTGGGTTGCACGAGAGTGAGGACAAAGAATGTAGTTAAGGGTAGTGGTGGTTTGTGGGGACACTCGTCATTCTTAAAGCACTAGATCTTTGGGTAGTGGAACTAGGTGTTACAAACACTCTAGTGGAGGAATGTGCAATGATGAAGGAGGATTGTACTAGTTCCCCCAATAAGGATAGTTGGGGTCAAGGTAGGCCTGATGGGGTAGTTGTCTTTCATTCAACAAATCAAAAGGTTGGATTGCCAATCTCTCAATTTTTTTAGAACAAGAACTAAAAATGAAACACAAGTGTTAGCTAAGACAAATATAGAAGAAAATTGTGAACAAAAATAAATGATTAGGTTTCCTCCCAATAAACGCCTAGTTTTATGTCGAAGGCCGGACAAAGTTGGATCATGGAGCCATTTTTGGCTTGGGAGGAGGAGGTGGGGATTAGTTTATGTCAAGATGTTCAAGTAAGGAGAGTTGATGTGTGTCAGAAGATAGAAAATCATCAACAATGACGTAACATTTAAGCCTATGTCCATTAACCTTAAACTCCCCTAAACCTTTTCCCAAAGAAGAAAAGTTCCATGAGGGTATGCAGGTTTCAGAAGGTAGGGTTCATACCATCTAGATTTATGTTTTCCAAGAAAAAGTCTCCACCTAGAATTATACATTAAAACTTGATCGTCCTCCCTATTGTCGTTTTGCCTAATATGACCATCATTTCGTAGTTTGGTTTTGTCCTTGTAAATTCTCTCATTTTTGTAGGTTTTCATCTGGAGTTCATCTAACTCTTGAATTTGTAGAAAGTGGTTTTCACTTGCAGTTGTTATGTAAAAATTAAGAGTTTTGATGGCCCAATTGTCCTTATGCGCTAATTTTATGGGTAGATGGCATGATTTTCCATAAATCAATTGAAAGGGATGGTGCCTATAGGGGTTTTGTAGGAATTATTGTATGCCCACAAGGCATCATTGAGTTTCAGAGCCCACTTGGTTTGAGTGCGATTTACAATTTTCTTTACAATGGACTTGATTTGCCTATTTGACACCTCAAATTGACAACTAGTCTAAGGATGGTATGGGATGGCAACCTTATGACGAACTCCATACCATTTCAACAAGGACTCAAAACTCTTCTCTCAAAAATTACAACCTCCATCATAAACTACGATATGAGGCAACCCGAAACGAGGAAAATAATATCTTTGAAGAGTTTCTTCACGAGTTTGGAAGCACATGTTTTGGTGGGGATGGCTTCGACCCATTTGAAAACATAGTCCACAACCACCAAGATATATTTGTGCCCACAAGAGGAAGGAAATATATCCATATAATCTACCCCCTGCAGATCGAAGATTCTAATCTCTTGTCAAGAATTCATGGGCATTTGGTCTCTCTTGGATATGTTGCCAATCCTTTGACATTCATGACATGCAAGCACAAAATGATATGAGTCTTTAAAAATAGTAGGCCTGAAGAAACTTGATTATAAGACTTCTCTAGCAGTTTTCTTAGAGCTCATGTACCCTCTAGTGGGGGTAGAATGGCATTGCTCAAGTATGTCATGAGCCTCTTCTTCAGTGACACACCTGTGATATAGTCCGTCGGAACACAATCTAAAAAGATATGGGTCATCCCAATTATATTGTTTCACATCAAGTAAGAATTTAGCCTTAGAATGTCCCTTATATTTAGGGTGCAACTCACTGTGGCTAGAAAATTTACATAATCAGCAAACCAAGGATATTGGGATTCTATGTTTAACAATTTATCAACAGGTAGGGTATCATTTATGGGAATGCCATCATCATCAATAAAAGAAAGACTACTGATATGGTCGACAACAACATTCTCGCATCCCTTTTTGTCTATGATTTCTAGGTGAAATTCCTAAAGTAAAAGGATCCAACGAAGAAGGCATGGCTTGGCATCCTTTTAGTCATTAAATATCTAATGATCACATGGTCCATGTAAACAACAACTTTAGACCCTACCAAATATCAAGAGAATTTGTCAAAGGCACATACTAAGGCTAGCATTTCCTTTTCAGTAGTGGTGTAATTTTGTTGGGTATCATCAAGAGTTTTAGATGTGTAGTAAATTACATGGTTCTTTTTATCAACACATTGTCCCAGAATAACACCAATGGCATAATCACTCGCATCCACTACTATAGAAAAGGCCTTTTGTGTCAGTTATTTAGAGCCTTTAGCGTCGGTTTCCAAGCGACACCCAAGTGGGCGCCGTTAAAGGTCGACACCTTCAACGTGATTTCTAACCGATGCCATAACCCTTCCAGCCACCAAAAACGCGCAAGCAAGGGAACTATAAGCGTCGGTTCTTGAAGAAAACTAACACTATATCATAATCAAAGACATCGATTATTAAATAAACACCGAAACCGTAACCCTTCCCGACACAGAAAATGCACCAACAAGGGAACTATAAGCATCGGTTAGTATAGAAAACTGATATTATATCTTGGTTAAACACATCGCTTATTAAACAATAATTAACACCATATCCCTGGAAGCACGACCGTGCCTGGCCACAATAGGCATCAGTTCTTACTGATAACTGACGCCAGCAATGGAAGAGACGTCAGTTTTTTGTTAATAACCGACGCCATATGTCTTTGGTGTCAATTTTATACAAATAACTGGCGCCTATGTTCTGATTTTTTTTCTTATCAGTTTACAGGCATGTTGAATGGCTGGTCAGCAGGATGTAGAACATGCAGTTCAGTTCTGAACTATAGGTTTACATCATCCATTGATATCAACCAACAACATGCCACAAACCTAAAAAGTCATTCACATTCAGACACATGTATTGATCAGATTTATGTAGAAACATGCAAAGTCATTTACATTCACATTCTGTTCCATTCATTTCATCTCTTTTCACATTCATACATTCATGTATTGATAAAAAAAGTCATTCACATTCCCACATATGATAATTCAGAAAAAGTCATTCACATTCACACTAAAATAATTATGAGAACAAAGTTTAGAATCATCATTCTTTATTCATGATCGTCATCATTGTCATCAGATACCCAATTATATTTAAAAATTCCCACTACTATAAATTGAAACATACAAAATATTCAAAAATACAAACATCCTTCTTCTCTTACAACATCTAATTCCTCCCTCATAGAGGGAGTATGTACATCGAATAACTTTTCACCTATACTGAAGTCAGTTTTAAGTACTTGCAAAGAGAATTATGTATATATATAAAATTAATAATATATAATAAGATTGATACATTTCATATTATCTAAGTAGACTGTATATAATACCTTATGCATTGTATCGATTTCCATTGTGGCATATTTGATGATTAGGTCCATAAATCGCATGACATAGTAGGCACATGCCCAACTGTTGTCTTGTGTAGCACACTATAAATTGAAACATACAAAATATTCAAAAATACAAATAAGCACAATTCACATAAATAATATCTACATTGAAGTCGGGAAATTACATTCACATTCTCCCAAATTAGTGGCTAATTCTTTTTCCTAGGGACCTTTCCTACAGCTTTTTTGAAATCTTGTAAAGCTCTACATGTTAATATAACAAATTAAATTGCATAATTAAATAGTAATGTAATAACATATGTTAACAAATTTTAAAATATGAAATATTTCTCACAAGAAAAATAGCTTTTTCATTGTGAATGTATTCAATTCGTTCCCCACAGGATCTAGATAATAGATAGTGAATGTCTTGGGGACAATAACTAGTAACTCCCAATCCCTACCACTACAGGTAAGAAAGTTAAAAATTAATAACTCAAAATCCACACTAAAAATGTAATTTTCTTAAGTCCAAATTATAAGCAAAGTGAACTTACTCGACATTGAATGGAGCTATTATAACCATCTTCTTATTTTTACCAAAATATTCAAAAGTAGCACAGCAGTATGAAGTAACTGAAGAAGGGTCTGTATCTATAAGACTAATCAAAGATGGAACCAAAAATCCCACATGGGAAAATGCAAAAACTGTACATATCATGTGTAAGTGGCTGCAAAATATGTATTATGTATGCATTAATATAGAAGAAACCAGATCACCATATATAAAACAAGGTATACAGATGTATAAACAAGATCTCACCATATCCACAACTATATCATAGATGTGTTCATCCAATCATAATGAAGCAACTCCAAAATATCTTGAATAAATATCTTATTATCATATAATTGACCTGAATTAATACATATGCATTAATGCGTATGCGAAACTTGTATTATGTGTGCATTAATATGTATGCAAAACTTTTACAAATAGATTCTTATCGTATGATTGACTAGCAGCATCCTCCAGAATAGTAACATTTATAGGACAATTTGAATCATGTGCGCCTATCCATACTGCCATACCCCTACAATTAGGACCTAACGAGGCATGTAGGTCCCTTGGAAGCCAACTTGGTACTTTAGGAGGTGGAGGTGGAGGTGGAGGCTGATATGTAGCGGGTGTCTTCCTTTTGACCTATGTATATAATTTCAGATCAATTGACACATATATACACACTAAAAAATTAATGTAATGTAAATTTACCATACAATATTAGTATAGATGACATCCGCTTTGGGCCACATTATCACTCCACCTTCTGTCTCACCAAGTGTTTCAGAATCTTATTTGGCATATGGAAGTGGAAGATCCCTCCAATTAGGGAGTATATGTATCGGGCTCACATGAACCGTACTAGCTGGTAGTGGAGTCCCATGAAACATCTCCCCTGGAAGGGATTGGTAAGTATGTGCCTCTGCAACGATATATTCTTGACTTTTTAGATGGCATGGCTTCAACGCCTACAAATTTACTTAAAGAATGTTATATACATATACACATAAACATATCATCTTGAAAAGACTAGCTACTATATATGTCATAAAAATAGTTATAACAGACGTTCTAGGTGGTGGGTCTACAAGATTACTCCCAACCTTTATAGTAGGAGAAGAGCAGGCCGCCACAGGTACTGTCTGTGTGGCAGTATGAGATGCCTGGCACTTTCTAATTGCTTCGTTGATTATCTTATCAAGTGTTTCCTCGACTCTCCTATCAAGTGTTTCCTCGACTCTCCTTTCAATTAATTGATCTACCTATACATGGACAAAAAAACGCTAGCTTCTGATTATTGAATTATTTTTCGCAATAACATTCTAAAAAAAGAATAAGTTACGTCAGCTTGTAAAAGTCCCGCTCTTGGGACTGGTTTGCAGTGTGATGGCCCAAAGAGTGCTTTGATGCCCACACCAACGCCTACACCCCTAACACGTCCAGGATTCTCTGGGTTACCCAAAGCAACTGTCAATTCATCCCTTATGCCCTCATGGATGAAGTTCCCTTCCTTCCTGTGCATGTGTAGCTCCCACTAATCGACCTCAATAGAAATTGGTATGTAAACACAACAATAATCAATATCGATTGATTGCTATAAGAGTTGAATTTTACCATTTTTGCAGCCGCCTCAGCAGTTGCGTGCTTCATTATATCTCCCTTCTTGTTTTGCCTCCCAGCTATCCCCATAGCATGGTGAGGAAGAGGTGTGGGACTAATAGTAGAGGACTCCTGAGTAGCAATAGACTGAGTAGTAGACTCAGCCTGTAGTCTTTGGTGAATGCCTACATAGCCTCTTGGACCCATTGTGTGATCATGCACATTAAGTGCACACCTTGCTCTTTGAGCATCATTGATAGCCTTGTTAGTAAGCACATTGATATGGTTAGTAACACTAAAGGTTAATCTTGAATAGGTGAAAACATAAGAACGTATATTAATTAAATTGGTAGTGGCGCTTAATACCTTGAATTCATCCATTTTTCTTTGGGCAACAAACTCCTCCCAGTCTTTGGTGTCCAGGTAGTTCTATTGCTCAGTGGCTGCCTTCTACGTAAATTTATTTTTTAAAGAGAATACAAACAAAAGTTATTAGTGTAGAGTTTGTCAAAAAGTGATCAATGTCTAGAATTGGAAATCAATCAAGAACCTCTTCTCAGCATCGTGTATGTAATCTCGGGTGTCCTATAGTTCCTTAGGACCCTCCCACAGCCTTGCATCACGCATTTACGATGTAGCTTTTCATCCAGATCAAATATATTCTGCAAAATAGAATTGCTATTAACTAGTATCCTAAAAATTAGTAATATACAAAAATAGAATTGCAAATAATAATAACTCACGCATAGTTCCTTCCATACTAAGTCTTTATTACCCTTAGGAACTTTATGCCAGGATTAAAAAATAGGACTACAATGGCTATGAGTAAGAACCCCAAGATATGAAATAAGTGAGTTACAGTTCACTCCAACTCGATTTCCTGCATGATCAAAATCCACATCTAGTTTGGGTCCATTGCCCCTTTGTTGTAGTAACTTGTTCATCATTGTGATGCCCCTCACTTTCTCAATTTTTTTTTGCTGCTCAACACGTGCCCTAATTTCTTCAGGGGGTACATCACCAACCTAAAATTTGACAAAAAAACACACTTACATGATATAACAATAAATGAACATATAGATAGAAACCTCACAAATATATTTTTAAAACTTACATTGCGAGGCGGTGCATTGATGTCCGCACCATCACGGTCTTTAAGAGAATTCTCAGCCATCTGAAAGCTCACATCCACATTGTAAAGTTCACATTGTAAAGTTGTAAAGTTCACATTGTAAAATTCACATTCACATTGTAAAGTAATTCACATTGTAAAGTTCACATTAAGAAAAATAAAACATATAAAAAAATATAAACATGCATGCCTCTAATATTGTGGCCTTTTATCAATTAACAATCCTTCATTATGATCTTCGCGCACATACAAGTCATCATTAGCTTCAATATTTGGTGGTGTTGGTAACCCAACTGAGAATGGACTCGAGTCATCATGCTTATCATATTACTCTTCTTCATCTATATGATCTTCAATTAACTGTCTCTTACCATGAAGAACAACCGACCATTTATCATTTGTAGGATCATCGATATAAAATACTTGTTTTGCCTATGATGCCAATATGAATGGTTCACCCTTCTCGCGAATCTTTTCAAAGTTAACTAATGTGAAACCCAATGCATCCACTATAACTCCTTTGGTGTTATGAACCCAATTACATTTAAAGAGTGGAATTCTAATATCTACATAGTCAAACTCCCATATGTCTTTAATGACACCGTAATATGACATTTTAGCTTCACGTGGACTCTTATACATTGCACTTGCAAAAAAAATGAAGACACTTTTAGGATGACCCCACTATTTTGGACAAAACTCTTATCATCTTGACGCTTTGTGTAATATGAGAATCCATTTATCTCAAACCCTTCATAAGACATAACATTCAATTTTGGTTTAAATGTGAGGCATTTGATAGTTTCAGTAAGATTATCTGGTGTTTGAGATAGTTGATGTAAGACTTTATCTTCAAACCACTAAACAAATGTCTTCTTATGCTCTCTAGAAAGCCACATTGAATTGGCTCGAGGATATTCTCTCTTGATGAAATTGGTATGTTCCTCGATATAAACTGTGGGCTCTGATCTCCAAACCATTACATAAACACGATTAAAACTTAGCGGAAGCGAATCGGTAATCAGCGGAAGACAAAATCACGGGAAATTAAAACTTTTCGAGATAAGAACTTGGATCCATAAAAACTTCTTTCATAAAGAGAGATAAACTGTTTACATCTCATGATAATTACTTCTTGAGTAATTATATACATCAAGATACAAAATTTCAAGATCACTAAACAAAAGACTCCAAGACCTGAGAGTACAGAGGACACATAGGACTGACTCTAACTACACCACATGGTAGGACAATCTCCACCTAAGATTACTGCTGCCCCTGGTGCTGCTGCTGCTGAGACTGATCACCTGTAGGCTGGTTCCTTCGTCTCCGACGTCCACCTAAAAAGTTGAAGTCTACGGGGTGAGACAATTATACATAATTGTCCCAGCGAGAGTTATAACTCTTCGCCAGAACCTTTATTATAACATCAAAGAATATCTTAAGTAGTAAAGCCTTCAAAGTATTCTATAATAGTTGCAGGTATAACAAGATCTCTACAATTTAGGAGATATGGAGAATATATACACTATTACAATGTAACATCAATCAACTAACTTGGAGTTGTCTCTAACAAGTTATACTACATGGTTGATTATGTTTTACAAACAACATTATGCCCTGTGGAGATGAGGCATACCACTCATACTCCAACTGATCGCTGAGAAGTCACATCAGTATCATACATAGGTCATTAAGAGAGCCGGATTCTCATGACCTTCACCTTCCTCAGTCAGTAAGAGGATCACTTGTAGGACATCTCGTGTCTCTATTACTATAGCTCACCGGGGTAAACTGGTCCTTCGCTATTCTAGAGTTACAGTGGCATTCTGTACTCTCTTCGTCATCAGGAGGTTTCTTATTTACCTACCACTGACACAGATATCTATGCTTTCTTCGTCATCAGGAGGATTCATGTTTACCTACCACTGATACGGTATGGAATTATAGTGAAGGATGGATGGATTACACATCTACATCACTTTCCTACACTAGGATGTCAGGTTCTACACATCCATGTACCCTACATACTCAAAAGTATGTGCTCCAGGAGTTCCCTGAGGAAAACCTGTTTCACCATCACTTAATCTCTGACAATGATGGATCTATGATCAGGGCTCTACATTATTCTTGATTAGTTAGGTACATTCAGTATTCTTTAACAGCATACATTGTTCTCCAAACAATAACAATAGCATAGAAGCTATAAAAGGAGAATACTAAATGTAATAGGCCTAACTCATATCAATCATCATTTCTCATTATCCTCATCGCAAGTCATCTCTAAGGCATGACCTTGATGGTATTCATGGCTTTCACAACCCATTATCAGCATAGGATGCCACTTACAAGGCATCATATTACTTTACTTATTCATAAGGCTAACAACATGCCTTTAATGAATATAACATCAACATCCATACCTGGATATGATTACCTTCATATCAGAACCTGCATAGTTAATACAACTGATAAAGGTAATACAAAAATAAGGAATATACTTCCTACTCTTGTCATAAGAGTTAAATTTCTAATTCACATCAAATAGAGTTTAATACTCAAAAGCATGCCATTACCCTTGAATTAGGGTTTACTATTCACATTACATGTCATCACCCTTGAATTAGGGTTTACTATTCACATTAAGGTGAATTGAACTCATAACATCATCATATATGAGTAACATCTTCATTGATGCTCTTAGTTTAGTTAAAGGTTCATCATTTATCATAATTAGGGTTTCTATGATCTCACACAGGTGGATCATACCCTAATTATGCTCATTCCTGTGCATTGGAGATGCTTTAATTGAGTTTTCACCTGAAAAGGGTACTTTCTCTCTCTAGAAGTACTTTCTCTCTCTAGAAGTACTTTCCCTCTCATCATAAAGTTAGGTGATGTCAATATCACTCTAGATCAGGTCAGATTAAGTCATCATAGGCTAGCATAGCCCAAAACATCACCATCATGTGAGTAGGGTTTGATTTGATCAAGGTATTACTTAATTTACCCTTCAGGGGTATTTTGGTAATTCACCCCATTGATCATCATCCTGGTCAAAACCTTAGTCAATTAACCCATTAATATCCTAGGTTGTCATTAGGGTTGATTAGGGCAACATTGAACCATTTATATCATCAATTGATTGAATGAAGTCAACCTTGAATCACATTGATCGATCTTCAACCATCAATCTCCAATTGATTTGAGATCGTTTGAAAGTGTTGACCGTTTAGCTAATTTGAATTTCCAAGACCGCGAGCCCTCCTATAACTCCAAGACCGCGAGCCTCCTTAAACTCCAAGACCGCGAGCCTCTTCAATTGGTCCAAGACCGCGAAGCTCAAAATGATGTTAAGACCGCGAGGGTCAAGTTGATGTCAAGACCGCGAGGATCATGAAGGCCGTTTGCCCTTCTTTGACCTCAAGACCGCGAGGCCCCTCGCGGTCTTGAGACCATGAACCCCCTCTCGGTCTTGAGACCGCGAGCCTCCTCACAACCTTGAGACCGCGAGCTCACATGGTCTCAACCACTTGGACCATCAACAAGATTCAATGATACAACCGATAATGTCAACCAATGTTGAAGCCCTCAAAAGGTCAGAGTTATGTTGACCACTTATGAATTGGGTCAATTAAGGTTATGTTTAACCAATTGGTCATTCAATTGACCCTCAATTTTTGACCAATTAGGATTGAAATCGATTCAATTAGGGTCTATCAATGTTCACCCATCAACACTCAACAATGTGCATTAACACAAGGTTGAACCCTTCAATTGAGCTCCAATTGGGCCCAAACTTGATGAACTAGAAATTTGATGATGACTTGGATAATGACCATAATTTAGGGTTAACACTTATGATCCTAGAAAACCTAGGTAAGTCATTCACACTCAAAAATACTTAGCACTTGAAATAATGTTGGACATATTGAAATATAGGTTGATTATAAGTGAATGACCCAATCCTAAGGTTGACATAGAAAAAGTGTAATCCTAATCTCAAATGTTAAAACAGGATATTATGAACATCATGATCTTGACCATTGATCCAATCTTGATGATTTAGGATCTGACTTGAAGGGTTGACCTATTGAATCACATATTGATTATACTTGAAATCCTTGGTGAAAGTCATGCTATTATACCTTTTCTTTGGTTGTAATGAAGATACTTTTTATGTATCTCTTGATTGTGTACTTGGCTATATACTTGGTTGAGCTATTGTTCCCTATTGATTAGTATTAGGTATTTCTTATATTATATTTTGAGACAAACTGGAAAACATAAATGGCATGCCCATTATGACTGCCTGTATTTTGATAATGATGATGATGATGATGTTGTTGATAATGTTGATAATGTTGATATTGAATGCAAGAAAACCCCCATTTGGAGGTGGACTTGTACATTGACCTCCTATATCCTATGGTGAGAAGGAGCTTGGTGACCTCCCAGTCACGTTGGGGTAATAGAGTCACACAAAATATATAAGCATGCTTATTGATTACAGCATAATGGGAACTCATATTAAAAATCAAATCATTTGAAAAACTTGTCGAATAACTTTTTTTTTTTCAAATTGCATGTTATACTTTTGAAATATAAGTCCTGCCAAGTACAGTAATTTTGTTATAAACCATTTTACTTGTTTTTATATAGCGTACCGTGCAATTATAATGACTTTATGTCTTGATTTTCTTGATTTTAGGTAAACATTAGAATCTTGACTATATCGCTTCCGCACTCATATACTCTGATGACAAGGATATATTGGTAAAATCTCCATATTGGGTTAGTTTTTTCTTTAAATATCTAATTTTTGAGTTATTATTTCTTATCATATATGTCAGTGTGTTAGACCATATTGAGTCACTCAGTGATGAGCACTTCAATCCTTTTGTACAATCTAGGCAGTGGGATTAGGATTGGGGTAAAAATGGTTCCATGACGGAAAACATCGAGGCATAAGGGTTTTCGTCACCATAGCCAAAGTGATGACCAAATCAAGAATACACAATAATTAAAAGATGAGAAGTAGGTATGCAAATTATTCATAAATGAAATAAAAAAGTCAAACTCCACATGAACCCCTTGGTCCCGACATTCACACTTCACAATTCATCAGCCCAATGGGGATTTTTCCACAGTCGCATCCAAATCTTCATGCAACTTTTTTAGTTTTTCTAAATTTTGGGTTCAACAATAGCATCTGTCGGTATTAACTCGTGATGAAAATGGGAGGTCACTTCGTTTAAATTGGCAGTTTTCTAAACCAAAAGCCATCGATATAAAGAAAATTTGTATTGAGGAAATTTTAGTCAGCACAACGGTCAAGGGACGATTCCCTTTGCCTCGATAAGAAGACTACTCACTACTCTTAGAGAGGAAGGGAGAAACAAGGAGAAAAAGAAGGTAAGCCATAGACCACAAAACTAGAATCTCTAAAGAACCCAAGGTTGTGACTATTCACTCCACGAAGAAAATGCAAGAAGAAAGAATGAGAAGAAAAGAGATCCAGTTGCATAAGAAAAGAGCCGACTTTATCTCTTGAATATAGAAATTACATTAGAATGGAAATTAACATAGTTTCACTATAGAATGAGTACAAAATTTGGTACCTCTTTTCTTAGTGGAGTCTCCCCTTTTTTATCAGGGAACGAGGTGTAGAAACCCTACATACAAGACTTTCTAGAAGACTCCTGGCCATTGGCTGAAAACTTTTTGGATCTGGTCAATAAAGGAAATGGTTGATTCCTTTTAGTTATGTTTTTCTATTTGCATAATTTTTGTTGTAGATTCCCACAAATATGTTTTTCATGTATATAATTCAATTTCCTTTCCAACACATACTTTCCCAATAAATTCCTCCTTGGGATGTGAGAGTTATGACAATTTTGGCGCAAGGTATAAATTGGAATCAGAAACTACGGTAATTTGTGCAAAATATCCTTCAAAGGAAATTAGATCGGTGCTACAAAGTAAAATCAGTTACTGGGCGGGACTCTGTGAGCTACCTAACCTTGTCATCAACTTGGTTCGTTCCCTTGTTGCGAGCTTTGCTTGGGGCAGCGCTCACATGGAATAGCTTGGGAAACTATCAGTCAACCATTCAAGAGAGGTGGTCTCAATCTGAAGGACCTGATGGATATCCAAAGAAGATGCACAACGAAGCAAACTGGTTTGTTCCTTTGCAACCCATACAACATATGGTCTGAGTGGATGAGAAGAAGATATGGTGACAACCCAGTACTAGTTGAGCACATCATAACGTCTAGAGTACGGAGCAATCTGTGCAAGGACTTTGCTACCAATCAACACCTGTTTGTTGTTGATGTGCATGGTAGTTGGTGTCTTGTGGGAAACCAACCACATACGATCAACATCAATATAGGGATTCCATCGAGGTGTTGGCAGTTCATTTGAGGGAAGCATCAGTTTCCTAAATGGAGCACGCTCCTATACAAAATTCTACAACAAAAACTACCGACAGTAGCAAGAATTCATACCTGGGGCAATGATATTAACCCTTCCTACAGGCTATGCCACATGGAGGAGGAAACTGAGTCTCATTTGTTTTTCAAATGCACCTATTCCAGTAGAGTTTGGGCGATAATGCTGCTTGAAAAATGGGTGGGGGAGCGATTCTCCTAGCAACATGGAGGAGTTCATCAACTAGATGCATGGTAGGACGGGGCACAACGAGCATTTAATTGGGTTTGCTGGCTTGTGCTTAGCGTGTTCGTACTACCACATATGGAATGAACACAACTGAAGAAAACACACTGTGAAATGTCTTGAAATTTCCACGTTGGTGGACATGATTTCTGCGGACCTGATGTGGCATACTAGAGCGCACTAGAAGATCCTTGATAATCTTAATGTTATGACTAAAATTTACTGGGGTTTTTTGTAGATTGTACCCCTTTTAATCTGTTAGCCTATTAGTCTCTGACTATACAGACCTTCAGGTGCCTTGTTTTGTATAATATAGCTTGATATACCTCCTTTTTTGGCAATACTATTTACGTATTCGAAAAAAAAATAGTCATAGAGTGATTGAGCCAATTTTCTACAAAAAATACTAATTATAATTAAAACTCCAAATCAAAAGAAAAATTTAAACTAATAATATTAATTATAAAACAAAGAAGATAAATAACAAAAAATCATAAAAGGATATCTAAAAGATGTAAATAAAAGGATAAATACACATTTTATCAAAATACCTTGGACTTGAATCTTTGCCCATCCTGAAGCAAATAAAACCACAAATAAAGTCCAATTTATACTCAGAACATGTCAATCCTCACCCTTGTAATATAACTATATTCCTTACCTCCAAATTTTACCCAAGTGACCCAATCTACTAAAACCACAACACACAATTGTATATTCCATATCAAAACAATTATAATATCTTGCTTCTAAATCAAGATTTTATAGAAAAATAGGCTTCATCTTACTTTCACTTTGACACTCTCAATTTGTTTTTTATTTTGTTGCACAAGAACAAGATGAATGAGGAGTGTGAAAACAAAGAAGGAAGTTATGAATTTTTTTTTATCCCTCATCTTTTTGACTTGGGATTCAAATTTGTGGAGTTGTGGCTACATTGGTCACAATTTTTTCATGTGCACTTTTGGCATCTTTTGGTGGTATGCCGGTTTTTTGGGTATGAAATTTTTATTTTGGGAAGCACGCCACCCCGGACTTGATTTTTTTCTCTTGGTGATTCTTTGCTTCTCTTTTTTAGAAGAAAAATAGAGGGAAGGAAGAGATGTTCTTATTCTTATAACTTTCATAATTGTTTTTTTTTTCTTTTTTCAGAGAGTATCGTTGCTCTAGTTAGAATATTCCTATAATTCACATCATACAAGTTTTATAAAAAGATAATCCATTTTTTTAAATATAGGGAAATATTATGCTTGGTTCTGATCGATTCCTTATGACTTTTCAACTATTCCAACGAGTAATGTATTAAGGGTCCTATGTGACAAGATGGTTTCAAACATGTAAATTTGTAATAGATTTTGCAAAAAGTTTTACTAAATTCAATTTGGGGTACAATAATATATGTCTACTCAATGGGCTGACAAGACAATGACCTTTTTACATCTAAGGAAAAAAAGAAGGGATGGATGACTAGATAAAGACTGTAAAATAAAGCAAATACATGCAAAACAACAAAAAGGCAAAATAAAGCAAATAATGGAAAAAGATAGGGGTGGAATAGAATTGTACCACCCACCTCCACTCTGGACAGATTTTTTATCGTCTTGAGCAAAACCCAAATTGGAGATGGAGGGAAGAAAATCAATGTAACGACCACATTTATGTGTCCCCCAATTAAGGAAAGACCTTCAAGTTGAGAGTCATTATGTATATTCCCAAGGATCCAAATTTAGAAAATATTAGACAACAGAACACAATTTCAATTAAATTTCTGATATTATTTACAAATTGTAAAATGATCTACCTATTGAGAAAAATTATCATCTATCTAATCATCCTACATAGCTTTAATACCTTCCATGGATTTCATCTTTATCTTCATATTTGTATCTTGTGTATAAACTACGTAAAATGTCGACAAACAAAACACAGTTAGCATATTTCTATATTGGTGCATGGGTTCATCCAATAGTCACAAGTAAATATAATAAATCATCAATTATTTTCACATAAGAACATAAATTTGCTTTCATATTCTAACCCATATCTGGTCTACTATCTCAAGTGTATCCACTATCCATCATTGTACTTATGTGGGTTACCCTTCGATCAATGTAACGTAGGGTTCAGAACATCATTATTTACTTTATGTGAAACTCATATGGACTTTATAATTTGCATGAAATAAATAAAAATCAAGAATATTTCATTCATTCAATCTTTGAGAAACTTCAAAAGATTTCAAAAGTCAATACATATAATCATAAGCATAACCATGTACCTTGATGGTGAGCCCATGCAAATTATGATGTAATTATACTTCAAGAATATTGTCCAATATACAAATAAATCAAGCAATCCACATTTTAGTCTGCATGAATATAAATCCTAAAGTGTCACCATCACATATTAATCAAACTAAACCCTACTCAACCCTAATCTAGGGTTTAGAGTTGTCTTAGGTTGAGGAGATGGATTAAGACCTAAAACCTTATTTTCTGTGCATATTCATCATTCGGTGAAATCCTAATTATTAGATCAAACATATCCTTTTTAGGGATCCCATCACTAAAGAACTCTGTAGTTAAGCATGCTCATCTTGGAGTAGTACTAGAATAGATGAACATTCAGGAAGTTGACCCTGGCTTGTGCGCAAGTGAGGAAAAAGCATGCAGTTAAGGCTAGTGGTGGTTTGTGGGGCCAGTCATCATTCCTGAAACTCTACTAGAGCTTTGGGTAGTGGGACTGGGTGTTACAAATGGTACCACAACCAGTCCTCCTCGAGTAGGTTGGGCCCACATGGGCATATGACATGCCATTCGTTGAGTTGTGCAGTCCAAGCATGTTGGAAAGGGATGCCCAAGTTGATGGAGATGCCCATGTGCTAGTATTGTCCAGGCATGTTAGAAAGGATTATCCAAGTTGATGGACCCACACTTTCACTATTAACCATGGTTGGAAACTAGGTGTACATGGGTCATTTGGGTGTACATTGAAATAGGGAAAAGATTATCAGACCATATAGTTGAATTGAGCCTTGACTTAGATGTCAAGAGTCTAAGTGGAGGAGATTGTAATGTCCTAGGATTTAAGACATGGTATAACATGATCATAAAAGGAATGATTAGACTACCCATATCACCAAGGTGCACCTCCTTTTCAGGGAGCCCATCACTAAAGAACTTTGTAGTTAAGTGTGCTCATCTTGGAGTAGTACTTGGATGGGTGACCATTCAGGAAGTTTACTCTGGGTTGCACGAGAGTGAGGACAAAGAATGCAGTTAAGGGTAGTGGTGGTTTGTGGGGACACTCGTCATTCTTAAAGCACTAGATCTTTGGGTAGTGGAACTAGGTGTTACAAACACTCTAGTGGAGGAATGTGCAATGATGAAGGAGGATTGTACTAGTTCCCCCAATAAGGATAGTTGGGGTCAAGGTAGGCCTGATGGGGTAGTTGTCTTTCATTCAACAAATCAAAAGGTTGGATTGCCAATCTCTCAATTTTTTTAGAACAAGAACTAAAAATGAAACACAAGTGTTAGCTAAGACAAATATAGAAGAAAATTGTGAAAAAAAATAAATGATTAGGTTTCCTCCCAATAAATGCCTAGTTTTATGTCGAAGGCCGGACAAAGTTGGATCATGGAGCCATTTTTGGCTTGGGAGGAGGAGGTGGGGATTAGTTTATGTCAAGATGTTCAAGTAAGGAGAGTTGTTGTGTGTCAGAAGATAGAAAATCCTCAACAATGACGTAACATTTAAGCCTATGTCCATTAACCTTAAACTCCCCTAAACCTTTTCCCAAAGAAGAAAAGTTCCATGAGGGTATGCAGGTTTCAGAAGGTAGGGTTCATACCATCTAGATTTATGTTTTCCAAGAAAAAGTCTCCACCTAGAATTATACATTAAAACATGATCGTCCTCCCTATTGTTGTTTTGCCTAATATGACCATCATTTCGTAGTTTGGTTTTGTCCTTGTAAATTCTCTCATTTTTGTAGGTTGTCATCTGGAGTTCATCTAACTCTTGAATTTGCAGAAAGTGGTTTTCACTTGCAGTAGTTATGTAAAAATTAAGAGTTTTGATGGCCCAATTGTCCTTATGCGCTAATTTTATGGCTAGATGGCATGATTTTCCATAAATCAATTGAAAGGGATGGTGCCTATAGGGGTTTTGTAGGAATTATTGTATGCCCACAAGGCATCATTGAGTTTCAGAGCCCACTTGGTTTGAGTGTGATTTACAATTTTCTTTACAATGGACTTGATTTGCCTATTTGACACCTCAAATTGACAACTAGTCTAAGGATGGTATGGGATGGCAACCTTATGACGAACTCCATACCATTTCAACAAGGACTCAAAACTCTTCTCTCAAAAATTACAACCTCCATCATAAACTACGGTATGAGGCAACCCGAAACGAGGAAAATAATATCTTTGAAGAGTTTCTTCACGAGTTTGGAAGCACATGTTTTGGTGGGGATGGCTTCGACCCATTTGAAAACATAGTCCACAACCACCAAGATATATTTGTACCCACAAGAGGAAGGAAATATATCCATATAATCTACCCCCCGCAGATCGAAGATTCTAATCTCTTGTCAAGAATTCATGGGCATTTGGTCCCTCTTGGATATTTTGCCAATCCTTTGACATTCATGACATGCAAGCACAAAATGATATGAGTCTTTAAAAATAGTAGGCCCGAAGAAACTTGATTGTAAGACTTCTCTAGCAGTTTTCTTAGAGCTCATGTACCCTCTAGTGGGGCTAGAATGGCATTGCTCAAGTATGTCATGAGCCTCTTCTTCAGTGACACACCTGTGATATAGTCCGTCGGAACACAATCTAAAAATATATGGGTCATCCCAATTATATTGTTTCACATCAAGTAAGAATTTAGACTTAGAATGTCCCTTATATTTAGGGTGCAACTCACTGTGGCTAGAAAATTTACATAATCAGCAAACCAAGGATATTGGGATTCTATGTTTAACAATTTATCAACAGGTAGGTTATCATTTATGGGAATGCCATCATCATCAATAAAATAAAGACTACTAATATGGTCGACAACAACATTCTCGCATCCCTTTTTGTCTATGATTTCTAGGTGAAATATCTAAAGTAAAAGGATCCAACGAAGAAGGCATGGATTGGCATCCTTTTAGTCATTAAATATCTAATGATCACATGGTCCATGTAAACAACAACTTTAGACCCTACCAAATATCAAGATAATTTGTCAAAGGCACATACTAAGGCTAGCATTTCCTTTTCACTAGTGGTGTAATTTTGTTGGGTATCATCAAGAGTTTTAGATGTGTAGTAAATTACATGGTTCTTTTTATCAACACATTGTCCCAGAATAACACCAATGTCATAATCACTCGCATCCACTACTACACAAAAGGCCTTTTGTGTCAGTTACTTAGAGCCTTTAGCGTCGGTTTCCAAGCGACACCCAAGTGGGTGCCGTTAAAGGTCGACACCTTCAACGTCGATTTCTAACCGATGCCATAACCCTTCCAGCCACCAAAAATGCGCAAGCAAGGGAACTATAAGCGTCGGTTCTTGAAGAAAACTAACACTATATCATAATCAAAGACATCGATTATTAAATAAACACCGACACCATAACCCTTCCCGACACTGAAAATGCACCAACAAGGGAACTATAAGCATCAGTTAGTATAGAAAACTGATATTATATCATGGTTAAACACATCACTTATTAAACAATAATTGACACCATATCCCTGGCAGCACGACCGTGCCTGGCCATAATAGGCATCAGTTCTTACTGATAACTGACGCCAGAAATGGAAGAGGCGTCAGTTTTTTGTTAATAACCGACGCCGTATGTCTTTGGCGTCAATTTTATACAAATAACTGGCGCCTATGTTCTGATTTTTTTTCTTATCAGTTTACAGGCATGTTGAATGGCTGGTCAGCAGGATGTAGAACCTGCAGTTCAGTTCTGAACTATAGGTTTACATCATCCATTGATATCAACCAACAACATGCCACAAACCTAAAAAGTCATTCACATTCAGACACATGTATTGATCAGATTTATGTAGAAACATGCAAAGTCATTTACATTCACATTCTGTTCCATTCATTTCATCTCTTTTCACATTCATACATTCATGTATTGATCAAAAAAAGTCATTCACATTCACACATATGATAATTTAGAAAAAGTCATTCACATTCACACTAAAATAATTATGAGAACAAAGTTTAGAATTATCATTCTTTATTCATGATCATCATCATTGTCATCAAATACCCAATTATATTTAAAAATTCCCACTACTATAAATTGAAACATACAAAATATTCAAAAATACAAACATCCTTCTTCTCTTACAACATCTAATTCCTCCCTCATAGAGGGAGTATGTACATCTAATAACTTTCCACCTATACTGAAGTCAATTTTAAGTACTTGCAAAGAGAATTACGTATATATATAAAATTAATAATATATAATAAGATTGATACATTTCATATTATCTAAGTAGACTGTATATAATACCTTATGCATTGTATCGATTTCCATTGTGGCATATTTGATGATTAGGTCCATAAATCGCATGACATAGTAGGCACATGCCCAACTGTTGTCTTGTGTAGCACACTATAAATTGAAACATACAAAATATTCAAAAATACAAATAAGCACAATTCACATAAATAATATCTACATTGAAGTCGGGAAATTACATTCACATTCTCCCAAATTAGTGGCTAATTCTTTTTCCTAGGGACCTTTCCTACAGCTTTTTTGAAATCTTGTAAAGCTCTACATGTTAATGTAAAAAATTAAATTGTATAATTAAATAGTAATGTAATAACATATGTTAACAAATATTAAAATATGAAATATTTCTCACAAGAAAAATAGCTTTTTCATTGTGAATGTATTCAATTCGTTCCCCACAGGATCTAGATAATAGATAGTGAATGTCTTGGGGACAATAACTAGTAACTCCCAATCCCTACCACTACAGGTAAGAAAGTTTAAAATTAATAACTCAAAATCTACACTAAAAATGTAATTTTCTTAAGTCCAAATTATAAGCAAAGTGAACTTACTCGACATTGAATGGAGCTATTATAACCATCTTCTTATTTTTACCAAAATATTCAAAAGTAGCACAACAGTATGAAGTAACTGAAGAAGGGTCTGTATCTATAAGACTAATCAAAGATGGAACCAAAAATCCCACATGGGAAAATGCAAAAACTGTACATATCATGTGTAAGTGGCTGCAAAATATGTATTATGAATGCATTAATATAGAAGAAACCAGATCACCATATATAAAACAAGGTATACAGATGTATAAACAAGATCTCACCATATCCACAACTATATCATAGATGTGTTCATCCAATCATAATGAAGCAACTCCAAAATATCTTGAATAAATATCTTGTTATCATATAATTGACCTGCATTAATACATATGCATTAATGCATATGCGAAACTTGTATTATGTGTGCATTAATATGTATGAAAAACTTTTATAAATAGATTGTTATCGTATGATTGACTAGCAGCATCCTCCAGAATAGTAACATTTATAGGACAATTTGAATCATGTGCGCCTATCCATACTGCCATACCCCTACAATTAGGACCTAACGAGGCGTGTAGGTCCCTTGGAAGCCAACTTGGTACTTTAGGAGGTGGAGGTGGAGGTGGAGGCTGAGATGTAGCGGGTGTCTTCCTTTTGACCTATGTATATAATTTCAGATCAATTGACACATATATACACACTAACAAATTAACGTAATGTAAATTTACCATACAATATTAGTATAGATGACATCCGCTTTGGGCCACATTATCACTCCACCTTCTGTCTCACCAAGTGTTTCAGAATCTTAGTGGGCATATGGAAGTGGAAGATCCCTCCAATTAGGGAGTATATGTATCGGGCTCACACGAACCGTACTAGCTGGTAGTGGAGTCCCATGAAACATCTCCCCTGGAAGGGATTGGTAAGTATGTGCCTCTGCAACGATATATTCTTGACTTTTTAGATGGCATGGCTTCAACCCCTACAAATTTACTTAAAGAATGTTATATACATATACACATAAACATATCATCTTGAAAAGACTAGCTACTATATATGTCATAAAAATAGTTATAACAGACGTTCTAGGTGGTGGGTCTACAAGATTACTCCCAACCTTTATAGTAGGAGAAGAGCGGGCCGCCACAGGTACTGTCTGTGTGGCAGTATGAGATGCCTGGCACTTTCTAATTGCTTCGTTGATTATCTTATCAAGTGTTTCCTCGACTCTCCTATCAAGTGTTTCCTCGACTCTCCTTTCAATTAACTGATCTACCTATACATGGACAAAAAAAATGCTAGCTTCTGATTATTGAATTATTTTTCGCAATAACATTCTAAAAAAAGAATAAGTTACGTCAGCTTGTAAAAGTCCCGCTCTTGGGATTGGTTTGCACTGTGATGGCCCAAAGAGTGCTTTGATGCCCACACCAACGCCTACACCCCTAACACGTCCAGGATTCTCTGGGTTACCCAAAGCAACTGTCAATTCATCCCTTATGCCCTCATGGATGAACTTCCCTTCCTTCCTCTGCATGTGTAGCTCCCACTAATCGACCTCAATAGAAATTGGTATGTAAACACAACAATAATCAATATCGATTGATTGCTATAAGAGTTGAATTTTACCATTTTTGCAGCCGCCTCAGCAGTTGTGTGCTTCGTTATATCTCCCTTCTTGTTTTGCCTCCCAGCTATCCCCATAGCATGGTGAGGAAGAGGTGTGGGACTAATAGTAGAGGACTCCTGAGTAGCAATAGACTGAGTGGTAGACTCAGCCTATAGTCTTTGGTGAACGCCTACATAGCCTCTTGGACCCATTGTGTGATAATGCACATTAAGTGCACACCTTGCTCTTTGAGCATCGTTGATAGCCTTGTTAGTAAGCACATTGATATGGTTAGTAACACTAAAGGTTAATCTTGAATAGGTGAATACATAAGAATGTATATTAATTAAATTGGTAGTGGCGCTTAATACCTTGAATTCATCCGTTTTTCTTTGGGTAACAAACTACTCCCAGTCTTTGGTGTCCAGGTAGTTCTATTGCTCAGTGGCTGCCTTCTACGTAAATTTATTTTTTAAAGAGAATACAAACACAAGTTATTAGTGTAGAGTTTGTCAAAAAGTGATCAATGTCTAGAATTGGAAATCAATCAAGAACCTCTTCTCAGCATCATGTATGTAATCTCGGGTGTCCTATAGTTCCTTAGGACCCTCCCACAGCCTTGCATCACGCATTTACGATGTAGCTTTTCATCCAGATCAAATATATTCTGCAAAATAGAATTGCTATTAACTAGTATCCTATAAATTAGTAATATACAAAAATAGAATTGCAAATAATAATAACTCACGCATAGTTCCTTACATACTAAGTCTTTATTACCCTTAGGAACTTTATGCCAGGATTAAAAAATAGGACTACAATGGCTACGAGTAAGAACCCCAAGATATGAAATAAGTGAGTTACAGTTCACTCCAACTAGATTTCCTGCATGATCAAAATCCACATCTAGTTTGGGTCCATTGCCCCTTTTTTGTAGTAACTTGTTCATCATTGTGATGCCCCTCACTTTCTCAATTTTTTTTTGCTGCTCAACATGTGCCCTAATTTCTTCAGGGGGTACATCACCAACCTAAAATTTGACAAAAAAACACACTTACAGGATATAACAATAAATGAACATATAGATAGAAACCTCACAAATATATTTTTAAAACTTACATTGCGAGGCGGTGCATTGATGTCCGCACCATCACGGTCTTTAAGAGAATTCTCAGCCATCTGAAAGTTCACATCCACATTGTAAAGTTCACATTGTAAAGTTGTAATGTTCACATTGTAAAGTTCACATTCACATTGTAAAGTAATTCACATTGTAAAGTTCACATTAAGAAAAATAAAACATATAAAAAAATATAAACATGCATGCCTCTAATATTGTGGCCTTTTATAAATTAACAATCCTTCATTATGATCTTCGCGCACATACAAGTCATCATTAGCTTCAATATTTGGTGGTGTTGGTAACCCAACTGAGAATGGACTGGAGTCATCATGCTTATCATATTACTCTTCTTCATCTATAGGATCTTCAATTAACTGTCTCTTACCATGAAGAACAACCGACCATTTATCATTTGTAGGATCATCAATATAAAATACTTGTTTTGCCTGTGATGCCAATATGAATGGTTCACCCTTCTCGCGAATCTTTTCAAAGTTAACTAATGTGAAACCCAATGCATCCACTATAACTCCTTTGGTGTTATGAACCCAATTACATTTAAAGAGTGGAATTCTAATATCTACATAGTCAAACTCCCATATGTCTTTAATGACACCGTAATATGACATTTTAGCTTCACGTGGACTCTTATACATTGCACTTGCAAAAAAAATGAAGACACTTTTAGGATGACCCCACTATTTTGGAAAAAACTCTTATCATCTTGACGCTTTGTGTAATATGAGAATCCATTTATCTCAAACCCTTCATAAGACATAACATTCAATTTTGGTTTAAATGTGAGGCATTTGATAGTTTCAGTAAGATTATCTGGTGTTTGAGATAGTTGATGTAAGACTTTATCTTCAAACCACTAAACAAATGTCTTCTTATGCTCTCTAGAAAGCCACATTGAATTGGCTCGAGGATATTCTCTCTTGATGAAATTGGTATGTTCCTCGATATAAACTGTGGGCTCTGATCTCCAAACCATTACATAAACACGATTAAAACTTAGCGGAAGCGAATCAGTAATCAGCGGAAGACAAAATCACGGGAAATTAAAACTTTTTGAGATAAGAACTTGGATCCATAAAAACTTCTTTCATAAAGAGAGATAAACTGTTTACATCTCATGATAATTACTTCTTGAGTAATTATATACATCAAGATACAAAATTTCAAGATCACTAAACAAAAGACTCCAAGACCTGAGAGTACAGAGGACACATAGGACTGACTCTAACTACACCACATGGAAGGACAATCTCCACCTGAGATTACTGCTGCCCCTGGTGCTGCTGCTGCTGAGACTGATCACCTATAGGCTGGTTCCTTCGTCTCCGACGTCCACCTAAAAAGTTGAAGTCTACGGGGTGAGACAATTATACATAATTGTCCGAGCAAGAGTTATAACTCTTCACCAGAACCTTTATTATAACATCAAAGAATATCTTAAGCAGTAAAGCCTTCAAAGTATTCTATAATAGTTGCAGGTATAACAAGATCTCTACAATTTAGGAGATATGGAGAATATAAACACTATTACAATGTAACATCAATCAACTAACTTGGAGCTATCTCTAACAAGTTATACTACATGGTTGATTATGTTTTACAAACAACATTATGCCCTGTGGAGATGAGGCATACCACTCATACTCCAACTGATCGCTGAGAAGTCACATCAGTATCATACATAGGTCATTAAGAGAGTCGGATTCTCATGACCTTCACCTTCCTCAGTCAGTAAGAGGATCACTTGTAGGACATCTTGTGTCTCTATTACTATAGCTCACCAGGGTAAACTGGTCCTTCGCTATTCTAGAGTTACAGTGGCGTTCTGTACTCTCTTCGTCATCAGGAGGTTTCTTATTTACCTACCACTGACACAAATATCTATGCTTTCTTCATCATCAGGAGGTTTCATGTTTACCTACCACTGATACGGTATGGAATTATAGTGAAGGATGGATGGATTACACATCTACATCACTTTCCTACACTAGGATGTCAGGTTCTACACATCCATGTACCCCACATACTCAAAAGTATGTGCTCCAGGAGTTCCCTGAGGAAAACATGTTTCACCATCACTTAATCTCTGACAATGATGGATCTATGATCAGGTCTCTACATTATTCTTGATTAGTTAGGTACATTCAGTATTCTTTAACAGCATACATTGTTCTCCAAACAATAACAGTAGCATAGCAGCTATAAAAGGAGAATACTAAATGTAATAGGCCTAACTCATATCAATCATCATTTCTCATTATCCTCATCGCAAGTCATCTCTAAGGCATGACCTTGATGGTATTCATGGCTTTCACAGCCCATTATCAGCATAGGATGCCACTTACAAGGCATCAAATTACTTTACTTATTCATAAGGCTAACAACATGCCTTTAATGAGTATAACATCAACATCCATACCTGGATATGATTACCATCATATCAGAACCTGCATAGTTAATACAACTGAAAAATAAGGAATATACTTCCTACTCTTGTCATAAGAGTTAAATTTCTAATTCACATCAAATAGAGTTTAATACTAAAAAGCATGCCATTACCCTTGAATTAGGGTTTACTATTCACATTACATGTCATCACCCTTGAATTAGGGTTTACTATTCACATTAAGGTGAATTGAACTCATAACATCATCATATATGAGTAACATCTTCATTGATGCTCTTAGTTTATTTAAAGGTTCATCATTTAACATAATTAGGGTTTCTATGATCTCACACAGGTGGATCATACCCTAATTATGCTCATTCCTGTGCATTGGAGATGCTTTAATTGAGTTTTCACCTGAAAAGGGTACTTTCTCTCTCTAGAAGTACTTTCTCTCTCTAGAAGTACTTTCCCTCTCATCATAAAGTTAGGTGATGTCAATATCACTCTAGATCAGGTCAGATTAAGTCATCATAGTCTAACATAGCCCAAAACATCACCATCATGTGAGTAGGGTTTGATTTGATCAAGGTATTACTTAATTTACCCTTCAGGGGTATTTTGGTAATTCACCCCATTGATCATCATCCTGGTCAAAACCTTAGTCAATTAACCCCTTAATATCCTAGGTTGTCATTAGGGTTGATTAGGGCAACATTGAACCATTTATATCATCAATTGATTGAATGAAGTCAACCTTGAATCACATTGATCGATCTTCAACCATCAATCTCCAATTGATTTGAGATCGTTTGAAAGTGTTGACCGTTTAGCTAATTTGAATTTCCAAGACCGCGAGCCCTCCTCTAACTCCAAGACCGCGAGCCTCCTTAAACTCCAAGACCGCGAGCCTCTTCAATTGGTCCAAGACCGCGAAGCTCAAAATGATGTTAAGACCGCGAGGGTCAAGTTGATGTCAAGACCACGAGGATCATGAAGGCCGTTTGCCCTTCTTTGACCTCAAGACCGCGAGGCCCCTCGCGGTCTTGAGACCGTAAGCCCCCTCTCGGTCTTGAGACCGTGAGCCTCCTCACGACCTTGAGACCGCGAGCTCACATGGTCTCAACCACTTGGACCATCAATAAGATTCAATGATACAACCGATAATGTCAACCAATGTTGAAGCCCTCAAAAGGTCAGAGTTATGTTGACCACTTATGAATTGGGTCAATTAAGGTTATGTTTAACCAATTGGTCATTCAATTGACCCTCAATTGTTGACCAATTAGGATTGAAATCGATTCAATTAGGGTCTATCAATGTTCACCCATCAACACTCAACAATGTGCATTAACACAAGGTTGAACCCTTCAATTGAGCTCCAATTGGGCCCAAACTTGGCCCAAACGGTCCTGAGGTCATGTGGGTGGACCCCACATGGTCTTGAGACCGTTTGCCCAAGATTTCATCAAAGTCTAAGGTGATTTGATAGGGGTTGAACCATGATTGAACCACAAAACAAAATTTTGATTAAATTGATAACTTATTTGCAATTAGGTCCTCAACTTGTCAAATTACTTAACCCTAGACCTTCAAACGGTCTTGTTTCCTCTCGGTCTTGAGACCGTTTGGGTGACCCCTAAACGGTCTTGAGACCGTTTAGGTCAATCAACCCTAAAAACCCTAATTAGGTCACCATAATTTCAGTACTGATTTCACCTAGGGTTAGCCCTAGTATTCACCCTTCAACTCTTAGCCCGTTTGGAATTAGACCATCAAACTTGGTGAGTTGTTAATTAACATTATTTTGAACAGTAATCTCATACGTTCAACGCCTGGTCAACGACTTTACACAGTCTTGAGACCGTTTGCCCAAAAAGGCAATTTCAGACCGTTTGAGAATAAGGAATAAATTCATTTAAAGTTGTTACTTAAAAAGATCATATCTCCCGATTCCTTTGGAGTTAGCCTCCCAAATTTTGAGGATAATTAACCTATATAATTAGGAACAGATATACGGTCCACACTCGGTCAACGGGGCCAAACGGTCTTGAAGACCGTTTTCCCTGTCGCGGTCTCAAGACCGTGTGCTCACCTCGCGGTCTTGAGACCGAGAGAGCAAACTGGTGAGACCGTTTAAGAAAGTGAAAAGCCATGGGGTTTTCTTGGAAATCACGCCTTCATCTCCTAGCTCAAGAACAGTACGGATATCCCATGGATTTTCTTGCAAAATAGCAGGAAAAGTAGGGAAACATGAAGAACTATCATCTAACCGCATATAAGAGAGGTATATAGTAAAGCATGAGTTTAGAGTTATAAAACCCGCCTAAAGCTTGCTTCTTGAGCTCCAAGCTTTCAAGCTCCAAGCTCTAAAGGCGTCCTTGAGTTCCCACAGGTTGGCCAAGGTGCAAACTCCAAGGAAAGACGAAAATAGATGGCTAGAAAGGTAGGGTTTCAAGAGTTAGCCATGAAGTTGACCTTGAATTCGAGTTCTAACCATGGAATTGGGTAAGAAGAGGGATTCAAACCTACCTTGCACCCTTGGTCGTTCCTCTTGAGCTCCAAGACAGTCCTTAGTCGGCCAAGCAAAGAGGAAACAGTGATATGCACGAAGGAAAATTTCCTTTGCTTGAGAGGTGACGTATACATATACTTGGGTGATGTTTCATTAAAGGCCCATAAGTTTCCCCATAATTCCAATTAAGTCCTTCCTTCATTACTTGCTCGTCCCTTCCTCTTTATTCTAAGGACAAACCTTATCTTAAGGTCTAGAAAAAGAAGGAAAAGAAGAACAATCTAATAATAAGGTACATACATAAAGAGATATTGCACATATACCCTGATTATTCAATCACAAGGAATATTTCATAACTTGATAACTCAATTGAGGTTACTTCCACATCATTTCTTCTCTAATGATGGTAAGAGTCTAAAAAATACATTAGATGTCATATTTTACAATTTGCATCCCTTAATTTGGGTAAATTGCATTTTACCCCAAATTAGGGTTTCAAGCACCGGGATTGCTTCCACAGCTGCACCTTGGTGCCCTAGCTTGGGAAATCCCTCAAACTTTGCCAAAAACATTCTCATGATGTCTCAACATCAGAGGAACATCTCATCATGTGCAAATTACAAGATAACCCTTTTAACTTGGTAAATTGCACATAGGTCCCTGTATATCAAAACAATGCTACAACTTTAAATAAAAAGGAGCAAACACTGAAATATATGTTTCTGAGAAACTTAATTACATGCTCAGAGTTAATAAAAAAGATTTAATTACATATTTAGGAAAAACACCTAGGGTTAACTCATAACCCATGTCAGGGATGTTACAAATTATCCACCCCTTACAAGGATTTCGTCCCCGAAATCGATAAAACATACTAAGAGAAAAGGGCAGGTGTGGGCTCCGATCTCCAAACCACGAATTAATCCTGATTTAAACATGTGCGAAAGCAATCGGTAAACAGCGGAAGACAAAAATCACGGGAAATTAAAACTTTTTGAGACAAGAGCTTGAAACCTCAAACCTTTTCTATAGAAAAAGGATAAAACTGTTTACATCACTGAAAATTACTTCTTGAGTAATTATATACAACATGATACAAAAATTCTCAAGAGTTCATACTCCAAAACACTCCAGGACCTGAGAGTACAGAGTACACATAGAACTTGACTCTAAACTACACCATGAAGCAGGCTAGATCTCCACCTGAGATATTTACTGCTCCTGATGCTATTGTTGCTGGGATTGGTCACCTGAGTTCTTGTTCCTCCGTCTTCTACGACCACCTAAAAAGTAGAAGTCTACGGGGTGAGATAATTATACATAATTGCCCCAGCGAGAGTTATAACTCTCCACTAGAAGCTTTATAAGCAAAGTAGGGAATAACCAAAGCAATAAAATCCTTCAAGATATTCGCTAACAGTTCTGATAATAAGCAAGAGTTCAATCAATATCAAAATATGAGAACATCTATACTATTCCAGGTAACATCAATCAAATATCTCGTAGATAACTCTTAACAGATATACTACGCTGTTGATTATGTTTTTCAAACATTATTGTTATGCCCTGTGGAGATGAGGTATACCACTCATACTCCAACTGATCACTAGTAAGTCGCATCAGTATCATACATAGGTCATTAAAAGAGCCGGATTCTTAAGACCTCATCTTCCTCAGTCAGTTAGAGGATTGATTGTTTGACATCTGGCGGGATGTCTTTTGTAATAGCTCACCAGGGTACTCTGGTCCTTCGCTATTTTTAGAGTTACAGTGGTATTATGTACTCTCTTCGCTATCGGAAGATTTCTTGTTTATCTTTCACCGATACGGTATTTATGTCTTTAAGGGAGTGTAGAGATACATCTCACCTTTAGGACTTTATGGTGGGGTCTGATGGACTACTAGAATCTACATCATCCTCTCACCCTTTCTTTTATAGTGAAGGTATGACGGACTACAAGAATCTACATCAAATACCTACACTAGGATGTAAGGTTCTACACATCCATGTACCCCACATACTCAAAAGTATGTGATCCAGGAGTTCCCTTAGGAAAACCTGTTTCACCATCATTTAGACTCTGACAATGATGGATCTATGATCAGGGCTCTACATTTCACTTGATTAGTTAGGTACATTCAGTATTCTTTAAACATTGTCTTTCAAACAATAACATTAGCACAACATCTATAATGAGAATACATAAATGTAGCAGGCCTAACTCTTTTCAATCATTAGTTCTCAGTCATCTCATCACAAGTCATCTGTCAAGCATGGCCTTGATGGTGTTTATGGCTTATACAGCCCATAAATCACAAAAGATGTCACTCACAGTGCATCAATATGGATTACTATTCATAAAGCTTAAGACATGCTTTCAATGAATATAACATGGCATTCCATACCTGGATATAACCATCATCTCATAACAACCTACATGGTTCATGAATATAACATGGTATTCCATACCTGGATATGACCATCATTTCATAACAACCTGCATGGTTCATTCAACAGATAATAGTAAACAATTCAACAATTAGGGTTTACTATTCATCTTTCATGATGAATTGTACTCATTACATCATCATGTAAGAGAAACATCATCATTAAGGCTCTTAATTAATATTAAGATCCATTAGATATCATAATTAGGGTTTCCATGACCTCACATAGGTGGGTCATTCCCTAATCATGCACATTCATGTGTATTTGAAGTATCTCACTAGAGTTTCCTCCTAAAAAAAGGGTACTTTCTCTCTCTAGGATACTTTCTCTCTCTAGAAATACTTTCTCTCTCCTCTCACTAGTAGATGGTGACAACACCACTCTAGATCAGGTTGAGATAAGTCTCCATTGACTAACATGAGCCAAAACATCAACATCATGTGATTAGAGTTTGATTAGAACAAGGTTTTACCCTTTTAGACCCCTCAAGGGTATTTTGGTAATTTGCCACATGATCACCATCATGGGTTAACTCACTAATCACATAGTCCCTTAATGACCTAGGTTACCATTAGGGTTTAGACTGGATCACTATTGAACTAATCACATCATCAAATGGTTAAGTACAAACCATCACCAATCTCCAAACGGTTTCATCCTTCAAACAGTTTCAACCACCCAAACGGTCTTGAGACTGTTTGGAGGTGAAGATTGTTTGGAAGGGTTGACTTCCAAACCGTTTGGAGCTTCAATCGGTTTGAAACCGTTCGATCAAAATTACTTGAGATCGATTGGACCAAACGATCCTGAGGTCGTTTGAGCCCAAACGGTCTTGAGACCGTTTGGCCCCAAACGGTCTTGAGACCGTTTGGTCTCAAACGGTCTTGAGACCATTTGGATCCAAACGTTCTTGAGACCGTTTGGTCCAAAAAGGGCTCAAACCGTTTGGACCTCCAAAGTGGTTCAAAGGTTACCAATGTTCATGGATATGTGTGTTGAAGCCCTCAATTGGTCAAAGCTATGCTAACCACTTATAAATTGAGTCAATTAGGGTTAGCCTTAGCCTATTAGACATCAAATTGACCCTCAATTGCAATCCAATTAGGGTTCAAACGTTCTCGATTAGGGTTTCAAATCGGATGGTCATCAATGTTCAACAATATGAATCAACTCAAGGTTGAACCTATCAATTGACCTCCAATTGGGCTCAAACTTGGCCCAAACGGTATTGAAGTCGTTTGGACATCATCCAAACGGTCTTGAGTCCGTTTGCCCAAAGTTTGACCAAAGTCCAAGTCGTTTTGACTAAGGTTGAAGTCCAATTAGGTCAAAATCAGCAACTTTCATCATTTCATCAATTTCCTACAATTGGACCCTCAAACCATTAGATTAACTTAACCCTAGACCTTCAAACGGTCTTGGGTTGTGCCCAAACGGTCTTAGGACCATTTGGAGGAATCCCCAAACGGTCTTGAGACCGTTTGGGTCCTTCAACCCAAAACTCAACAAGATCTATGTTCCAAATCAGCACTTTTTCACCCGATTAGGGTTTCATGTTGAAGTGGCTTCAACTCCCAAATGGTTAAGATTTAGACTTTGATTCTTTGCAGAGATGAAACTCAAAATATTAGGAACAGACCCTCAAACGGTCGTCCCTTGGTCAACTCTTTCAAATGGTCTTGAGACCATTTCAATCCAAACGGTCTTGCAAGACCGTTTGAGAGCAAAAGATTTGAAACCGTTTGAACCCAAACGGTTTGCAACCGTTTGGACCAAAAGGGTCCAAGGTCGTTTGAAAAAGTAACATAGGGAATCACGCCCCTCATCTTCAACCTCTAGCAAGGTCGGTTTCTCCACTGATTTGCTTGCAAACGTGCAAGGAAGAAGGGAGGTAGAAGGAGAATTTACCAAGTAAATTGCAAGAATTAAAGCATGCATATAAACCAAAAGTTTAGAGTTATAAAACCCGCCTAAAGGTTGATCTTAGAGCTACAAGCCTTCAAGCTCCAAGCTTTAATGGCGTCCTTGAGCTTCCACAACTTGGTCAGAGGTGAATTCTCCAAGGAAACGTTGCTTTGGTCGGCTAGAACAAGAAGACTAAGTAAGCTAACCATAAAACCAACCTTAGAAAGTGAATTCCTCCATGAATACGAGCTAGAAGGTGGGGTTCTCTTACCTAGAACAGGTTGGTCGTCCCCCTGAGCTCCAGAGATACCTTTGTCCATTTGAGCAAGAAGAGATGAGAATGAAGTAAAGGAAAGATCGTTCACTTATCTTGTAAAGAGGTGGCTTATATACTTTAGCCCCTTTTACACCCTAAGGACCTTACAAGATTGGAAATCACATCTAGGTCCCTCCTTGCTCAAAGGCACGTCCAAACTTATCTATCCTTATGCAAATCTCATGGAATCTCAAGATCTAAGGGTAAAGAAATCCAACCTACAACTAGGGTACATCCATGAAAGATTTCTATACCCAAATTAGGTGTCTTTCTCACAAAGTTCATCTTTTCTTATCTGACCAATCTTTGATGTGCCCCTTTCATCATTTCCACTCTAAATGATGACAAGAGTCTTAAAAGATGTTTTAGATATTAAGAATTACAAGTTGAACCCCTCAATTTGGGTAAATTGCATTTTACCCCAAATTAGGGTTTCTAAGCATGGGGGTTGCTTCCACAGCTGCACCTTGGTGCTCAAGCTAGGGAAATCCCTCAAACTTCATCATAGACATCCTCATGATGTTTCAACATCAGAGATACATCTTATCTTGTGACTTTTGCAAGTTCAACCCTTAAACTGGGTAATTTGCACATAGGTCCCTGCATACAACACAATGCTACAACTTTATACAAAAAGGAGCAAAATTGAAAATTATATGTTCCTGAGGAACTTAATTACATGCCAGGGAGTTTTTCAAAAGTATATAATTACATTTTTAGGCAAAACGTCTAGGGTTAGCTCATAACCCAGGTCAGGGGTGTTACAAATCATAAACCCCTAACAAGGATTTCGTCCCCGAAATCTCAGGAAGAAAAGGGGAGAGCAGATATTGTTTCAACATACACATTATTACATTCTAGAGAAGATATGTTTATTTTAAGAACATAAACCCCTAACAAGGGATGTTCTTAAAATTCTATCTTTACTTAAGAACATAAACCCCTAACAAGGGTTGTTCTTAACATTCTTACTCTGGTATTAGTTACTTGTGTTATCAAAACTCTATATCTCTTTGAGTTGTTTCAGATAGACTACTTAATTAGAGTAATCAAAAGATAATATTTCAAGAGCTTCCATATTTACTTTATCATCAGTAATTGTATACCTGGCCAGGGTATATGATTACTGAGGTAAGAAAATATGTACTTACATTTTTCCATGTTCCTTCTCTTTTCTCTTTCTTACAAACATAAAATATTAACTTTACTGAATTCTATTTCCAGATCAATTCTTTAGTAACTTACCTTCTCATAGAAGTAAGTATGTCAAGATATAAGACTCACTCAACGGAGTCTCCAACGACAACTACCTGCCTTATGACTAGATGTCATATTGCAGTTTACGAATCACTCTTCGAGTGATGAAAGAGTGCGTAGCACCCGAGTCAAACAGAACAGATACCACACAAGATTTAGACATATCAGAATATAAAAGTTTCATCTGACCTGTCACCACTTGTGGATCTTCCATTTCCTCTGGTGGGTTCATAGCATAGAACCTTGTCGTAGCTTGTTGTTGAGGTGGTGCTGATGATCCAGCTTGAGACGCTTGCCCGCGTCCTCGACCTATTCCTTGAGATTGTCCTCCCTGTGATCCCTGATGTCCTTGTCTCGGAGGCTGTGTCACACTGACAGGCTTAGACCAACAGTCCTTCATCAAATGTCCTACCTTACCACAGTTATAACAGCTTCTTTCTTGTGGTCTTGGTGGTCCAGTAACGGACATTGATGCAGAGCTGTGAGTCTCCTGAGGTAGTTGTCCTTGTCCTTTACCTCTACTTGGAGACCACTCATTCTGAGAACTAGGTCTAGATGGTGGAGGGTTAGGTGTAGAGGATCTAGACTTCTTAAAGTCCATAGATGAAGAACCCTGGAATTGTGGATATCTTTTCTGGGTTTGCCTCTTCTCAACCACAGATCTCTCTATCCTTCGGACTGATTCAATGAAGGTAGAGAATCTCTCTCGGTTCTCTAAGGCAGACACTGGGGTAGACATGTCAGCATTCAAACCCCTCTCGAATCTCCTGATTCTCTCTTCTTCTGTGGCATCCATGTGCGGGCAAAACCGCAACAACTCCATGAACTTAGCATCATACTCGCTAATGTTCATCATGCCCTGTCTCAGTCTCTCAAACTGAGAGATCTTCTCGTCTAGGAAGGTCTTTGGGAAATATCGTTGGACAAATTCCCGCCGAAAGTCTTCCCACGAGATCTCTATTCCAGGTCTCTTCTGCTCTTCCATGGTCCACCAGTGACCAACACTTCCTTTGAGAAGATAGACAGCATGTCTAACCTTCTCAACTTCAGGGATGTTGAGGATCCTGAAAGCCTTCTCCAGCTCTGTCAACCACAGATCAGCATCTGCGGGATCAGCAGTCCCATGGTACTCGGTAGCTCCGACACGACGTAGTCGCTCGAACGTCTTTCCGATACCTTTCCCCTCTGGTTGGACAGGTGCCCTATGTGCAGGCATAGGAAACCTGTCAGTTATATGTGTCATGGCAGTCATGAACTGCCCAAACATAGTCTGGACTGCTGGGTTACCCATGTCAGCTGGGTCAAACTGGGGTGGCTCTCTAGGTTGTTCTGGTACAGGATGCTCCCTTTCTGGTACTCCTGCACCACCTTGAGGTGCACTGGCACTACTTTCTATCATATTCTCATCATGTGGTTCTAACATTCTTATGTATCTTCTTCTCCTGAGGAGTAGAAGATTCTATTAGATAAGGAAGGAATGCTAAAGATAGACTCGACTTCCTAAGTCCTATGCCTCTGTAGACTCGGTGAACCTAGAGCTCTGATACCACTTAATTGTGGGCTCCGATCTCCAAACCACGAATTAATCCCGATTTAAACATGTGCGGAAGCAATCGGTAAACAACAGAAGACAAAAATCACGGGAAATTAAAACTTTTTGAGACAAGAGCTTGAAACCTCAAACCTTTTCTATAGAAAAAGGATAAAACTGTTTACATCACTGACAATTACTTCTTGAGTAATTATATACAACATGATACAAAAATTCTCAAGAGTTCATACTCCAAAACACTCCAGGACCTGAGAGTACAGAGGACACATAGGACTTGACTCTAAACTACACCATGAAGCAGGCTAGATCTCCACCTGAGATATTTACTGCTCCTGATGCTGCTGTTGCTGGGATTGGTCACCTGAGTTCTTGTTCCTCCGTCTTCGACGACCACCTAAAAAGTAGAAGTCTACGGGGTGAGACAATTATACATAATTGCCCCAGCGAGAGTTATAACTCTCCACTAGAAGCTTTATAAGCAAAGTAGGGAATAACCAAAGCAATAAAGCCTTCAAGATATTCGCTAACAGTTCTGATAATAAGAAAGAGTTCAATCAATATCAAAATATGAGAACATCTATACCATTCCAGGTAACATCAATCAAATAACTCATAGATAACTCTTAACAGATATACTACGCTGTTGATTATGTTTTTCAAACATTATTGTTATGCCCTGTGGAGATGAGGTATACCACTCATACTCCAACTGATCACTAGTAAGTCGCATCAGTATCATACATAGGTCATTAAAAGAGCCGGATTCTTAAGACCTCATCTTCCTCAGTCGGTTAGAGGATTGATTGTTTGACATCTGGCGGGATGTCTTTTGTAATAGCTCACCAGGGTACTCTGGTCCTTCGCTATTTTTAGAGTTATAGTGGTATTCTGTACTCTCTTCGCTATCAGAAGATTTCTTGTTTATCTTTCACCGATACGATATTTATGTCTTTAAGGGAGTGTAGAGATACATCTCACCTTTAGGACTTTATGGTGGGGTCTGATGGACTACTAGAATCTACATCATCCTCTCACCCTTTCTTTTATAGTGAAGGTATGACGGACTACAAGAATCTACATCAAATACCTACACTAGGATGTAAGGTTCTACACATCCATGTACCCCACATACTCAAAAGTATGTGATCCAGGAGTTTCCTTAGGAAAACCTGTTTCACCATCATTTAGACTCTGACAATGATGGATCTATGATCAGGGCTCTACATTTCACTTGATTAGTTAGGTACATTCAGTATTCTTTAAACATTGTCTTTCAAACAATAACATTAGCACAACAGCTATAATGAGAATACATAAATGTAGCAGGCCTAACTCTTTTCAATCATTAGTTCTCAGTCATCTCATCACAAGTCATCTGTCAAGCATGACCTTGATGGTGTTTATGGCTTTCACAGCCCATAAATCACAAAAGATGTCACTCACAGTGCATCAATATGGATTACTATTCATAAAGCTTAAGACATGCTTTCAATGAATATAACATGGCATTCCATACCTGGATATGACCATCATCTCATAACAACCTGCATGGTTCATGAATATAACATGGTATTCCATACCTGGATATTACCATCATTTCATAACAACCTGCATGGTTCATTCAACAGATAATAGTAAACAATTCAACAATTAGGGTTTACTATTCATCTTTCATGATGAATTGTACTCATTACATCATCATGTAAGAGAAACATGATCATTAAGGCTCTTAATTAATATTAAGATCCATTAGATATCATAATTAGGGTTTCCATGACCTCACATAGGTGGGTCATTCCCTAATCATGCACATTCATGTGTATTTGAAGTATCTCACTAGAGTTTCCTCATAAAAAAAGGGTACTTTCTCTCTCTAGGATACTTTCTCTCTCTAGAAATACTTTCTCTCTCCTCTCACTAGTAGATGGTGACAACACCACTCTAGATCAGGTTGAGATAAGTCTCCATTGACTAACATGAGCCAAAACATCAATATCATGTGATTAGAGTTTGACTAGAACAAGGTTTTACCCTTTTAGACCCCTCAAGGGTATTTTGGTAATTTGCCACATGATCACCATCATGGGTTAACTCACTAATCACATAGTCCATTAATGACCTAGGTTACCATTAGGGTTTAGATTGGATCACTATTGAACTAATCACATCATCAAATGGTTAAGTACAAACCATCACCAATCTCCAAACGGTTTCATCCTTCAAACAGTTTCAACCACCCAAACGGTCTTGAGACCGTTTGGATCCAAACGGTCTTGAGACCGTTTGGAGGTGAAGACTGTTTGGAAGGGTTGACTTCCAAACCGTTTGGAGCTTCAATCAGTTTCAAACCGTTCGATCAAAATTACTTGGGATCGATTGGACCAAACGATCCTGAGGTTGTTTGAGCCCAAACGGTCTTGAGACCGTTTGGCCCCAAACGTTCTTGAGACCGTTTGGTCTCAAACGGTCTTGAGACCATTTGGATCCAAACGGTCTTGAGACCGTTTGGTCCAAAAAGGGCTCAAACCGTTTGGACCTCCAAAGTGGTTCAAAGGTTACCAATGTTCATGGATATGTGTGTTGAAGCCCTCAATTGGTCAAAGCTATGCTAACCACTTATAAATTGAGTCAATTAGGGTTAGCCTTAGCCTATTAGACATCAAATTGACCCTCAATTGCAATCCAATTAGGGTTCAAACGTTCTCAATTAGGGTTTCAAATCGGATGGTCATCAATGTTCAACAATATGAATCAACTCAAGGTTGAACCTATCAATTGACCTCCAATTGGGCTCAAACTTGGCCCAAACGGTCTTGAAGTCGTTTGGACATCATCCAAACGGTCTTGAGACCGTTTGCCCAAAGTTTGACCAAAGTCCAAGTCATTTTGACTAAGGTTGAAGTCCAATTAGGTCAAAATCAGCAACTTTCATCAATTTCATCAATTTCCTACAATTGGACCCTCAAACCATTAGATTAACTTAACCCTAGACCTTCAAACGGTCTTGGGTTGTGCCCAAACGGTCTTAGGACCATTTGGAGGAATCCCCAAACGGTCTTGAGACCGTTTGGGTCCTTCAACCCAAAACTCAACAAGATCTATGTTCCAAATCAGCACTTTTTCACCCGATTAGGGTTTCATGTTGAAGTGGCTTCAACTCCCAAATGGTTAAGATTTAGACTTTGATTCTTTGCAGAGATGAAATTCAAAATATTAGGAACAGACCCTCAAATGGTCGTCCCTTGGTCAACTCTTTCAAATGGTCTTGAGACCGTTTCAATCCAAACGGTCTTGCAAGACCGTTTGAGAGCAAACGGTTTGCAACCGTTTGGACCAAAAGGGTCCAAGGTCGTTTGAAAAAGTAACATAGGGAATCACGCCCCTCATCTTCAACCTCTAGCAAGGTCGGTTTCTCCACTGATTTTCTTGCAAACGTGCAAGGAAGAAGGGAGGTAGAAGGAGAATTTACCAAGTAAATTGCAAGAATTAAAGCATGCATATAAAGCAAAAGTTTAGAGTTATAAAACCCGCCTAAAGGTTGATCTTAGAGCTCCAAGCCTTCAAGCTCCAAGCTTTAATGGCGTCCTTGAGCTTCCAAAACTTGGTCAGAGGTGAATTCTCCAAGGAAACGTTGCTTTGGTCGGCTAGAACAAGAAGACTAAGTAAGCTAACCATAAAACCAACCTTAGAAAGTGAATTCCTCCATGAATTCGAGATAGAAGGTGGGGTTCTCTTACCTAGAACAGGTTGGTCGTCCCCCTGAGCTCCAGAGCTACCTTTGGCCGTTTGAGCAAGAAGAGATGAGGATGAAGTAAAGGAAAGATCGTTCACTTATCTTGTAAAGAGGTGGCTTATATACTTTAGCCCCTTTTACACCCTAAGGACCTTACAAGATTGGAAATCACATCTAGGTCCCTCCTTGCTCAAAGGCACGTCCAAACTTATCTATCCTTATGAAAATCTCATGGAATCTCAAGATCTAAGGGTAAAGAAATCCAACCTACAACTAGGGTACATCCATGAAAGATTTCTATACCCAAATTAGGTGTCTTTATCACAAAGTTCATCTTTTCTTATCTGACCAATCTTTGATGTGCCCCTTTCATCATTTCCACTCTAAATGATGACAAGAGTCTTAAAAGATGTTTTAGATATTAAGAATTACAAGTTGAACCCCTCAATTTGGGTAAATTGCATTTTACCCCAAATTAGGGTTTCTAAGCATGGGGGTTGCTTCCACAGCTGCACCTTGGTGCTCAAGCTTGGGAAATCCCTCAAACTTCATCATAGACATCCTCATGATGTTTCAACATCAGAGATACATCTTATCTTGTGACTTTTGCAAGTTCAACCCTTAAACTGGGTAATTTTCACATAGGTCCCTGCATACAACACAATGCTACAACTTTATACAAAAAGGAGCAAAATTGAAAATTATATGTTCCTGAGGAACTTAATTACATGCCAGGGAGTTTTTCACAAGTATATAATTACATTTTTAGGCAAAACTTCTAGGGTTAGCTCATAACCCAGGTCAGGGGTGTTACAGCAGGATACTTCCTTCTCATCTCATCATCTAACTCCCAAGTGGCTTCTTCAACACCACGATGGTTCCAGAGGACTTTCACAAGACTTATATCTTTTTTCTTTAACTTTTTAATTCGTTTATCAAGGACTGACACTGGTCCCTCCTCATAGGATATGTCATCATTCAATTCTACCTCCATAGGTTGTAGAACTGACTCGGTGTCTGGGTGGCATTTCTTTAACATAGAAATGTGAAACACAGGATGTAACCGCTGTAACTCAGGTGGTAGCTCTAGTCTATATGCTACCTTTCCAATCCGTTCAATGATTGGATAAGGCCCCATATATCTAGGAGCTAACTTCCCTTTCCTTCCAAAACGAAGGACCCCTTTCCAAGGTGAGACCTTGAGATACACTCTGTCTCCAACCTGGAACTCTAAGGGTCTACGACGTTTGTTAGCATAAGATTTCTACCTATCCTGAGCAGTCTTAATCTTTTGTTGTATTACTTTAATCTTTTCTGTGGTCTGCTGCACAAGGTCAGGACCTAACAACTGGTGCTCACCAATTTCAAACCAACACAAGGGTGATCTACAATGTCTACCATATAAGGTTTCATAAGGTGCCATATCAATACTATGTCGATAGCTATTGTTATAGGCAAACTCTATCAAGCTTAGGTGTAGATCCCAACTTCCGGTGAACTGGAGAACACATGCTCTCAACAGGTCTTCTAAGGTTTGTATGGTCCTTTTCGACTATCCATCAGTCTGTGGATGAAAGGCCGTACTAAACCTTAGCTTGGTGCCTAAGGCTTGGTGTAACTGTTCCCAAAAACGACTTGTAAACTGAGGACCTCTGTCAGAAACTACTGTGACAGGAACTCCGTGCAAATGCACTATCTCTTTAACATACAACTCTGATAACCTTTCAGCAGAATAGGTTGTTTTGACAGGTAAGAAATGTGTTGTCTTAGTCAACCTATCAACAATTACCCAAATGGAATCATGTCCTTTGCTTGTTCTGGGTAGGCCAACAACAAAGTCCATGGTCACATGGTCCCACTTCCACTGTGGTATGGGTAAAGGTTGCATTGTTCCTGCAGGCTTCTGGTGTTCAACTTTAACTTGTTGACACACAGGATACCTCAGAACAAACTCTGCAACGTCCTTTTTCATCCCAGGCCACCAATACAGATCTTTCAAATTCCGATACATCTTGGTGCTCCCTGGATGCATAGCATACATGGAAGAATGGGCTTCTTCCAGGACTAACTTCCTCAAGTTGTCCACATCCGACACTATCATTCTCCCATTATAACAAGCTACTTGGTCCTCTGAGTCATGAAAACCATCTTGCTTCTCATTTTCATACTCAGATTTAATCTGCTGAACTGTAGCATCACCTAGCTGTGCTTCTTTAATCTGCTCTCTTAGGGTAGGTTTAATATGCATCTCAGCCAACAATCCGGCTAACAATGACACTTTCAACTGTACATTGTCTTGCCTTAAAGAGGTAAGCATATCTCTCCTAGAGCATACTAAAGAGTTTAGTTGTGCTCTATTCATGGTTGATGTTGCTGATTTCCTACTCAAGGAATCTGCAACAACATTGGCCTTGCCTGGATGGTAATCAATTATACAGTCGTAGTCCTTGATTAACTCCATCCAGCGACGTTGCCTCATGTTGAGCTCATGCTGAGAGAAGATATACTTAAGGTTTTTGTGGTCTGTGACAATCTGTAATGTCTCTCTGTAGAGATAATGCCTCCAGATCTTCAAAGCATGAACCACAGCAGCTAACTCCAGATCGTGTGTCGGATAATTGTCCTCGTGTTTCTTAAGCTGTCGGGAAGCAAAAGAAATCACTTGTTTTTCCTGCATCAACACACATCCTAGTCCATTTTTGGAAGCATCACAGAAGACTACATATCCTTTTCCTTGTTCAGGTAGCACTAGCACAGGTGCACTTGTCAATCTCTCCTTCAGCAACTGGAAAGACTGTTGACACTTATCACTCCAAGAAAAAGGAACATCTTTCCGGGTTAACTTGGTCAAAGGTAAAGCTATAGAACTAAAGTTCTTAATGAACCTTCGATAATAGCCAGCTAACCCCAAGAAACTTCGAATCTCCGTCGGTGTTTTCGGTTGTTCCCATTGTAGAACAGATTCTACCTTTGTAGGGTCAACACGAATTCCCGAGGCGGATATCACATGTCCAAGAAAAGATACCTCCAGCAGCCAGAACTCGCACTTGCTAAACTTAGCGTACAGCTTATGTTCTCTTAGCAAGGTCAAAGCTTGGCGAAGATGCTGCTCATGCTGCTGAGCATCCTTACTATAAATCAGAATGTCATCTATGAAGACGACAACACACTGATCAAGGAAAGGTCGAAAAACTCTATTCATGAGTTCCATAAATGTAGCTGGTGCATTGGTTAGTCCAAATGACATAACCGTGAACTCATAGTGACCATATCTTGTCCTAAAGGCGGACTTGGATATGTCACTATCCTTAATACGGAGTTGATGATATCCAGACCTCAAGTCTATTTTTGAAAAGACTGTTGCACCACGCAACTGGTCAAAGAGATCATCAATCCTCGACAGAGGGTACTTATTCTTTATTGTTACTTTATTGAGTTGTCTGTAGTCGATGCACAACCGCATTGACCCATCTTTCTTTTTAACAAACAAGACCGGAGCACCCCAAGGTGAAGTACTTGGTCAAATAAAACCTCTCTCAAGTAACTCTTGAAGCTGTTTCTTGAGTTCTGCCATCTCGGCTGGCGCCATCCTATACGGAGTTTGAGCTATGGGTTTCGTATCTGGGATCAGATTGATTTCAAAATCAATCTCCCGAGGTGGTGGTATACCAGGAAGTTCTTCAGGAAACACATCTTCAAATTCCCTGACTATAGGAACTTTAGTAGGATTGGAACTTTCCTTGGTAACATCTACCACATGGTCTAAGAATGCATAACATCCTTGCCTCAACAGCTTATCAGCAACCATAGCTGATACAAGACAGGTGGGCAAAATCTTTCTTTCTCCTTGAAAGATCCATGTGTTGCTTTCATCAGCAAACACAGCTAACTTGGACTCACAATCCAAGACAACTCTATACCTTTGTAAGGTATCCATCCCGAGGATTATATCAAATCCCTACATATCAAGTGGTATAAGATCCACTTGAATGTGATGGTCAGAAAAGAAGAGGATGCAGGGAGAACATACCTCCTACAAAATGGCAGACCCACTCAACAGAGTCTCCAACAACAAACTATCTGTCCTATGACTAACAGTCATATTGTAGTTACGAATCACTTCACGAGTGATGAAAGAGTGCGTAGCACCCGGATCAATCAGAACAGATACAACACAGGATGTAGACATATCAGAATATAAAAGTTTCATCTGACCTGCCACTACCTGTGGATTGACTACTGCCTCAGGTGGGTTCATAGCATAGAACCTCACAGTCGCGTGGTGTTGAGATGGTGCTGATGATCCAACTTGAGACGCTTGTCCACGTCCTTGAGCTGCTCCTTGATGTTGTCTATTCTGAGATCCCTGTTGATTCTGTCTCGGAGGTTGTTGTGTCACACTAGCAGGCCTAGAACGGAAATCCTTCATCAAGTGTCCCACCTTACCACAGTTGTAGCAACTCCTCTCCTGTTGCTGTGGTCTGGGTGGTCCAGTGACTGACACTGATGCAGAACTGTGTGTCCCTTGAAGCGGTTGACTCCATCCTCTACCTCTGCTTGGTGTCCATTGAGTTTGAAAACTCGATCTGGGTGGTGGAGGGTTAGTTGCAGAGAATCTAGGTTTCTTGGAATCCCTAGATGAAGAACCCTGGAACTGTGGATATCTTTTATGGGTTTGTCTTTTCTCAACCACAGATCTCTCTATACTTCGGACTGACTCAACGAAGGTAGATAATCTCTCTCAGTTCTCTAAGGTAGATACAGGGGTTGACATATCAGAATTCAAACCCTTCTCGAATCTTCTGATTCTTTCCTCATCCGTAGCAGCCATGTGCAGACAGAACCGCAGCAAATCCATGAACTTAGCTTCATATTCGCTAATGTTCATCATACCCTGCCTTAGTTTCTCGAACTGAGAGATCTTCTCATCTAGGAAGGTCTTTGGAAAATATCTTTTGATAAATTCCCGACGAAACTCTTCCCATGAGAACTCTACTCCAGGCCTCTTCTGCTCTTCCATGTTCCACCAGTGACCAGCACTGCCTTTGAGAAGATAGACAGCATGTCTAACCTTCTCAGCTTCCGGAATCATAAGAATCCTGAAAGCCTTCTCCAACTCTGTCAACCATAAGTCAGCATCTGCAGGGTCGGCAGTTCCGAAGTACTTGGTAGCTCCGACACGACGAAGACGTTCGAATGTCTTACCGATACCTTGTGCTTCAGGCTGGATAGGTGTCCTAGGTGCAGGAATGGGCATCCTATCAGTTATGTGTGTCATGGCAGTCATGAACTGCCCGAACATCGTCTGTATAGCTAGATTACTCATGTCAGCTGGGTCGAACTGGGGTGGCTCTCTTGGTGACTCAGGTGCATGTTGTTCTATTCTCAGAACTCTTGCACCGCCTCGAGGTGCACTAGCACTACTCTCTGCCACGTACTCATCGTGATGTTCTGACATTCTTATGTATCTTCTTCTCCTGAGGAGCAGAAGATTCTATTAGATAAGGAAGGAGTACTAAAGATAGACTCTACATCCTAAGTCCTATGCCTCTGTAGACTCAACTGACCTAGAGCTCTGATACCACTAATTGTGGGCTCTGATCTCCAAACCATTACATAAACACGATTAAAACTTAGAGGAAGCAAATCGGTAATCAGCAGAAGACAAAATCACGGGAAATTAAAACTTTTCGAGATAAGAACTTGGATCCATAAAAACTTCTTTCATAAAGAGAGATAAACTGTTTACATCTCATGATAATTACTTCTTGAGTAATTATATACATCAAGATACAAAATTTAAAGATCACTAAACAAAAGACTCCAAGACCTGAGAGTACAGAGGACACATAGGACTGACTCTAACTACACCACATGGTAGGACAATCTCCACCTGAGATTACTGCTGCCCCTGGTGCTGCTGCTGCTGAGACTGATCACCTGTAGGCTGGTTCCTTCGTCTCCGACGTCCACCTAAAAAGTTGAAGTCTAAGGGGTGAGACAATTATACATAATTGTCTCAGTGAGAGTTATAACTCTTCGCCAGAAGCTTTATTATAACATCAAAGAATATCTTAAGCAGTAAAGCCTTCAAAGTATTCTATAATAGTTGCAGGTATAATAAGATCTCTACAATTTAGGAGATATGGAGAATATAAACACTATTACAATGTAACATCAATCAACTAACTTGGAGTTATCTCTAACAAGTTATACTACATGGTTGATTATGTTTTACAAACAAAATTATGCCCTGGTGAGATGAGGCATACCACTCATACTCCAACTGATCGCTGAGAAGTCACATCAGTATCATACATAGGTCATTAAGAGAGCCAGATTCTCATGACCTTCACCTTCCTCAGTCAGTAAGAGGATCACTTGTAGGACATCTCGTGTCTCTACTACTATAGCTCACCAGGGTAAACTAGTCCTTCGCTATTCTATAGTTACAGTGGCGTTATGTACTCTCTTCGTCATCAGGAGGTTTCTTATTTACCTACCACTGATACGGATATCTATGCTTTCTTCGTCATCAGGAGGTTTCATGTTTACCTACCACTGATACGGTATGGAATTATAGTGAAGGATGGATGGATTACACATCTACATCACTTTCCTACACTAGGATGTCAGGTTCTACACATCCATGTACCCCACATACTCAAAAGTATGTGCTCCAGGAGTTCCCTGAGGAAAACATGTTTCACCATCACTTAATCTCTGACAATGATGGATCTATGATCAGGGCTCTACATTATTCTTGATTAGTTAGGTACATTCAGTATTCTTTAACAGCATACATTGTTCTCCAAACAATAACAGTAGCATAGCAACTATAAAAGGAGAATACTAAATGTAACAGGCCTAACTCATATCAATCATCATTTCTCATTATCCTCATCGCAAGTCATATCTAAGGCATGACCTTGATGGTATTCATGGCTTTCACAGCCCATTATCAGCATAGGATGCCACTTACAAGGCATCAAATTACTTTACTTATTCATAAGGCTAACAACATGCCTTTAATTAATATAACATCAACATCCATACCTGGATATGATTACCTTCATATCAGAACCTGCATAGTTAATACAACTGATAAAGGTAATACAAAAATAAGGAATATAATTCCTACTCTTGTCATAAGAGTTAAATTTATAGTTCACATCAAATAGAGTTTAATACTCAAAAGCATGCCATTACCCTTGAATTAGGGTTTACTATTCACATTACATGTCATCACCCTTGAATTAGGGTTTACTATTCACATTAAGGTGAATTGAACTCATAACATCATCATATATGAGTAACATCTTCATTGATGCTCTTAGTTTAGTTAAAGGTTCATCATTTATCATAATTAGGGTTTCTATGATCTCACACAAGTGGATCATACCCTAATTATGCTCATTCATGTGCATTGGAGATGCTTTAATTGAGTTTTCACCTGAAAAGGGTACTTTCTCTCTCTAGAAGTACTTTCTCTCTCTAGAAGTACTTTCCCTCTCATCATAAAGTTAGGTGATGTCAATATCACTCTTGATCAGGTCAGATTAAGTCATCATAGGCTAACATAGCCCAAAACATCACCATCATGTGAGTAGGGTTTGATTTGATCAAGGTATTACTTAATTTACCCTTCAGGGGTATTTTGGTAATTCACCCCATTGATCATCATCCTGGTCAAAACCTTAGTCAATTAACCCCTTAATATCCTAGGTTGTCATTAGGGTTGATTAGGGCAACATTGAACCATTTATATCATCAATTGATTGAATGAAGTCAACCTTGAATCACATTGATCGATCTTCAACCATCAATCTCCAATTGATTTGAGATCGTTTGAAAGTGTTGACCGTTTAGCTAATTTGAATTTCCAAGACCGCGAGCCCTCCTCTAACTCCAAGACCGCGAGCCTCCTTAAACTCCAAGACTGCGAGCCTCTTCAATTGGTCCAAGACCGCGAAGCTCAAAATGATGTTAAGACCGCGAGGGTCAAGTTGATGTCAAGACCGCGAGGATCATGAAGACCGTTTGCCCTTCTTTGACCTCAACGCGAGGCCCCTCGCGGTCTTGAGACCGTGAGCCCCCTCTTGGTCTTGAGACCGCGAGCCTCCTCACGACCTTGAGACCGCGAGCTCACATGGTCTCAACCACTTGGACCATCAACAAGATTCAATGATACAACCGATAATGTCAACCAATGTTGAAGCCCTCAAAAGGTCAGAGTTATGTTGACCACTTATGAATTGGGTCAAATAAGGTTATGTTTAAGCAATTGTTCATTCAATTGACCCTCAATTGTTGACCAATTAGGATTGAAATCGATTCAATTAGGGTCTATCAATGTTCACCCATCAACACTCAACAATGTGCATTAACACAAGGTTGAACCCTTCCATTGAGCTCGAATTGGGCCCAAACTTGGCCCAAACGGTCTTGCGGTCATGTGGGTGGACCCCACATGGTCTTGAGACCGTTTGCCCAAGATTTCATCAAAGTCTAAGGTGATTTGATAGGGGTTGAACCATGATTGAACCACAAAACATAATTTTGATTAAATTGATAACTTATTTGCAATTAGGTCCTCAACTGGTCAAATTACTTAACCCTAGACCTTCAAACGGTCTTGGGTGATTGTCCTCTCGGTCTTGAGACCGTTTGGGTGACCCCTAAACGGTCTTGAGACCGTTTAGGTCAATCAACCCTAAAAACCCTAATTAGGTCACCATAATTTCAGTACTGATTTCACCTAGGGTTAGCCCTAGTATTCACCCTTCAACTCTTAGCCCATTTGGAATTAGACCATCAAACTTGGTGAGTTGTTAATTAACATTATTTTGAACAGTAATCTCATACGTTCAACGCCTGGTCAACGACCTTACACGGTCTTGAGACCGTTTTCCCAAAAAGGCAATTTCAGACCGTTTGAGAATCAGGAATAAATTCATTTAAAGTTGTTACTTAAAAAGATCATATCTCCCGATTCCTTTGGAGTTAGCCTCCCAAATTTTGAGGATAATTAACCTATATAATTAGGAACATATTTCTTATACGGTACACGCTCAGTCAACGGGGACAAACGGTCTTGAAGACTGTTTTCCCTGTCGCGGTCTCGAGACCGTTTGCTCACCTCGCGGTCTTGAGACCGAGAGAGCAAACTGGTGAGACCGTTTAAGAAAGTGATAAGCGGTGGGTTTTTCTTGGAAATCGCGCCTTCATCTCCTAGCTCAAGAACAGTATGGATATCCCATGGATTTGCTTGCAAAATAGCAGGGAAAGTAGGGAAACATGAAGAACTATCATCTAACCGCATATAAGAGAGGTATATAGTAAAGCATGGGTTTAGAGTTATAAAACCCGCCTAAAGCTTGCTTCTTGAGCTCCAAGCTTTCAAGCTCCAATCGCTAAAGGCGTCCTTGAGTTCCCACAGGTTGGCCAAGGTGAAAACTCCAAGGAAAGATGAAAAGAGATGGCTAGAAAGGTAGGGTTTCAAGAGTTAGCCATGAAGTTGACCTTGAATTCGAGTTCTAACCATGGAATTGGGTAAGAAGAGGGATTCAAACCTACCTTGCACCCTTGGTCATTCCTCTTGAGCTCCAAGACAGTCCTTAGTCGGCCAAGCAAAGAGGAAACAGTGATATGCACGAAGGAAAAGTTCCTTTGCTTGAGAGGTGAAGTATACATATACTTGGGTGATGTTTCATTAAAGGCCCATAAGTTTCCCCATAATTCCAATTAAGTCCTTCCTTCATTACTTGCTCGTCCCTTCTTCTTTATTATAAGGACAAACCTTATCTTAAGGTCTAGAAAAAGAAGGCAAAGAAGAACAATCTAATAATAAGGTACATACATAAAGAGATATTGCACATATACCCTGATTATTCAATCACAAGGCATATTTCTTAACTTGATAACTCAATTGAGGTGACTTCCTCATCATTTCTTCTCTAATGATGGTAAGAGTCTAAAAAGATACATTAGATGACATATTTTACAATTTGCATCCCTTAATTTGGGTAAATTGCATTTTACCCCAAATTAGGGTTTCAAGCACTGGGATTGCTTCTACAGCTGCACCTTGGTGCCCTAGCTTGGGAAATCCCTCAAACTTTGCCAAAAAGATTCTCATGATGTCTCAACATCAGAGGAACATCTCATCACGTGCAAATTGCAAGCTAACCCTTTTAACTGAGTAAATTGCACATAGGTCCCTGTATATCAAAACAATGCTACAACTTTAAATAAAAAGGAGCAAACAATGAAATAGATGTTTCTGAGAAACTTAATTTCATGCTCAGAGTTAATCAAAAAGATTTAATTACATATTTAGGCAAAACACCTAGGGTTAACTCATAACCCAGGTCAGGGATGTTACATAAACACTCACTTCATCGATGGTGTGTAAAATATACAACTGACCTTGTTCCAACTGCTCACGGCTGATTACTTTCATCCGTGATCCTAAAATTCCTTTGCCAAAATGCTCCTCAATATTCTTGTCATTAACATGAGCATAATTAACACTCAAAAAGTCATTTCAAAAATCCATAACGTCTCTCATCACATAACCCTAAATAATACTCCCTTCAGGCCAATAACGGTTTGGAGCATCGCCTTTAAAAACACTCATGTATCGTTCAAAGTGATACATCCAATGCAAAAAAACTGGTCCCAACATTTTCACTCCTCTAGTCAAGTGGACAACAAGATGTACCATGATATCAAATAATGAAGGAGGAAAATACATCTCAAGATGACATAGGGTAACAACCACTTCTCTTTGCAATTTATCGAGAGTATCAGGGTCAACAACTTTGCTGCACAGACAGTTGAAAAAGTAACAAAGTCTGGTGATTGCAAACCTTACATGCTTCAGCAATATAGATTGAATTGACATGGGCAATACTTGTTGCATTAGAGTGTGACAATCATTAGATTTAATACCTATCAACTTTAGATCTTTCATTGATACCAATGTACAGATGTTGGATGAGTAACCATGTGGCACCTTAACATTTTCCAAACATTCACAAAAAGTTTTCTTCTCCTTTCTCGAAAATGTGTAACAAGAGGGAGGTAAGTATGTTCTTTGATCGCTACTAACTACTTCTATTAATTCTATCCTTATTCCCATTTCACATAGGTCCATTCTTGATTTTATCCCATCTTTAGTCTTACCTGGTATATTCAGCGGAGTACCAATGACGCTATCACAAACATTTTTCTCAACGTGCATGACATCGAATCAATGCCAAACTGCCAAAGAACTCCAATAAGGAAGATCCCAAAATATTGACTTCTTCTTGAATAAATTTTTGTCACTCTGTGTGGCCATCATACATTGTGATCTCTTACCAAATTCATTGGTAAAGTATTTTACTCTTTCATAAACATCCTCCCCTAGTTTAGGTTTAGCTGCACTTCGTTCCTCATTCCGTCCATTGAATGCTTTGTGCAACCTATGATACATATGGACTTTTGGAAGAAACCTTCGATGACCAAGATATACAGTCTTGCCGTCATGTTTTAGTCATATTGAATTAGTGTTTTCTTCACATATAGGACGCGCTTTAGATCCTTTGACACTATATCCAGACAAATTCCCATATGATGGAAAGTCATTCACAGTGCAAAACAACATAGCATGAAAATGAAATGTCTCTCTTCGTGAAGCATCATAGGTCATCACACCTTCACCGTAGATCTTCTTCAAGTCATCAATATGAGGATCAAGATAAACATCGATATCATTTCCAAGTTTTTTAGGGCCCGATATCAACAACGACAACATAACAAACTTATTTTTCATACACAACCAGGGAGGAAGATTGTATATAATAAGCATAATTGGCCAAGTGCTATGTTGGCTGCTCAATGTCCCGTACGGATTCATACCATCTGTACAAAGCCCAAGTCTTAGATTTCTGACATCTTCACCAAATTCAGGGTACAATAAATCAATCTTCTTCCACTGTGGGGAATCAGAAGCATGTCGTAGGATCCCATTATTATTTTTCTTAACATCTACATGCAAACTCAAATTCTTCACATCTATTGGATTGGTAAACAAGCATTGAAACCATGGTATTATAGGTTGATACCACATCACTTTGGTAGGAGAACCAGTTTTGGACTCCCCCAAAGTCGTCAATTTATACCTTGGCGCACCACGTTTGGGACAATCTTTCAAATCCACATAGTCCTTTTGAAATAATACACAATCATTCAGGCATGCGTGTATCTTCTTGGCCTCCATTCCCATTGGGCACAACAATTTCCTTAACTGGTATGTTGAGATTGGCAGCTCATTTCCTTCAGGAAGAATTTTTTCAACAAAGACAACAACGACGTGAAGCTTTTATCACTCCCTCTATTGTTATCTTTCAGCTTATACAATCTCAACACAGAACTAAACTTTGTAAACTTACAACCTGTGTATAACAGTATCTCAACATCATGCACAATGTTTCTAAACATGGGAGGTGGATCGGTGTGTTCTACCCCACAACTATCAATCATCGCATCAACGATGTCTACTGGAACTGGTTCGTTCACATCTGTGTCATTTGAGGCAATTTCTTCTTCCACACAAGCACTACTATTGACATCCACTGATTTCAGGTTTGAAATCTCTCCATACCAGTACCATTTTGCATAGCCTTGTACAATCTCGTTGCACATGACATGACTTTTGATTTTGTCACCGATGCTGACTTTCAAGTTGTTACCGCAATGCCTATATGTATAGTAGAACCTATCTCCAGGTTGTATCCTATGTTCCTTGGCAAATCTAATAAATTGATCAAGACCAGAAATAAACTCTGGGGTGCAGTGATTTGGAATGGACATCCATGATCTATCCATTCTATAATCAAAGAGAAAATAGGTATATATTAGAACAATATTAGGGTCTACAGTTAAAACATTAGGGTTTATAGATAAAAATTTAGGGTTTTAGGTCTTATATATAATAAATGTGTACCACCTATCCCATTCTTGAACACCTAATATCACTAGTAAGTGTATTATGTTTATTGGATTTTCAAGAAAATTTCGGCAGCATTTACCCGTTATTCTCCAAGTACATATGTACTTAGAGAACAAATGGGGAAATGCTACCGAAATTTTCTTGAAAACCCAAAACACATTAAACACTTACATCCTAAGTGAGATTAAGTGTTCAAGAACACTCCCAAATCGGGGACTATCCAAGATTTACTCCTAATTAATGAGTAAAATTTGGATGGGTTTCTAGGCCAAAAGAAACATGTGTTGTCATTCTTATACCTACGATCCTAGTTTCATTATTCATATCCTAGTTCTTCAAGTTAGGGTGATTATTGATGACTTTAGAAGCATGATTGGCAATCTAAGGAAAAGTTCATTATTTACATTCCAAGCATGTCACATGAGTGCATTAGAGTTCATCATTAAGCAAGAAGGGTGATTATGAATCTCAATATACTCAACAAGGAAACAAGTTACCAATTTCATAGTTAGGAGGGTAGAGATACCCAAAGATCTAGATCTAATGGTTCATAATGAGCATGTGACAAAATATTGAGCTTGACACACTACCTAAGGATGGAACTTAGTCCAATATGATTTAGATATCTACTACATCATCATCTAATTAGGTTTATTTGTCTATACTTATTCACTCTTTTCCCTGCTATTATTACATATAGCTAGAGTTAATTACCTCCTTTACTTCAAATTTGGTAGATTTTCTAATTGGACTATGAATAACCCAAAAATATAATTAGAATCTAGTTTTGATCTAGGGGATTATGTGATTCATAATATTAGATACCTAGGGTGATTAATGAATTAATAATTATTCAAGAGGAGTTAGATTACCAAATTATATAGGAGGCTGTAATATATCACTACATATTCATATACCAAGTAATGGAGATTAGATGAACACATATGGAGTAAATTGATATTTAGCCCACTTGTACATTATTGCATAACCATGGCTAAGTTGTGTACATAATTAAGTTAGTATGTAGTATGCAAACGTTTCTCGAAAATTAAGAGGGGTTGTGCTCGTGTTCGTGAATCAACAAAGAGTAACACTATACAATCTATACTATTTGATTAGTTGTTGGTACCTATCAGAGATCGGCAGGCAGGCAGTGGCGGCGGTGGAAGTGGTGCAACAGGAAGAAGAGGTGGAGCAGTGTGGTGGCAGCAGAAGGAAGCAGAGGAGTAGGAGGCAGTAGCAGCAAGAAGAAGAAAATCAGGCGGCGGCAGCAGCAGGAAGAAGAGGCGGAGTAGTTTGGCAGTAGCAGTAGGAAGCAGATGAGCAGGCGTCAGAAGTACCTAGAAGAAGAAAAATAGGCGACAACAACTGTAGGAAGAAGAGGAGCAGGCGGCGACAACAATAGTGGTGGCAAGAGCGACAAGAAGGAGCAGCGGCAGGAGTGGAAGGTGGCAGGAGTAGTTGTGGCAGAGAGAATTGCCAGAGAGCCCTAACTCTTAAAATTGGGAATGAAACAGAGAAAGGGGAAGAGTCTGGTTCGCGCGGGTGCTATTAAGTTAACAATATACTTTGGTTATTATAAACCACTGATGCTTAAATCCATATGTGTCGGTTACCACAAAAAAATGGACACCTATGTTCAATGATAGTCGTCAGTTTCAACTAGAAAAACTGACGTCTATCTACATATGCCGACAAAACAAATGTTCTCGAATTATGACCATAGTCGTCGGTTTCCGTAGAAAACTGACGCCAAAGCGGGGTGAAAATTTTCATGGGGACAACGTGTGAAAAGACATCATCGTCGGTTATTGCAAGAAACCTGATGATAAAAATGGGCCCAATTTCTGTCTAGCAACAAACCTTGAGTCGTCGGTTAATTTGTCAACAACCGACGCCGTATGTTAAATTTTGGAGGTAATTTTTTTCACTGGAAAATTAGGATTTGGCAAGCGATTTTAGGCGTTGGTTACTTATTAAGGACCCGACGCTAAATAAAAAGTGATACCTGTGTCTGGCCGCTCTTCACATATAGATGTCAGTTTTTGTATTCAACCGACACTATAGGGTTTAGGTGTCAGTTTCTTATATACGACTGACACATCTAAATGTGACATTATTAGCCATTTCTGTAGTAGTGATCACATATCAATCAAAAGGTAAGGACCAATCAGAGTCCCTACAAATGGACGTAGTAGTGAGGGAATCTTTCTGACAAAGAAAATTTGTCATGCAATCGTTATGAAACACAAAAGGAGTGTCTTTTTGGAGGAGATTAGTCAATGGGTTGGTGATCTTAGAAAATTCATTGATGAAGTGTCAATAAAAGCATGTGTTCCAAATGAAGGCACATACATCCTTGATGAAGGAAGGGGGTGGAAGTTTTGAGGTGACCTCATTCATGGCTATATCCACTCCAATGCCACGGTTGCTCACCCTATGACCTAAGACAATTCCTTCAGTCACCATCAAGTGACACTTTTCTCAATTGAGGATCAAGTGTGGTTCCTCACATTTTTTCAAAACAAGAGATACATGATGGAGGCAAGAGTGAAAATTATCTCCATAGATGGATAAATTTTCCATAAACACCTCTGTCATGGTCTCATTCTATCTAGCAAACATAGCGGACATGCACAACTAAAAAGTGAGTGGAGCATTGCACAACCCCAATGGCTTTCACCTGAATGCATAAGTGCCAAATGGGAAAATGAATGTTGTTTTCTCCTGGTCATAAGGATGAATGGGGACCTGATAAAAACCAAAATAGCCATTGTGATAAGAAAAATATTGTTGATGGGCTAGGCTCTTATTACTTGATCCAAAAAAGGAAGGTGGAAATGATCTTTCCTAGTGGCCTTATTCAGTTTTCTATAGTCAATACACATCCTCCAACTTGTGAAAGTATGGATGAGAATAATTTAACCATTTTCATTTAATACAACAGTGGTACCACCTTTCTAGGGGATGACATGGACATGACTAACCTAGGAAGAGTTGGACATGGGGTATATGATTCTTGAAATCAAAAGCTTTATAGCTTGTAGACACATAACCTCTTCATGTTAGGATTTTGTTTCCTTTGAGGATCTCTATAAGGATTGTACTCTTCTACCATATGAATTTTATGCATGCAAATGGCTTGATTGATCCTTGTCAAAGCATATATTTTATATCCTAAGGCAGATTTCCTCTTCTTATGCTTAGTCATTGGCTTGGTTTCCTATTCATGAGTGATATCACATTTAATGATAATAGGATGAAGTTCTTCCTCATCACGGAAGACATACTTAAGACCTTCAGGGAGGTGTTTCATGTCGAGTGCCTTGGGAGGTTTAGGTTTTGCATCTACAATAGAGATAAGTTTTAGATCTTTAAACTCTTCCTCATGGATCTCCTAAATGATTTTGAGATGGTGTTTAAATTTCTCCAATTGGCATTTTTAAATCCACAATCAATGGGGATCACTCGGGCATTTTGGAGAATATTCAAATAATTACAATTCTTGTCTTAATTGTTGCATATTCTCATTACAATCAAGAAGATAGATCTCTTCTTGGAGGCTTGGTCTGGGCATGATTTCAAAAACTTGAAACTTTATGATTTGTTTTCCTAGGCACAAGAAAATGGTTTTGGCCTCAATATCAATTAAGGCATGAGTGGTGGCCAAAAAGGGGCTGCCAAAGATGATGGGGTACCTTAGGTCTTCCTTTATGTCAATGATGAAAAAGTCACATGGGACATAAGCATTTTTACCAACCCTTACAAGTCTTTCTTCAATGATACTCATGGGTTTTGTCATGTATGAGTCAGCCAATTGGATGGACATGGCGGTAGGAAGCATGTCAACAAAGTCTAACCTCTTGCAAGGACTATAGGGAATGATAGAAATACTAGCACCCAAATCAGAAAGACCTTTCTTACAAGCATTATGACCCAAGTAACACCCAATCCCAAACAAACTAGGGACTTTCTTTGTTTTAAGCATCTTGCTTTGGATGATATTGAAGGTGGTCCTAGCAATCTTTATTGTTTCTTTCTCGTAGGTGTGATACTTCTCGGTTAAAAGAGATTTCATGTACTTGGTCCAAGCAGACATGTCAGCTAACACATTGAGAAAAGGGATATCCACATTCAACTTTTTCAAGGCTTCCCTGAATTTCACGAAATGAGTATCAAGCCTCATTTTCTTAAGGTGGGCCTGGTAAGGCAGACGAGGCTTGTAAAAAGGAATTTTTGGCTTGTCAATTTCCACAGGGGGAGCACAAATGCAAGGATGGTAGGAGTGGGAATGATAGGAGTGAGTAAAGGAGGGGTTTCAATAACCACGAAATCAACAACCTAAAAATCCAAAAGTACAATGGAAGGTTTCTCAAGAGGGGGCTATGAGTCTTCCCTGAATGGTTGGAGATAACCTTGTGTTGTTCAGGATGTTTTGGGTTGTTCTCAAGTTGTCCAGTAAAGGTACATTCAGGAGGTTTTTGTTGGGAAAAAATATCAACAAATTGAGCATCAATGGACTTCTGATGTGCTATTATGATTTGCTCTAGGGCTGAAATCCTATCATCAGTCATAGGATTAGGGACATTCTATTGTGGTGGTGGTTGATGGAGTTTTTGGTATTGTTGTCCTTGGTAGGGTCCACGCTTTGGGATATTACCCCTATAGTTCCCTTGGTTCCTAAAATTCCTTTGATTGTTATTGTAGAAAAATCTAGTGGTGGATGGTATTTGTCTTGGGTTTGTGGGGGTCTTTTGGTGGGGGAAGTTGAAATGAGTTTTCAGGTCCTAACATGTTTTCATATCAAAATCCAGGATGATTTCTGACTTGATTTGGATTGTAGTAATCCTAGGCTAGAATGTTATGGATTGAGTTAAGATCCTCCAATTGTTGACCAACATCAAGCTGCATAGATGCATTGTAGAGATATTGACATTATAGGATAGCATGCACATATCAATTCTGCATCCCTCACTTGTTGGGGTTGCTTTTCATAGGCAATCAAAGAAGATTCCAAGCGGTCCAGTTCAAGGAAATTAATTTAAGGGTTTCAATAATGGTATGGATGTCTGGGTTTACCTCAACCTTAGCTACCTTGAGGACCCCATCGGTTCCTCGTCTAGCTTGGGTCTCAGAGGCTCTTTTAACCACCTCCCATGCGTTGACTAGGTTTTGGAACATGAAATTCCCTCTAGATGAGGAATCAAGAAATTTCTTAGTGTAATTATCAACACCAGGTAAAATATCTCAATGAGTTGAGAGTATGATATGTCATGATGGGGGAACAATGGAGGAGTTCCCTAAATCTCTCCCAAGATTCTTTTAATGTTTCTCTAGGGATAATAGAAAAGAAAATGATTTGTCCCCTGATCTCATAGGTAATGGAAGGAGGGATTTTTTATCCAAAATTTTGTTTGAAGCGCTTCCCAAGTGGTGATAGGGTTTTCACTCTATATGACATTATACCAACTGTTGGTTGGCCCTGAGAGAGAGTATTTTAAAAGCCTTAAGTCTAACAACATATTCAAAGACATCCAGGATCTTGGTCAAGGAACTAAGGTCGTTGAATCATTGGAGATTATCTTGACATCTCTCACCCTTGTTCCCAGAAAATGGGTTGGCCTGGAGCATGGTGATCCACTAAGTGCAGATCACAAATTGGGGGGCGGGGGTGGGCATTAATCGTGGGTGGAACAACTTGGTATTGTACATAACCGATTTTTAGAGTGGAAAATTATTTTAATTGATTTTATCTCTCAACCTCCCTCTAAGTGGCTTATGTGACCTCTTGCTCTACAATATAGGCTGAATGCAAATTGTCTTCTTGGGTCATGCGTTCATCCATCATAAGCTTTCTTTCAGTGGAAAGTGTTTGCTCAATCCTACATGCAACTTTCTCTTCATCCAACCTAAGTTTGGATTGTCAATTTAAGTGATGGAAGGTCTCTCTAGATTGGGATAAAAAACTGACGACATACAATCATCCGATGGGCAGAGCATGCACAATTACTTAGTTATATTCTAGTACAGAAAAAGTGCATAGCTACAATGGAAACACAATAGAAAGAGGAGATAGAACTTTCGAAAGTTACTCGGAAGGCATAAAAATAAACAAAAAAGTTTTTTGTGATTTGAAAAAATGATTTGTTATCCCCGAAAATGGCGTCCAAAATGATACGCGTCACTTGCACACTGATTCACTAGAATAATTCTCCTAGATTTTAATCCATTTTTACTTCCAGATTAGGCTAGTATAGAAGGGTCGATCCCATAGGACAATGTTTATAAGATCTATTTCTTTTTAATCCCGATTGTTTTGAAATAATTTTTTTTTTATTTTTTGAATTTTGACAGAAAGAAAAATCCGATTTTGAGGGCGTTGATTAAACTAATGCAAGAAACTAAGTGCGTGAATAATAAATGATTACACTAAGGAGGAAATGGAAAAATTAAACTAAGCAAGAAAATTAAAGGAAGAAGATGGTTAGCACAAAATAAAACATTATCTAAGAAAGAAAACAATATTGCAAGAATTAAAAAGAAGGTGTTTTGAAGCAAAAGTTAGAACAAATGGTTGAAATCAGATGGTAAAAACATCGAGGCATAGGGGTTTCCACCACCTTAACCAAAGTGAAGACCAAATCAAGAATACATGATAATTAATAGACGAGAAGCAGGAATGAGAATTATTCATAAACAAAACATAGAAGTCAAACTCCACATGAACACAGTGGTACTAGCATTCGTGCCTCATAATTCATCATCCCAATGAGGATTTTTCCGCTGTCACATCCAAATACCCATTCAACTGGTTTAGTTGCTCTAAATTTTGGGTTCCAAGGTCGCATCCGCCAGAATTAATTCACGATAAAAATAAGAGATCACTTCATTTAAATCGACAGTTTTCTAAACCAAAAATCATCTATATAAAGAAAAATCATATAGACTAAATTTGAATCAACACGATGGTCAAGGGGATATTCTACTCACCTCGATAACTAGACTACTCGCTACTAATAGAGAGGAAGGGAGAAACAAGGAGAAAAAAATGTAAGTCATAGATCACAAATATGGAATCTCCGAAAATCCCTAGGCAGTGATGATTAAATGTCTTAGAGTCTGTATCTTCCACTCCAAGAAGAAAATGTGAGAAGAAAGAATGAGAAGGAAAGAGATCCAAGAAGAAAAGACCCAACTTTATTTCTTGAATATAGAAATTACACTAGAATGAAAATTGGCATAGTTTCACTACGGAATGAGTACAAAATTTGGGACCCACTTTCTTTAGTGATGTCACCCCTCCCATTATAGGGGAAGGTGTTGGTTTGTATGCCCATAGAGAAAATCATGTGGTGAATGTAATGGGATACTCTGTAAATGATTTGAATAATAATAAAGGCAATTTCCGATCTATATGTTTTAAGTGTTTCTGAGATGATAGTGTAACATGATAGATGTCTAAAGAATTGTTTACTCAATGACATATGCTTTTAGGTTCAGGACCTAAATGATGAGATCATACGGATGTTAAGAGTATACATTCTTATTTAACCCCTAGTCGGTTTTTATTGTGGAAATAACCATAGACATCAATAACACTAAAGACTACATCGTGTGTTGGTTGATGACAAAATCTCATTGGTCATGATATAGTGATATGAAACCATGCACATAGGTACTTGTTAGAGAACAAGTGTACCGGACAGACCCACCGCGAGAGTGAAACTTGGAACCATGATTTGGTAGTCACAATCAGCTCTCACAGTGATGGTGGTGAATGTGATTCTTTGACCTGACATCACTACACTCAACACATGTCGTTGGGTACACTTTGACATCATCAAACGCAGTCCTGAAACATGGGTTGTTATAAAGGTGACGATTGGGTGGCTTTGACACATGGGGAGTTTGAGGGCTGAGTGATAGATATGGGATTTGTCCCTCCTAAGGGAGTTTGATGTCCATAGTTACTTCATTAGTAGGATTGAGAAAGGCATGCACATGCATGTGTGAATCAATATGTGATATTGATGTCACACACATCTCACCCAGTCTGCTCTGAGATCAAGGAAATGGATGAACGTTGAAATGATGAATGTACCATGCCTTGAGTTCATTCAGGACATTAGTGATAAAGGAATTATACACTCATTGTAACACCATTCACGGATTGTAGGATTTAAAGTTCTTCTCCAACTTTCTATTTCACTTGGGTAGCACTGATGTGCGACTAGGCACCGCTCATTTCTTGTGAAGTCATAAGTGTTATGGACTTTCACTGCCAATGTGAAATGGACCTACATGGTCACACACATAGGATTTAACATAGAAGAGGAGTTTATCCCCAAATGATGTTTAGATTGATTACTAAAGGAGTTTAGTAGTTCAATTAAACAATAAGTTGATTGATAGCTCAAAATCATAGTGTACAAGGTGTTGGACTAATTGATTAGAGTATCAGATTGATTGCAACTGTAATTGACTAATTTTGCACAGTCTGGACTCCCAACCATTCGATTCATGGGTTGAACCGAACGACTCAGGTTGGTGAACCGATCGGCTCAACTGGTGAGACGATTGGCTCATGTATCAATGAGATGATTGGCTTAGTTTTTGAACCGGTTGATTCATGTGATCATCCTTGATCGTTTAGAAAGACAGAAGACTATTTTGCAAACACAATTTGTTTGACTTGTACAAATTCGATTTGGACAAGGTTTAATATTTGATTAATCAAAAAGATATATGAAAGTCAATTTGAGTTGGATCAGGACCACGAACCAATCATCTCAGGCATGAACTGATCGACTCAGAGCACTAGACGATCAACTTAGGTCCCAAACAATCGGCTCAAGGCCCTAAATGATCATTTTAGGGTGTGAACTGATCAGTTCAGCTGACACAGATTGGTTGTTTTGTGGAAAATATTGAACCCTTATACTCCTGCTTTAATCCCGCATTGCCCGGGGTAGAGAACCCTGTCCCATGACCCTCCTATATATATAGCGGTATTGGAGGCTTCTCAAAGTACAACTCAGATCACTAGTTGCTCCGCAAAGTTGTCATTCTCTCTGGTTGTGGTAACTGAGAGAGCCTGAGCAAGTGCTACCCGATAAGGGAGGCACAGCAGGGGAAAGACATATGCAGGAAGGCAATTGGTTGCAGGAGAGTGTGTCGGTGACTAATAGACTAACAGGAGGGCGCGACTCCTTCTGATTCCTTATGGGACAAGGAGATCAAAGTTCCAGGTGGTCTGTGTGGACTACTACAAAGGCGGGAGACTTCTTCCGCTCGGAGGACATTTGTCAATCCTGACAGTCCCAGTTAGACCAGGAGCTGCACAGACACCATCCAAAAATAGATGTGAAGACCGCGCAAGCCGTGATATAATGTCACTGAGCAAACCTCAGGAAAAGGTATGCCTCTACAAACCATCCTTCTTATTGTATAGATGTTGACGTGATTCCTTTATTCTGGGTTTGGGAGAAGAAAATTTTTGTTTCTACTACCTTCTCTGTCTCCCCTATAACCCAATAGTGGTATCAGAACCTTGTCAACTACTCTATACTTTAGGATTATCGATGTGATCGATTTTGGTTTTTTGCCTTTATTTATTTATTGCATATGATGTGAATAAAATTGGCTTTATGCATTTCCAATCCTAAATCCACAAATCCCTATATAAATATATGATATGTAATATTAATGCACTCGATGTGCGTCTCCCTTAAACGAGTTTTGTAGTGGATGTACAACATGGTTATGTCCAATAAACCCTATGTATGTGTGCTTGGTTGAATGTGGTTGCTTGCATCTCAGTTTGCGCATTAATTCCCTATCTCCTATTCCTGATGTAACTCGAGATAACTCGAGATTTCTTTCCTACCTTTTCTCCCCCTGAATGTAACTCAGGGTTTCCTTTTTCAAATGTAAAATAAGATAGAATAGTATTTCCTATTATGTAAAAGAACGGTAGACATTTTGATGACCGATTCAAGGAGCGAGATGAACGGGTGGCGGCCTGAGGAGATACACGATGACTAGTGAACTGATCGGCTGGAGGCGCCAGTCGATCGGCTAGTGGCACCCAACCAACCCGCCTGATGGCGAGCAGATCAATCAGGGAAATGAGTTGATCAAACCCAAAAAGGAAAAGCACAGAGTTCATCTTGTACATGTTGCATGTGATATGGACCTAGATGACTGTGATTCCTCTTGGCTCGAGGAATCACATTAGGATGGCCATAATCATTGCTTTTATCATTTTGCATTTTTTCTATGGGATATAGCATATATATGATACTTACTATATTGTGGTGATTGGATATGTATATGTACCTATAAAAACCAAATCCCTCATTAAATATTAAAGTTTTAGATGCCTTCCAAATGTGACACACATGAAAAGCTTGATCGGCTAAGTGTGGGCATGCCCTAGCGTGGTACACCATCTATCTCGTGGAAGTGTGAATGATGGATAAGTGGGTCTGCCCTAGCAGGGTGCATATTCATCGTGTTGGCTTTGGGTCGGACCTAACAAGGTGACCTAGATAGGATCTAGCACCTTGAGGAATGGAGGTGATCATGGCAAGGAGTTGCACATGACATCTTTCAAGAGTTGCATATGATGCAATTGTCAAAAGTTGTGTAATGCTTGAGCCCACTGCCCAAGGCTCTAGTAGAGTTTCAGGAATGACGATTGTCCCCACAGACCATCACTAGCCTTAATTGTGCACTTTGTCCTCACTCACACGCATGCCAAGATGAACTTCTCGACATGTCACCCATCCCAATACTACTCCAAGTTGAGCACGCTTAACTATGGAGTTTTTTAGTGATGGACTCCCGAAAAAAGAGGTGCACCTTAGTTGTGGCGACCGTCTTGTGAAAAATAGGATTAACTTAAGCGGAAGAGAATTATTTGTAGCGGATTACTGAAAATCACTGAAAATTAAAATTTTTTCAAGAGATAAATTCACAGGTAAACTCTATAACCAAGAACCAAAGTATTTTAAATTCATTTTGGTTCACAAGTACACAACTTGTACCATTCATTCTCAAAGATTACAACACCAACTGTCTTATAAAAATTATATACAGATAGTATACAAATCTCAAGGCATCAAGCCAAAACCTCAGATTGATTCATAAGACACTGACTAAAAACTCCGCGGACCTGAGAGTACAGAGACGACACATAGGACTACTATTTGTATGACTAGACAGACAATATCTCCACCTGAGATCTTATTGTTGTCCCTGCTGTTGTTGTTGCTCTTGCTCTTTCCTTATTCTAGGATTTCTGCTTTGCCTCCCATGCATACCTAAAAATGTTTCCCACGGGGGTGAGACAATTGAAAATTGCCCCAGCGAGAGATATAACTCTCTGCCAAAAACATTGTTATTGCAGTTTATTAAATTAAAAATGAGCAGGGGTTATTTTTAGATTATCAGGCAGAGTTATACATCATAGAACAGAATAAGATAATCTCCATTCTGATGGAGGTCATTGCATCTACCCATGGTAGATAAGTAATTCATTTGTCTACCTTGCAGAGGATATAAAGAAACATAACTAACATTTAACTACTAAGGAATGCACAAAGAAATGCAACATCTACCAATGAATCTCCGTAATCAATCCTTAAGCAAACATGCTATACGGCAGGATTACATTTTACAATCACACTTATGCTATAAGGAGATGACATATACCGCTCATTCTCCAACCGACCATTACGAAATCGCCTCGGTACCATACATAGGTAATCAAAAGAGCTGGATTCTTATGACCTCATCTGTCTCGGCCAGTACGAGACCACATGTAGGACATCTCATGTCGATGCTAACTAGCTAGCCAGGGTATTCTGGCACCTTCGCTACAGAGTTACAACGTCAACTGCACTCTCATCGCCAATTGAGATATTTCTTGTTTATCTCCTCGATCTGACATTAAGTATCATTGGGAGATTCATGATACATCTATCCCGACATATTCATGAAGGATTGAGAGGTTTCTTGTTTACCTTCCAACAATCTCTTCAAGAGGACGTAAGGATATTTTCTCCCATTTACCCCCACATATTCAAAATATGTGCTCTGGGTTTTGCCGCGGGCACCCGTTTCACCATCACCTATTCCTGACGATGATGGATCTATGGTCAGAGCACTACATGAATAGATTTCACTTGATTTATTAAGTACATTCTCATATTATTTTAGCATCAGCCAAGTTCTCAAACATAACTTATTACAATAATGCTATAAAGAGACATGTACTACTTTTATCAGATATTTATCAGTCTTTCAAAGACCCTGGGAACTCAGTCCCTCATTTCAATACTGGGAATTCTCATCCCTTCACATTCTCATCACCATAATCATATGGTTCTGGGTATTCAAACCCTTAACTCATCATTGAGCATTATTATACCTTTTTCAGGCAACTATCACCTTCAGGTCATCTGACCAAGGCATTCATGATACTTGTTACACAAGCATCAGACCTGGCTCACAAGGCCACGAAATATCTTGTCACCTCTCACTAGGTAACAACTTACTCATGTGACTCATAAAAGTCCATGCATATTGCTTCTTTTACTAAGCAACAACAACATTAAGGCACATAATGCCAATCAACATTTATTATATAAATGTCACAACTCAAACTAGCTATATACATCACCTCATAATATCTGTATGGTTATTAGGCATGATAACAGTCATACAAGATATTCATCACATCATGTGATGCAATAGTAACACCATTATTCCTCTACCAGGAATTAGGGTTTACTATCAAATAGGGATTTTCATTCCCTTTACCCAATTTAGGGTTAGGGTTCCCCATTTCTCATTAATAAAGATTTCATGATCTCATTATCTGTCCAACCCTTAATACATTATTCCATACCTCTAGGGCATTCAAGGATATCATATTTGATTATTCTAGAACATTACTTTCATCATATATCATTAATGATCATCAATTCAAGGTATGAGTTCATTTCTCATCCTCATCATGGTATGATTATATCATACACATCATTTGGGCTTAACCCCATTCTCAAGGTACATTAATTAACACTCTTCAAGGTGCAACAACTCATTACATTTCATTGTAATAGTTGCATAACACACTTCATATGTTTTTTACCCAATTATATTGGATTTGAAGTACATCAAGGCATATAAACCCTGAAGTGTTGAATGTGATAACTATCATATTTTGATGTATCACTTTCTCATCACTTCAGACTCTCCTGAATTAGCCATCTTATCTTGTATTAAGGTATTTCCCTTCTTAGTACATTCCATCACTAATCACTTACCTATAGCATATAATGCATAGGCCAAACATTAGAGTTGTCCAACTATCTTTAATGATATGGACTTGTCTAATGGTAAAGACATTGCTTACAATTAAGTTGCATATATTCAACCACATCAAATGTTTCACCATTACAAGGCCATTACTTCTATCTCATCATTAGGGTTTCTTTATACCCTTACTTAATATAGAATTATGATTCATTGTCATATTATCCAAGATTAGGGCTTTATGTATTATGATTCCTCATTAGAGTCTCACATGCCTTCATCCTTCTTAGAGCCTCTTATCACAACATAACATTAGTACATCATGTGGTGTTAATATTTAGTTAAGGTTTCTCATGGAATCACCCTCAACTAGGGTTTCTCATGGAATCACCCTCAACTAGGATTTCTCATGGAATCACCCTCACCTAGGGTTTCTCATGGAATCACCCTCAACTAGGGTTTCTCATGGAATCACCCTCAACTAGGGTTTCCACCATAGTTTCCCAAAATTTGGGTCTACTATTCATCTCTATTAGGATTTCATTCAATTATCCATAATTGGAGATTCACTATTCATCCCAATTATGGATTTACATCTCTTTTACCTAAATTAGAGTTTCACTTATGATTACCCTAGATTAGGGCTACATCCTTACCCTGGATTATGGTTTCATTTAGAATTGCCCTCAATTAGGGTTAGAATTCAATAACCCTGTCAATTAGGGTTTATGTTCATGATTAGGGTTTCAAGATCTTTTTACATAAGGATCATATCCTTAATCTCCACATGAATTATATTCATGTTATGAATTCATGCTAACATCATCTCAACTTGATAAGGTCATAACATCCCTTAAATCAAGTACATACAACTATGAATGACATAGTATACCAAGTCATTGATCCTATAAGCAATTAGGGTTCATCTTTTAATTGGCAGTAATCACTTAGGTACTAATAGGGTTTCAATCTTTGTACCTTCATTGATTATCATTACTAATCATCATTTGATCAATGAGTCATTCATCATCTCTATTATCAAGAGATTCAATCACCTTGGACCTCCATTACATAAGGTATCCAATTGAATTGATCAATTGAATCTACAATCAACTTTGACTACTTGACCCCCAAACGTTCTTGGTCTTTCAAAGTTCAAACGGTTTGAAACCGTTTGGTAAAGGTGGTGCTTGAGACTGTTTGCCCAAGTAGGTGAAGACCGTTTGCCCAAGTAGGTGAAGATCGTTTGGACAAGTAGGTGAAGACCGTTTGGCCAAGTAGGTGAAGACCGTTTGGCCAAGTAGGTGAAGACCATTTGGCCAAGTAGGTGAAGACCGTTTGGCCAAGTAGGTGAAGACCGTTTGGCCAAGTAGGTGAAGACCGTTTGCCCATCACATCATCAAAATCCAAGTCAACCAATTAGGGTTTGGATCATTGGATTGATCACCAAATCAGCAATTGATTACACTTTAGCTTAGTATCATTGGATCATCAATTGCTTAACCATACTCACCCCTAGACCTCCAAATGGTCTTGGGTGACCTCCAAACGGTCTTGAGACCGTTTGGCTCATCCAACCCTTGGATTCTAGTGAAAAATCATTCTGGTTTGAGCTATTGAGTTGCTCATCAAATCAGCACTTAATTGCAAAGTGATTTGGTACCTTTAGACCTTCAAGTGGTCAACCATGCATAACCCTAGACCTCAAAACAGTCTTGGGTGATCCCCAAATGGTCTAGAGACCGTTTGGGTGATTCCCAAATGGTTTTGAAACCGTTTGGGTCAATCAACCCAAAACAACAACTCATTCCAATGCAAAATCAGCACTTAGCCGATTAGGGTTAACACCATATCTTTTGTCCTTCAAACACTTAACCATATCCAACCCTAGACCTACAAACAGTCTTGGGTGCCCGCCTAATGGTCTGGAGACCGTTTGGGTTAAATAACCCAAAAAGTCAAATCAATCAAGTTAAAAATCAGCACTTAATCCAATTAGGGTTTGCCTAATTGATTAGACTTCAACTCATGATTACTTTGGAATTAATCCATAATATTTGGTGAGTTTTTAACCAACATCATTAGGAACAGGAATTCCAAATGGTCAACCCTTGGTCAACCCTCTCAAATGGTTTTGAAACCGTTTTCCCAAAAAGGCAAATAAATCAAGTTGAAAATCAGCACTTAATCCAATTAGGCTTTGCCCAATTGATTGGCCTTCAACTCACGATTCCTTGGGAGTTAACGCATCAAATTTGGTGAGTCATTATACAACATAATTAGGAACAGTAATATCAAACGTTCAACCATTGGTCAACTCACTCAAATGGTTTTGAAACCGTTTTCTCCCAAACGGTTTCAAACCATTTTCTCTCAAACGGTTTCGTGAAACCGCATGAGAAATTAACTCAAAACCGTATGAACCATGATTTCTTTGGAAAAAGTATCCATGATGGTGTAATAATCATCTACCTTCGTCCCTGAAGTTCTAAAAACTTCTTATTTCATGAAATAACCATTTTCATCCAGCAATTAAACAAGATAATGAAGGAATCATTGAAATTGCAAGTTTAATGGTTAAATAACAATGAAAAAGGGATCAAGTTATAAAACCCACCTCCAATTGAGATACAAAGCTCCATGTACACGGAAAAAATGGTGGATGCAACTCCTTTCACCATTCCAAGGCTCGTCCTCAAGGTTTGAGTGAAAAGGAATGGTTAGAATTGAAGAGGAGATCGAAATAGGAAGAAATCCATAATTTATTTTCCATTTCTACCATGGAATCAAGGTGAAATGGATCAAGAACCTTACCAACAGGATGGGGACGTGCTCCCTGCTGTCCTTAGCCTTCTTGGTCGGTTTTGCAAGCAAGGGGAAGAAATGAAATCCGAAAAAGTCCTTAGGTGGGTTGGAAAAGATACTTTTATAAGAATAGTTGATGAGAGAGAAGATACTTTATAAAAGTCTTTTAATTCCAAAATTGTTGCCACCACTTCCCCCTTAGTTTCTTGCATGCAAGGGCATCTCTATACCCACCGAACTCCCTTCCATTATCCATGAATTAAGGGAAAAGAAATTAAGCACCTTAACCCTTATAATAAGAATATCCATATTTGAGTGGAAATTCTTTTTCTTATAATAATGGTGAGTGGAATTTCACCTCCTTAGGATATGCTCGTGCATTTGCAAGGCTTTAGGCTTATCCACACACATCTGAATCCAACCATTTTAATTTTGTTTGAAGGCCCTTTAATTAATACATTCATTTTTCCCTAAATTGATTTAGGGTTTCAATTAGGATTAAATCTTGATTATTTTAATATCAAGATTCTCTCTCCTCCAACTTAATTCAAATGAGGCGAACCTCTCATTTTCTTTGCTCTACTTGATGACAAGAAATATTAGGGACCTTATTTGCATACTGAACCCTAGGTTTTGGGTAAATTGCACTTTACACCAAAACTAGGTTTTAATGCACAAACATTGCTTTATCAGCTCTTTCTTGGTATTGAGGCTTCCATAAGACACACCTCAGCATCATCTTCACTCTCATGATGCTTCAACACATGAGGAACATATTATTATGCACAATTTGCACTTAAATCCCTCAACTTGGGTATTTTGCACATTAGTCCAAAACAAACAAAACATTGATTTCAACAATGTTCAAAAAGGACTAGAATTGCAAAATAAGTTCCTCTTGAGCCCTAATTACCTTTCACAAGATGAGATTAAGCATTTAATCAACTTTATTAATCAAAACACCTAGGGTTAATGTATAACCCAGGTCAGGGGTGTTACATAAGTGTATGGGTGGTCCAATCATTCCTTATAAGATTGTTTTATCTGAGGCCTCAAATTTTGGGATGTTACAATCTCCCCCACTTAGACTCTTGATGTCCTCGTCAAGTCTCCACTATATGGCCTCATAATCTGACCCCATTTCAGTGCAGACCCACAATAGCCCATGGACACCGAGCTCCTGATCATGGAATACCAGCGCAAGGGTGGCTATGTCAACCATGGACAACCCTTTACTACATGCCTGGACTGCACGACTCAAGACTGGCATGCCACATGTCCATGTGGGCCCCACCTACTGGAGGGGTTATGGCTCTGATACCATTTGTAATTCCCGAGCCCACTTCCCAAGGCTCTAGTAGAGTTTCAGGAATGATGACTGTCCCCACAGACCACCACTAGCCTTAACTGTGCACTTTGTCCTCACTCACACACATGCTAGGATCAACTTCTCCACATGTCACCCATCCCAGTACTACTCCAAGTTGAGCACGCTTAACTATGGAGTTCTTTAGTGATGGTCTCCCAGAAAAGGAGGTGCACCTTGGTGATATGGGTAGTCCAATCATTCCTTATAAGATTTGTTTATCCGAGGCCTCAAATCCTGGGATGTTACAAGTTGCCAACCTAGACGAACTGAGTTGTGGGTGATAGACCTAGCTGGTCCAGGACTCAAAGGATTTCAGGATCTTGACCCACTTGAAGAATGTATGCTGCAATCTTCTGAATTGATGGTGAGGGCTTTCAATTTGAATCCAAATAATGGGAACGGTAATTAATTAAAGGCCTAATTAACTACTGTCAAATTTTATCAAAATCAAATAAAATCAAAAGGAGTTTTGACAAATGCAATTTTCTCTTGTAGAATGGAAAAAGAATCATCTTTTAAAATGGGCAAATTAATAGAGAATAAATTCCATAACTGGTTGGGGATTCTGAGAAGTGTTCTGGACAATCCAGAGATATCGATAGCCTTTGAATCCACTCTATGTGCGCTTAAGAAGAAGGATAGATCATTGATGGAGATCAATGGAACAAAGTCTAAGGACAAAGGTGCGGGAGATAAGGGTTCTCTTGCCAAACCAATGTCTAAATATTCTACGCTAAAAACATGGAGAGGATGGAAGGAACGATGGAAGAAGACGTTAGAGATAGAGATCTCTACTTCTGGTGTATACGTAATAGAGATTAACTTTACTACTTCTTTGTCATGGGTACTTGTTACCAGATGTGGATCTCACATTTGTTCAAATGTGAAGGATCTTAAAAGAAGTAGTTCTTTGGAGAAAGGTGAGGTTGAACTACGTGTTGCCAATGGAGAAAGAGTTGCTGCCAGTGCCGTAGGAACCTATGAGTTAACTCTACCTAGTAGGCTGATAATAGAGTTGAAGAACTGATATTATGTACCTACCATAAATATGAATATCATTTCCATTTCTTGTTTGGACAAGGATGGTTTTGAATTTATTATTAAGAATGGAAAGTGTTCAATTTCAAAATATGGGATCTTTTATGGCAGTGCCCCAATGTCTTATGGTCTATACTTGATAGATCTAGAGACAAGTATATACAACATAAACACCACAAGAAAAAAACTCAACAAATAAAAAAAAACATATCTTTGGCATTGTCATCTAGGGCACATAAATGAGAACTGCATTTCTAGACTCCATAAAGATGGTTATCTAGACTCTTTTGATTATGAATCAATAGAGACATGTGAATCTTGTTTGTTGGGCAAGATGACTAAGACTCCCTTTTCAGGTAAAGGTGAGAGAGCTAGTGATCTTTTAGGACTCATACATACTGATGTATGTGGGCCTTTTAGAACTAATTCTAGAAATGGGTGTCAGTACTTCATTACCTTCACTGATGACTTCAGTAGGTATGGCTATGTGTACCTGCTAAAACATACGTCAGAAACCCTTGAAAGGTTCAAGGAATTCATGAATGAAGTACAAAACTAACTTGGTAAAAGTATTAAAGCACATCAATCTGATCGAGGTGGAGAATACTTAAGCCAAGAATTTGAGGACCTTCTGTGAGCCTGTGATATGTATCACAATGGACTCCGCCTGGAACACCATAGCATGACGATGTGTCTGAAACAAGGTATCACACTTTACTAGATATGGTGCGATCAATGATGAGTTTTGTTGATCTTCTGATTTCTTTTGGGGTCATGCTCTTGAAACCACCGCGTTTACACTTAACCGAGTACCATCTAAATTGGTTCAAAAGACGCCATATGAGATATGGCACGGGAAGCATCCTAATTTGTCTTTTATTAAGATTTAGGGTTGTGAGGCTTATGTCAGGAAAATGTTTCCTGATAAGCTTGGACCCAAGTCCGGTAAATTTTATTTTGTTGGATACCGCAAAGAAATGAGGGGATATTATTTATACCACCCTACTGACAACAAAGTGTTTGTTGCTAGGACAGTTGTGTTCCTAAAAAAGGAATTTATTTCCAGAGGAAAATAGAGCTTGAAGAGGTTCAAGCCCAACAAGAAAACATTGAACCAGTAGATGTATAAGAGGAACATAGAGATTCACAAGGTGTTGTGGAATCTCAGTCTGCTCAAGTAATACAAGGACCTCGTAGATCTAGTATGACACACCATGAACCTGAGAGGTTTGGATACCTTGTGACTCAGCAAGGCGATGAGTTGATCATAGATGATGATCCAACTACCTATCTAGAGGCTATGGAGGGACTAGATTCTGAGAAATGGCTTGAGGCCATGAAATCCGAGATGGAATCCATGTACTCCAACAAAGTATGGACTTTGATGGAACCACCCGAAGGGGTAAAACCCATAGGGTTCAAGTGGGTCTTCAAGAAGAAGACCAACATGGATGGCAATGTGCAAACTTATAAAGGAAGATTAGTTGTGAAGGGTTTCTGACAAGTTCAAGGTGTTGACTATGACAAAACGTTTTCTCCAGTTGCCATGATTAAGTCCATCAGGATCATGCTTGCTATTGTGGCTTACTATGACTATGAGATTTGGCAAATGGATTTTAAAATCGCATTCCTGAATGGGAATATAAATGAGGATGTGTACAAGACACAACCTGAAGGTTGTATAGATCCAAAGAATGCTAATAAAGTCTGTAAGCTACAAAGGTCAATCTATGGATTGAAGCAAGAATCTCGGAGTTGGAATCTTCGATTTGATGAGGAAGTCAAAGTGTTTGGCTTCATTCAAAATGAAGATGAACCTTGTGTGTACAAGAAGGTTAGTGGGAGCACGACCACATTCCTTATATTGTATGTGGATGACATACTATTGATGGGGAATGATGTCTCAGCCTTAGAGAAGGTAAAGACTTAGCTTGGGAATACTTTCTCAATGAAGGACTTAGGAGAAGCATCCTACATTCTAGGTATTAAGATCTATAGAGATATATCTAAAAGGCTTCTTAGACTAAGTCAAAGCACGTACATTGATAAAGTGCTAAAGCAGTTCAGCATGGAGAACTCAAAGAGAGGCAACATCCCCATGCTACATGGATTTACCATCTCTAGAGCTCAATGGTCCCAATCTTATAAAGAGAGGGAGCGTATGAATGGGATCCCATATGCATAAACCATCATATCCATCATGTACGCTATGTTGTGCACATGCCCAGATGTCTCGTATGCCCTCAACATGACGAGCAGGTACCCGTCAGATGTCGAGGATGCTCACTGGACAGCCATAAAGAACATCCACAAGTACTTGCAAAGGACTAAGCATCAGTTCCTTGTATACGGCGGTGAGGAAGAACTAGTTGTAAAGGGTTACACCGATGCAAGCTTCCAAACTGAAAAAGATGATTACAGATCGCAATCAAGATTTGTAATTTGCCTAAATAATGGAGCTGTGAGCTAGAAGAGTTCCAAGAAAGAAATAGTTGCTGATTCTACTAAAGAGGTCGAGTATATTGCTGCTTCACATGCAGCAAAGGAAGCTATGTGGATCAGGAAGTATGTCACTGAACTTCATGTAGTTCCCAGTAGTTGTTATGCAATTGAGCTTTATTTTGACAATAATGGAGCTACTGCTCAAGCTAAGGAGCCCAGATCACATCAGCGGTCCAAGCACATACTACAACACTCCCATCTCATACGAGAGATCATACAGTGAGGAGATGTAAAGAGTTGCAAAGTACCAACTGAAGACAGCATAGCTGATCCACTGACTAAGGCCCTTTCTCAGCAGAAGCATGATGGTCATGCTAGGTCACAAGGACTGAGGTTCCTAGGTGACTGGCTCTAAGTGCAAGTGGGATTCTATTGGTATGTATTCCATATAGCAAGTTATGTGATGATTGTAATGGCATACTTTGTAAATGATTTTAATAATAATAAATGCAATTTCCGATCTATATGTTTTAACTATTTCTGAGATGATAGTATAACATGATAGATGTCTAAGAATTGTTTACTCATTGACATATTCTTTTAGGTTCATGACCTAAACAATGATATCATACAAATGTTAAGAGTATACATTCTTGTTTGGTCCCTAGTCAGTTGTTATTGTGGAAATAACCATAGACATCAATAACAGTAAAGACTATATTGTGTGTTGGTTGATGACAAAATCTCATTGGTCATGATATAGTGATATCAAACCAATTACATAAGTACTTGTTAGAGAACAAGTCTACCGGGCAGACCCACCGTGAGAGTGACACATGGAAACATGATTTTGTAATCACAGTCAACTCTCACAGTGATGGTGGTGAATGTGACTCTTTGACCTAAAATCACTACACTCAACACATGTCGTTGGGTACACTTTGACATCATCAAACGCAGTCCTGAAACATGGGTTGTTATAAAGGTGATGATTGGGTGGCTTTGACACATGGGGCTTTTGAGGGGTGAGTGATAGATATGGGATTTGTCCCTCCTAAGGGAGTTTGATGTCCATGGCCACTTGATGAGTAGGATTGAGAAAGCCATGCGCATGCATGTGTGAATAAATATGTGATATTGATGTCAGACACATCTCACCCAGTCTGCTCTGAGATCAAGGAAATGGATGAACATTGAAAGGATGATTGTACCATGCCTTGAGTTCATTCAGGACATTAGTGACAAAGGAATTATACACTCATTGTAACACCATTCATGAATGGTAGGATTGAAAGTTGTTCTCCAACTTTCTATTTCACTTGGGTAGAACTGATGTGCGACTAGGAACCGCTCTTTTCTTGCGAAGTCATAACTATTATGGACTTTCACTACCAACGTGAAATGGACCTGCAGGGTCACACACATAGGATTTAACCTGGAAGAGGAGTTTATCAACAAATAATTTTTAGATTGATTATTAAAGGCGCTTAGTAGTTCAATTAAACACTCAGTTGTTTGATAGCTTAAAATAATATTGTTCAAGGTGTTGGGACAATTGATTAGAGTATCAGATTGATTCAAACTGCAATTGACTGATTTTGCATAGTCTGCACTCCCAACCGATCGGCTCAGGTTGGTGAACCGATCGACATAACTAGTGGGACGATCGACTCATGTATCAATGAGATGATCAGATCGATTGTTTAACCAGTCAATTCTTGTGACCAACTGAGATCGTTTGGAAAGTCAGAAGACTATTTTGCAAATACAATTTGTTTCACTTGTACAAATTAAATTTGGACAAGGATTAATATTTGATTAATCAGGATTAAATATGAAAGTCAATTTGAGTTGGATCAGGACCACGAACCGATCGACTCAGGCATGAACCGATCAGTTCAGAGCACCAGACGATCAGCTCAGGTCCCAAACAATCATCTCACAGCCCAAAACGATCATTTCAGGGTTTGAACCGATCGGTTCAACTGATGTAGATTGGTTGTTTTGTGGAAAATCTCAAACCCTTCTACTCCTGCTTTAATCCCACATTGCCCGGGCTAGAGAACCATGTCCCATGACCGTCCTATATATAGGGGTATTAAGGGATTCTCAAAGTACAACTCAGAACATGAGTTGCTCTACAAAGTTGTCGTTCTCTCTGGTTGTGGTAACCGAGAGAGTCCGAGCAAGTCCTACCTGATAAGGGAGGCATAACAAGGGAAAGACAACTACAGAAAGGCAACTGGTTGCAGGAGAGTGTGTCGGTGACTAGTAAACTGATAGGAGGGTGTGACTCCTTCCGATTCCTTATGGGACAAGGAGATCAGAGTTCCAGATGGTCCATGTGGACTACTACAGAGGCGGGAGACTTCTGCCGCTCGGAGGACAACTATCAATCCTGACAGTCCCAGTGAGACCAGGAGCTGCATAGACACCATCCAAGAATGGAGGTGAAGACCGCGCAAGCCGCAAGGTAACGTCACCGAGAAAGCCTCGGGACAAGGTACGCCTCTACAAACCATCATTCTTATTGTATAGACGTTGACACAGTTCCTTTATTTGGGGTTTGGGAGAAGATATTTTTTGTTCCCACTGCCTTCTTTGTCTCCCGTATAACCCAACAGAAGGAGGGGTGGAAACCCTACTTACAATACTCTCTAGAAGACTCATGGTCGATGGATAAAAACTTTTTGGAATTGGTCAATAAAAGAAATGGTTGATTGTTGTTAATTATGTTGACTATTCACATTCTATTTTTTGCAGATTCCTACAAAAGCAGCTTCGAGCATATTTTTGGGCGAGACATAAGTTCTAAAGTGGCCCACAAATATGTTTTTCCTATACATAATTCAATTCTCTTTTTAATGTATACTTTCCCATTAAATTTTGTCTTTGGAAGTGAGAGTAATTTTGGTTTGAGGTATATATTTAAATCAGGCATTGTGAGAATTTTTGCAAAATATCTTCCAAGGGAAATTAGTCATAGAGTGATTGAGCTATTTTATCACAAAAAACCAACGAAGTATAATTAAAACACAAAATAAGTAATAAATTCTAGACGAATACAATTAATTACAACCTTCAGGAGATAAATGACAAAACCATCCAAAACGATATCTGAAATATGTAAATAAAAAGGATAAATAAACATTTATCATTGGACATTCTTGAGCTCTCGTGGTTACCACAACCAGAGAGGACAACATTTGTCAAAAAAATTGATTCTCAAATGTGTGTGTTGGGATACCCCCAATACCCCTCTTTTTATAAGAAGGGTTAGGCTCTGGGTACCCAGTCGAAGCATGAGTAGAAGGATTAGGAATTTCCTAGAATTTTGTAACCTACAACTGGTGAACTAGTTGGTTCACTGGTAAACTGATCAGTTGGTAGTGTTAGTTATTTGACTCACATAGTGAACCAGTCATTTCAAATGTTTCCCTAAACATAATTGAATCTACAATTCATTTCCAATTAATGTCCAACATTAATCCTTGAACCAATCAAATTAAACAAGTGAAATGAGCAACTATTCTCATGAACTAGATTTTGCCATACTATGATGATCGATTCACTAGGTGAATTAGTCATCTCATCAACCCTGATCCTATCTGTTCACCATGTGAGTTGGTCAGTTAGTGTCCTGGTTCACTTAGAATTCAGCCAATTCAATTTGCAATCAACCTGACACTCCAACCAGTCTGTTCAACACTTGAACTTGATGGTTTTGAGTCTAGTCAGTTAATTGATTATTTAATTGAATATCTAAACATATTTTATAATCAACTTAAACACCATTCATGGATAAACTCCTATTTCAAGTGAATTCCTATTTGTGTGACCATATATGTCCCATATTACGTTGGCAGTGAATGTCCATAACCAATTATGACATCACAAGCAAAGAGTGGTGCCTAGTCACACTTCATTTCTACCTAAGTAAATGAGAATTTGGATAACAACTTCAACATATAATCATTGATTGGTGTTATAATGTTTGTATAGTTCCTTTGTCACTGATATCAAAATTGAACTTGAGGCATGGAGCAGTCATCCTGTTCATCATTCATTCAATGTTTACTTGAACCTAAAAAGACTATCTGAGATATATATAAGTTCAATCATATATTGAATCACATGAGAATGGCCATGCATTTCTCAATCTTGCTAATCAAGTTTCTAGGATATCATACTCCTATAGGAGGGACAAATTCCATCTACATCACAAACAATCATCCACATGTGTCACAGTGCACCCCATCATCACCTTTATGATAACCCTTATTCAGGATCACAGTGAATGATGTCAAATCATATTGAATTATATGTGGTGAGTGTAATGACTTCAAGTCTAAGAACCAAAATCACCACCAACACCATAAGAGATGGTTTTGACCACCAATGTATTGTCTCCATATATCACTCTTATGGTGGGTCTGTCTGATACACTATTCTTCAACAAGTATCTATGTGGTTGGTTTGATATCACATATCATGACCAATAAGATTTTTTCATAAACCAATACACACTTCAGTCTTATGTGGTATTGCTTTCTATCATCTTTCCATAATAACATTTGACTAGGGACATCACAACAATGTATGTACACTTAGCATCCATATTATCTTATTATTCAAGTCTCATACTTGAAGACATACGTCATTGAGTAATATCATTATTTATGCATTTATTATGTTTATTCATTATCTCATAATTGAATTCAACATAATAAATTAGAAGATTTCCTTTATTATTAATCAAATAATTTACAAAATATTCCATTAAAATCATCATATGATTGGCTATCTAGGCATACATACCAATAGACTCCCACTTGCACTTAGAGCCAATCTCCCAAAAATCTCATTTCAAGTGATCTAGCATGACCATCATGCTTATTCTATTACAATGCTTTAGTCAAGGGGTCAGCAACATTGTCCTCACTTGGTACTCTACAAATCATCACATATCCTTATTGTATGATCTCTCATATGAGACGTAAGTGCCTCTGTATATGCTTAGAATGTTGTTGCAATCTAGATTCCTTAGCTTGTGCAATAGCTCCATTGTTGTCATATTATAGCTCAATTGTGTATTTGATAATGGGAACAACACCAAGTGTAGATATGAACTTCTTGATCCATGAAACCTCCTTTGTTGCATTCAATGCAGCAATCTACTCAGCCTCTATTGTAGAATCAACAATTGCTTCTTGCTTGGAACTTTTCCAACTCACTACTTTGTTGCTAAGGCAAAGAACAAATCTATATTCTTATCTGCAATCATCTTTTCCAGTTTTGAAGCTTGCATCGATGTAACCTTTTACCACCACTCTTCTTCTTCGACGTAGGTCAACAACTAATCATTAGTCCTTCACAAGTACTTTAGAATGTTCTTGACGGCTATCTAGTGAGCATCACTTGGGTCTTATTCATATTTTCTCATCATTCGTAAGGAATATGAGACATTGGTATAGGTACAAAACATCCCATACATGATTGATTGAATTGCTAATGCATATGGAGTCAAACTCATGTGTTCCCTTTCTTCACAAGAACTTGAACATTGAGATGTAGAGATAAAACAACATGAACCATAGGAAAATTTCCTCTAATTGATCTCTCCATGTTGAACCTCTTCAACACTTTGTAAATTTATGTTCTTCGACTTCATCCAAGAAGCCTTTTGGATCTATCTCTATTGATCTTTATCCCAAATATGTAAGATGTTTCTCCCAAGTCTTTCATATAAAACCTATTTCCCAGCCATGTCTTTACTTTTTTAAAGTCAGTACACCATTCCCCATCAATAGTATGTCATTTATATACAATATAAGGAATACAATAATGCTCTCACTAACCTTCTTGTACATATATGTTTCATCTTCATTTTTGGTGAAGCAAAACTCTTTGACTGTCTCCTCAAAATGAAGATTCTAGCTCTGATATGCTTGCATCAATCTATAGATTGACCTTGTAGCTTAAAAACTTTATTTGCACCCTTTGCATTAATAAAACCCTCAAGGTTGTCATGTACACATCCTCAAGTAGGTTCCTATTAAGGAATAAAGTTCTAACATCCATCTGCTAAATCTCAGTCATAATAAGATGCAAATGCCATCATGATCCTGATGCACTTAACCATGACAACTAGAGAAAAGGTTTCATCATAGCCAACACCATGAACTTGTCTGAATTCCTTCGTAACTGATCTACCCTTATGTGTTTAAATCTTACCATCCATGTAGATCTTCTTCTTGAAGACCCACTTGCACCCTATGTGTCTTACCCCTTCAAGTGGATCAACCAAGTTCCATACCATGTTGGTATACATGGATTCCATCTTAGTTCTCACGGCCTCATTCCATTTCTCAAACTTTCGTCGCTTAGTATCTTCTAGATATGTTGTTGTCTCATTATCTATGACCAACTCATCACCTTCCTGAGTTATAAGTTATCCAAATATGGATAGGTTGTTGGGTCATCATCTATGACCAACTAATCACCATCCTGAGTTATAAGATATTCAAATCATTCACGTTCACAGTGTGTTGTACTAGATTTATGAGGTTCCTATGTTACTTGAGGAATTTTAGATTCTACAACACTTTGAGATTCTGTTTGTTCCTCTTGCACATCTATCGTTTCAATGCTTTCTTCTAGGCATTGAACCTCTTTGAGTTCCACTTTCCTCCCACTGATTCCTTAGGAAATAAATTTCTTTCCAAGGAATGCAACATCTCTAGTGACAAACACTTTCTTGTCAGATTGGGAGTAGAAGTATTATCCTCTAGTTTACTTAGGATATCCAACAAAATAACATTTATCGGATTTAGGGCCAATCTTCTTTCAAAAAACAATTTCCTTACATAGGCTTCACAACCCTAAATTCTCATAAAAGACATATTGGGACACTTCCCGGTCCACATTTGACATCCTCAGATTCTGCCGTCTCAAAACTTAGAAGCTCTGAGAGGACAAATATGAAAATGTTAGCAATCATATCAGAGAGTGATGCGGAAGTAACATACATCTACATGAACATACAACCATAACATACACCATAACATTTCGAAAAATTTAACATGTATATTAATACAAGATGACTTATTACAACATGAACTACGTTTACTTATTGAAATAAGATTTACAAGTCTATGAACATGTATGCTAATCAGGATCTACACAATAGGTACAACCTAGACAACTGCTCACTTCCCTTCTTTTGTCCCACGCTAGCTCTGAACCTAAAACATACGTGAAACAACGGATCAACACACAAGGTGTTGTGTATGAGGATAGAAAGACACATACTAATATTATTGCATAATTGAAATAACTTTAGAAAGAAAGAGTAAAAGAAAACATTGTTTAATGTGATAATCAAGTAAACACATCTTTTAGGCATTTCATTGGATGCTTTTATTTATATATAAATTCCTAGATGTGTTCTAGTATTATATGAATTTGCAAGATAATGTTCTTTTAGAGTTCTTTTAAATGGTATAATTAGCATATGATGGATATTAAATCTGATAAATTTGTGATGAACCTCATATCATTTAGAGGTTACATGTTTACCCTGCCCTGAATTATTATGCTAATATATTAGCTCCCTCCTCGTTAATGTCCAATTAGATGCTTTAAATCACATATTAATTCTAGAAAATAGATAAAGCGTAAAAAAATTGAAATTCATACTAGAGAATAAGTCTGAACTTCTAATCAATATAAAAATACCATACATAAGTTTAGATTAGTATAACCCTAGGTTTGGTCAAAACCCTAATTTGGACCTAAAATACCCATAATATGATGAATATTTATTGACGATGATAAACTATTATTAATCATGTGATGACCAGATTATCTAGATGACCATGGATGTATAAGAAATCTTTGAACTCAGGTACGTGAGTTTTTATTAAGTATAAGACTAGTTTTCATGGATGCATAATGATATAATGTACTTTGGTTTCTTTTATTTGCATATAATTTCTTGGATGCTTATTAGTAGTATAAATGATTTTCCAATCATAAAATAACATTAAAGAATATGAATGGTTTGTAGATACTAAGTGTTTACATTCTCTGTCTCTCTATCTCTCTCTATCTCTCCCACTATATATCTCTCTCTCCTAAATATAAGCTCAGCACATCCCCATAGCCCGAGGGGTGGGGATCCCCACAGCCTGAGGGGCAGGGAAAAATATGAAGTGCGACACCACATAGTAGTACAAACACATCAAAAGACATCTAATATACATTTTTACCTGATTATTGCATTAAATAATGTTTTCTTTTACCTTTTTTTTATTTCTCAAAATTTCCAAGTATGCAAGCGCAATATATATGTATATTTCACCCACGTACACAACACATTAGGTTGATTAATTGTTTCACGTATGTTTTAGGTTCAAAGATAGCATGAGAGAAAAAGATGGGAGTGAGCAGTTGTATAGGTGGTACCTATTGTGTTTGGAGCTCGTTAGCTTACATGATGATACACTTGTAAAACTTTCTTTTACATCATGTAATGTAAGTTGTAATAATTCATGTAATAAATGTACATGTTGAATGTTGAGATTGAATATATGGTGTATTTTATGTTGAAAGTTCATGTATGTGTATATTGCTTCCCCATCGCTCTCTGAAACAATTAGCTAATGTTTTCGGGTTTGTCTTCTCAGGCCTTCTAAGTCTCGAGACGACAGAATCCGGGGATGTTACACCATATATCATATGGTGTCTTTTGAACTGATTTAGATGGTACTTAGTTTAATGTAAATGTGGAAATTTTAAGAGCATAACCCAGAAGGTAGTCAAAATCTCAAATAAACTCATCATTGATTGCACCATATCCAACAATGTGCAATTCCTTCTTTTTGATACACCATTATGATGAGGTGTTTCAAGTGGAGTCTGGTGAAATACGATCCAATGGGATCTCAGAAGGTCCTCAATCTCCTGGCTCAAATATTCTCCACCTTGATCAGAATGAAGTGTCTTAATACTTTTTCCAATTGATTTGATATTGCACTCATAAACTCCTTATACCTGTGAAGTGTTTCTGACTTAAGTTTCATCCATGAAAACATAACCGTACCTTTTAAAGTCATCCGTAAAGTTAATTATGTATTGATACCCACCTCTAGTTGTAGTTTTAAAAGGCCCACATACATCAGTAGGTATGAGTCCTAATCGATCACTAGACATCTCATTGTTACTAGTGAATGGGTTATTATCTAGATGGACCAACAAACAAGATTCACAATGTCTCTATTGATTCAAAACCAAAAGAGTCTAGATGTCCATATTTATGGAGTAGATATGAGATTTTATTTTTTGTGACCTAGATGACAATGCCAGAGGAATGTTTTGTTTAAGTGGTGATTTTTTGTCGTTTGCTGTTAATGTTATAAAGATATGTCTTTAGATCTAGAATAAAGACCATAAGACATTGGTGCACTACATAAAAGATCCCATCTTTTGAAATAGATCATCGACCATTTTTAATATGAAATTCATATGCATCCTTGTCCATAGAAGATACAAAAATGATGTTTCTATTTACGGAAGGTACATGATAGTAGTTCACTACATATAGGATGAGATAAACCATAGGTTCCAACTACAGTTGTTGCAACTCTTGCACCATTTGCAACTCACAGATCAACCTCACCCTTTCCCAAAGGTCAATTTCTTTTCAGATCATGGATATTTGATAATATGTGAGATCAACATCCAGTATCTTGTACCCATGATGAAGAAGTAGATAAAATTATCTCAATAATGTATATACTTGAAGTGGAGATATGTATCCCCATCTTCTTCTTCCTAAATGTCTTCAAGTACAAAGAATATGTTCCTCTTGTTTTTTATTTCTCCTTAACTTGACTATTGAAGATCTGGATTTGGTCTTAGCCTCAAAACTCTTCATGGCCTTACTTTCATCCTTAGACTCAAATCCATTGATCACTATGACCAATTTGTCCTACTTCTTTCTTTCTTAGACATGTATCATCATAGTAATCAAATATAATATTGGTGTGGCCATATTATTCAAGAAGTAACACTCAATAAAGTGGCTATATGATTGTGGCAATGATTTTCAAATCATATCCGTGGCTAACTCTTGACTCAAAGAGAGTATTAATTCTTCATGATGCACATGTCAAATCATATTGAGCACATGATCTTCTACTGAGTTTCCTTCTATTAGTTTACACTCAAAGAGAACCTATATGACATTGTTCCTCTCTTTCTTTATGAGATTATGGCTCACTTTTTTAAGAGGTGTTACCATCTCAAAAAATTCCTTGTCCTAAACTTGCTCATGAAATTCATAGTTCATGCAGCTTAGCATAATGCACATTATGTCCAAGGCATCATTGGGATGCTTCCAATAAACATCCACTTTAGCCCAAGGCACATCAGGAGTAGGTATTTCTGGCACTGATTTATAAAGGACATATATTTTACATTCTTAATTGAGAACCCTTCTCAAAATCTAAAACCAATTTTGGAAATTTTTCCTATCAAGTTTGTCCTTCATAAGGACTAATTGCAATATTTATTCATTCATCATTTGATTGTACAAGAGAAAATTGCATTTTAGTCAGAAACCCTTTTTTATTTGCTTTGATTTGAAAAATTGATGATATTCAATTAGGTCGTTAATTAAATACCACTCCCACTATTTGATACAAATTGATAGCGCTCACATATCAATTTGGAATATTGTAGTGCACAATTTTCTAGTGGGCTAAGGTCCAATATAATTCAACTATTACCCAGCCAACAACAACATCCATAGTCAATTATCAAGGTAGGAAACTTTTGCTAATTGCATCATATGAAACTCTTGGATAGATGATATGAACAAATCCTTGTCATAATCATATGCATGCTTCTGGTGCTTAATCCCATTAAGGACTCACAATTAAGCCTAAACCAAAAGCCAACAAAATAGATATGGACCCTACTAGTGCAGAACCTACATATCTACCATCACACATCCACTATACGGACGACACACCACGGTTGGGCTTAACCTAAGATTAGTCAATCAATATTTTCATGTGTGATGCTTTTGCAAAGCATCTAAGACTTAATATTTAATGGAGGATTTTGTATTTATAAATAAATATACTTTATCCAATCACCATATATATAGTATGTATCATATACATGCTATATCCCACAATGAAAAAATGAAATAAACAAAAGGTGTTGGTTATGGCTAGTCTAATGTAATTCCTTGGAGCCACAAGGAATTCCCACAACTTAGGGTCTACATCACATGTAGAAGCATGTTTTTAATGAAGATTCATGCTTCACAATCAGGGTAGATCGGTTCAACCCTTGAACCAATCGAATTTTCTCCTGGCCTGTCAGTTGGTCATCTCACTAGTCGCCTGTCCCACGGTCCACCATCTATTGGGTCCTCCATCTGATCGGTCGAGTCCACCCTGCCAATCGGTTCGACTCTTCCCCTTGGTCCTCCTCGATCCTCCAACAGATCTGCTTGCATTCAAAATGGTCGGTTGGTGTGGTATAAGTATATTTCTTTTTGTCATAATAGGAAAGTAAGTTATCCTATTATTACATGATTATAGAGAAACCTCAAGTTACATCCTAGGGGAGCAAAGGTAGGAGAGAATAATACTTTTAGAATTTGAAGATACCGTAGAGGATTGATATGTAAATCAAGATAAAATATGAATAACAAACCCCAACCATGCACAAATAATTAGTGTTATCATCCATAAACACACAACACATCCAACATAAAAAATCTCTTTTAAAAAAGTGTATAAATTGCATATATAAATATTAGCTCAGATTATGTGTGGTATTTGGTTGGACATAATTATTCACATCACATGCAATAAATAAATGATAAAATAAAAAATCCTATCATATCAATTATCCCAAAATATGGTAGATAAGCATGGCTCTGATATCACTGTTGTGAAATATGGCAACAGAGTAGGCAGTGGAAACAGAAAATTTACTATGATATTCCCCTTATACTAGTGGGTCGTGTCATTTACTATATGATGTGAAAGATAGTTTTGAGGATATACCTAGTCCTGGAGCCAGTCCAGTGACATTTCCTTACCATTGCTATTGTGCAGCTATCTTCTAGTTGCATTAGGACTCATATTATGGGCCTCCTATTCTTGATCACAGATAGTAGGTTGACATTATCCTCCTAGCGGGAAAAGAATCCATGCCTCTAGAGAAATGCACGCCCCTTGTATGAAATACTAGTCACCAACTTGCTCTTCAAAAGTTGTTCTCCCTTGTTGTCCCCCCTAGTAGGGTAGGATTTGCTTGGGCTCTCTCATTTACCACAACCTAGTAGGACACCAAATGTCAAAGTAATTAATTCTCAATTGTGTGTGTTGGAAAGCCCTCAATACCCCAATATTCATAGGAGGTGTTAGGGTCTAGGTTCCCAATCAAAGCGGGAGTAGAAGGGTTTGGAATTTCCATGATTTTCATAACTTATGATAGGTGTACCAGTCAGTTCACTAGTAAGTTGATCAATTGGCAGTGTGAGTTGATCATTTGACATAGTGAATCAATCATTTCACATGTTTTCCTAATCACAATTGAATTCTCAAATTGTTTACAATTAATGTTCAACATTACTCCTTGTACCAATCAAAATGAAAAACTGAAATGAGGAACTATTCTCATGAATCAGATTTGGCATGACTGTGGCAATAAATTCCCTAGGTGAACATGTTCTCTCACCAACCCTAAGTTGATCCGTTCACCCTTTGAATCGATTGGTTGTTGTCCTAGTTTACACTAAATTAAACCAATTCAATTATCAATAAACCTGACACTCCAAATAGTCATTTCAACACTTGAACTTGATGGTTTTGAGTCCAATCCATTGATTGGTTGTTTGATTGAATATCTAAACATCTTTACTAATGAACTTAAACATCATTCATGGGCAAACTCGTACTTCAAGTGAATTCCTATGTGTCTAACACTATATGTCCCATACTACAGTGGCAATAAATGTCTATAACCAATTATGTCATCACAAGCAAAGAGTGGTGCCTAGTCACACATCATTTCCATGCAAGTAAATGGAAAATTGGAGAACGAATTCAACCTGCAATCTATGATTGGTGTTAAAGTGTTTTATAGTTCTGTGTTACTGATATCCACACTGAACTCGATTCATGGTGAAGTCATCCTCTTCATCATTCAATCCATGTTCTTTGAATCACAGCAGACTTTCCAAGGTATATGTAATATCAATATCATATATTGACTCACATGAGAATGGTCATGCATTACTCATTCTTTCTAATCAAGTGTTCAGGATATCTTTGTTGGCATGTATGCCCAAAGAGCCAATGATTTGATGATCAGAATGTGGCATTGAATACCTGATTTGATAAGTCATAAAGGTAATTCTGTCTATTATGTTTGTCTCAGTCATGAGGTGATGACACAAACATAATATATGTCTAAAGAATGATGTTACTGGATGATGTATGTCTTCACGTATGTGACTTGAACATTGAGATCATACTGATGAAAAGAGTATATGCATTCTTGGTATGTCCCTAGTCAGATATTACTGTCAAAGAAAAATGGACAATAATAATACAAAAGACTAGTGTGTGTTGAGTGATGATAGATTTTCATTAGTCATGACATTTGATATCAAATCAAGCACATAGTTACATGTTATAGAACAATGTATCATACAAACCAACCATGAGAGTGATACATGGAGACCATGGAATGGGTGTTAGAATCAACTTTCAAAGTTATAGTGGTAATTGTGGTTCTTAGACCTGAAGTTCCAACATTCATTACATTTTGTTCGGTATACTTTGACATTGTCCAATGTAACCCTAAATAATGATTGCCATAACAGTGATGATTGGATAGTTGTGATAGATGGGGACTAAGTGTGAGTGATGTAGATAGGATTTGTCCCTCGTATAAGAGGTTGATATCTAAGTCCTCTTAATTAGTGAGATTGAGAAATGTATGGCCATACTCATGTAACTCAATATGTGATATGTGACCTCACATGCATCTAAGATAGTCTGCTCTAGTGCAAGGCACATAGATTCAACATTAAGAGAATGACAATTCCATGGATCAAGTTCAATCTGGATATTAAAGACAAAGGAACTATATGATCACGGTAACACTGATCACAAATTGTAGGTTGAAGGTGTTCTCCAACTTTCCGAAATACTTGGGTAGTAATGATGTGTGACTAGGCACCACTCTATGCTTGTGATGTCATTATTAATATAGGGTCACACCAATGGAATACAATTGGATTAAAAGAGTATGTTCATGATTTTTTTTGAAGATTGAATACTAAAGGTGTTTATGCATTCAATTAAACAACCAATTAACTAACTGGACTCAATCATCAAGTTTAAATGTTGAACGAACTGGTTGGAGTGTCAAGTTGATAGAAAATTGAATTGGCTAATTTCTTCATGAGTCAAGACACTAATCGATTGACTCACTGGGTGAACCGATCGACTCAGGTTGGTGAGATGACTAGTTCACCTAGTAAACCCATCGGCTTGGTCATATCATCTGAAGTTTCTACTAATTTCTAGACTTAGGAGAATAGTTGCCTATTTTACTTGTTCAATTCGATTGGTACATGTTTAATGTTGGACATTAATTAGAAACAAATTGTTAATTATATTGAGATTGGTAAACACTATGAATCGATCGGCTCACTGTGCTAGTGGACTGGTTCACTAGTAACCCAATCAGTTCACATGTCACAAAATTTGAAATTTATGAAAATTTTGGGCCCTTCTACTCCCACACAGGTCGGGAACCCAGAACCTAACCCCTCCTATAAATAGAGGGGTACTTGGGCCTTCCCAACACATATAATTGAGAATCAGTTGTTTTAACAATTGTCATTCTCTCTAGATGTTGTAACCAACAAAGAGACTGAGCAAGTCTTACCCGCCAAAGGGAGGGACAATGAGGGAGAGAACAACTAAGAACAATTATATGAGAGAATGTCGGTGACTAGTACTCTAACAGAGGGGATAGCTCTGTCTTGTTTGCTCTCGTAGAGTAATGTGGAGTTCCCAGTGGTCCATGTGGACTACTCTAGAGGTGGGAGATTTTTTCCACTAGGAGAACTCTATCAACTGCTATTTGTTGTGGCCAGAGTAGGAGGTTGGTAGACATGACCTTTCAAGTGTTATTTCTGCTTTAGGACTGTGTTGCTACCTGAAGAAAAAGCATAATGTTGCAAGGGTAATGTTGTTGGACTTGCTCCTGGACCATGTATAACCCTACAAACTTTATATAAAGGAGTGAACCTTTGGAATCCTTAAATGTCCAAAGACATAATTGAATTCATGTATCTTGAGTTTTCTTAAGAGTTACAAGGGCTTTGGTAAGGTTTGGTTGGTGATTGATGTTTATATCATGGTTAATATCCCAATTGTTTATTATTTTGAGGAATTTTAATTGAATGGTTTACTAGATGAGTTTTGTCACCAAATTTGAATAGAACGTAGCTTGAGATGTAGTAATGGTATGGTTAAAATTTGGTGGCAATTGGAGAATCCTAGAGAGATTTATTTAGGTTTGAATTTTGTGAAATAATATTCTTTATTGATGACTTATATAACTAAAATACAATATTTGGGCTCGTGTCATGCCCCCTTTGGCTAAGGGTGGGCTGCATGAATAGATCTAGACCGTTTAAAGATAATCTAGTGGTTGGAACCCTTGAATTGAGTATGCCACTGATTCACTTAGTGAGGGGGGGGGGGCTGTTTCGAGTCCTTGGATGAGATCTGACGGCCCAGACGCCATCCTTTACCGCCGGACCGGTCGGGGTCGTGGGGGTAGTCAGACGTCGTGAGTTCCCAACCACCACACATCATGATCATGGATGGAAGTGGGGAAGTGGAGTGGATAGTTGCGTTCGACATGAGTAGAGGAGTGAGGAGACCCCTTGAATGGGATGTGAGATCACTCCAGTGGAGAGAACAAGCTAACCTCCCTTGCTGCTTCTCCAGTGAGACAAACAAGTCATGGATGGAGGTAATGGATGGAGTCACAAATTAAATTAAAGCTCACAGAGGAGAACAAAGAAGGGGAAAACGATTATGGAGGCAAGATGAGCAAGGAAGTGGCGTTTCCAGTGGTGTTCTTTGAAGGAACCCATGGCCGGCGATAGCTAGTTTGTTGGAGGAGAAGGTGGATCTCGAAGATGGGTGAGCTGAGCACCACGCTATAAATTAGGGACTGGAGCATGTTTGTGTAGGAGTTCTGATGCTTTGGGTGTGTGTGAGGCTGAGAGGGGTGCTTTTTCCCCTTCGTGCCCCACCACCACAGAACCAGCAGGTGGCGAGCTTGCTATGGAAGAGTCCCTAAGGAACAACTGGAATTCAAGGAAGCTGTGGGAGGTGACCTGGAGATCTCATACTTCTTTCAGGCATTTGGAACATATGAGCTAGACTTGGAGGAGCATGATTGCTCGCTAGAGCAGAGGCCCATTGGCGATGCTCTATTCCAGACACACACACATGCCAGCGCAATGATGGGTTCACGTGGAACGCGAGAATGAGAGAGGTAGAGCCCCGACCTGGGTTGGCGGATCCTTAGATCTATGGATCCAACATAGTATCTGAATTGGCTGGACCTGAGTAAGCCAGGGAAGTCACGCCCAAACAAGGCCACACGTCACCACCAGATTGGCCAGAAAAAGGTAAATTACCTCAAATCATCCAGTTCTTAGATAAATCATATAAAATAGAGTGTTTATCAGACAAATACAAATAAGTTACCAAGATGTTCAGAAATATGAGTAGAACATAGTGAAATGATAATATTAGGCTTTTGAAGCACAAATAATAGTGATATCATGTAATATGTGTAATTCTCATTTGATGGATAATAAATATCAAATGATGGCTTAAAATTATGATAAAACGTCAATAAATTTGTTTTGATGTCTATAATCCAAATAGGTCAGTGATTATGATGTTGAAGTATGAAATCATGTAATTTTCTTCATATGGCTAATTAGGGCTTTTAACCCTAAATAAAATGCAATAAATACATACATGATCAATAAATGATGAAATTAAAAGAACATCCTAATATCAGTAAATGGAAGCTCATATGGAACTTGAATATCAGTTAGATGCATAGAATCCATGTAATATGAAGTTATCCCTTAATAAATGTTATGAACCCCTAATATGATCAACGAGTGTGAACTAGAGTTAATATGTGTAGAAAAAGGATATAGAACCTAATGAACCATAATCTGGATAATGACATCAGTAAGATAATTCCAAGACAAGAATGCAAGTGATAATGAAAATATCATAATGAGATAAAGTAAACCCTAAAATGGTGATAACTAGGGTTGAGATGATGAGAACCTGATGGTGATATGTGGTCTTGCCTTAATCAGGGGATGCCCAGGATGTAGATGACATCAGGAATATAAGTCAGAATGTATCTTGATCAAGGTATGCCATTACCTCTGACTTGGCTTATTATTAAATATGCTTGTGTTATATGGTAGTAAAGTCTTAGCATATGGTATTGATTGAAATGATTGTTCTTGTATGATATGTTTCTTAATTTTCCATACCTACTGCTATGAACACATGAAACACAATATATCTGTTCCATTATATGAAAGTAGTAACTCTTTGGCAGTGTGCTTAGAAGTGATCTAACTCTTTGGTAGTGGTCACGTTGTACATATGACCTAACTCTTTGGTAGTGGTCTGACCTAACTCTTTGGTAGTGGTCTGACCTAACTCTTTGGTAGTGGTCACATTGTACATATGATCTAACTCTTTGGTAGTGATCATAAAGGCCTTAATGAATTCAACCTTCAGCGGTCAATGCATGGATAATATAATGGAAAATGATCTTAAAATGTGTGTTCTCTTTTATTAATGAATATATTGGTGCAAGTATATAGTTTTTCCTTATATTTGTCTACTACTGGAAAGTATAAGTTTTATCTTATTGCCAAGATATGATGAGAGGTATATAACAGACACATAGGCATACTCGGTAAAATATTCTTGAATATTGTGTTGACGTGTACCACATGTAATCTTTTGTTTAGGTTTTGGAAATGTGTTCTTGCAGATCCAGGATAGTGAGAGTTGTGTTGTGAGTTGAGGTACAGGTGGACCTGTTGTCTTCAGATCTTGTTGTTTAGTTGTAGCACATGTATATGTAGAAGTTTGCTATTCAATATATAATATCAAAGGTTGTAATAATTTATGTTGTAATTATATGTTGAATTGTGAACATATGTTGTATGGTTTTATTATTGTTCATGTCCATGTGCTACTGATTGTTTCCTTATGGCTTCCTCTGATTTTCATCTTCTTAGCATGGTGTGTGGTGTTTTAAATTGGAGTTCTCATAGAGGTGAGGTTGCAATTTGGACATCACACATCAGATAAAGTTTTAGAAAATTTGGGGATGTCACACTTTCCTTCCTACAAACATTGTTGTTGACATAATTTTGTTGTCTAAGGGAATCAATCTTTTAACTTTTGTTTCCGCTACCTTATATGTCACCCAAATTTCTCGGCATTGGTATTAGACCCTCGTCAATACAAGGTGTATTGAGATTTAAATTATTATGATTGGCTTTTTTATTACATATGATGTGACTATTAAGCTGGTTAATATACATATTTGATTAATTACTACATACTCTCCACAAATATATATATATATATATATATATATATATATATATATATATCTGTGTGTGTGTTTGTGTGTGTGTCATATGCTATATATGCAATTCACACATGCCACCTTATTTTGATGGTGACTGTGAAGCATGGTTATGGCCAATCACCCCAGATCTATGTGTGTGCATGGTTATAGTTGTTTAGTCTTGTTGTTACTCAGTCTATGTACATAACCTCTCTCTCCTTTCCAAATGTAAATTAATGCTCTTCTTCCTATTTTCAACTCAATTGTATCTCAAGGTTTTCTCATATATAATGTAATAATAAATGGGATAGTTATAATTTATGCATCATTTTCATAAGTTCTTCTACACTAGACGAACCAACTGACTCATGAGATGGACCAAACATTTGGAGGACCGAGGAGGCCAAATGATAGGATGTGAACCGATCAACAGGTGACCCAACCGATCGGCTGGTGTAGTCTAGTCCCGGCTTGGACCTAAGAATCAGATGACCATTTCAAGACACCAACTGACTGACTAGGAGGCCAACTAATAGGTTCAAGCACAGATCTTCATAAATAATAGGTTTCATATGATGTGGACCTCATGGAGTAGGAATTCCTTATGACTCCAAGGAATTACAACAGTATGGCCATAACCATATCTTGTGTGTTTTACTTATTGCATGTTCTTGTTTATCGTTATACAATGTATATTATACGTACTAAGTCTGTGGTGAATTGATATGTATATGTATTTATATATAAATTTGTCAATCTAAATATTAAGTTTTAGATGATTTCCATAAGAGGCACACATGAAAATATAGATCGACCAAGTGTAGGTTACACCAAAGCATGGTGAGTCATCCATCTCATGGAAGTGTGATGGTATATATGTAGGTTCTTCCAAAAAAGGGTGTTGTCATAACCTAGATTACCACTCTCACTTTATTTATGCACATCTTGGAACATTTGACTCTCTACTATGTTTCCTAACCTCCCTCAAAATAAATTATACACTTTAGAATGATTTTATACTCATTTGTTGAAATGGAATAGGATAAATGTTACAATATTTTTATTTTAATAAGTTGAGTGCATAATTACACTTGAAAGTGTTTTTCCCAAATTGATTTTGCTTCATAGTATAATTCTAGACCCAAGCTTTGTACATTAAAAGTAAAGGAAATTTGTTAACAATGACAAAAAATCATTTGAATCGGAGTTACGATTTGGGAGATATGGATTTTATATGTTTGCTCAAGAAACACGATTTAAAACCTTGGTTTTGATATATTAATGTGCCACGTCATCAATCTGAGGAAGTTTCTCCTGACCAATCAAAATGTTTTCCTTTTCTATCGACAAATTGCCCATGTTAGCTATCCCCTTTACTTGCTACAACCAACCATGACCCTTGGATCTGATGGACGTGGATCCAACCAAGATCCAATGTCCATGAGATCATTTTCTGTACTTGCTCCCATGGATGGGAGTAGGTGGTGATAACACCCAAATTAACACATATTTTCTATGCATTTAATCTATAGTTTTGTGCCACTTAGTCTTAATATGCACTCTTTTGTTCATGTTTTATGTTTTCTATCTCTCCATTAGATAATGTAGTGAAAATAGACAATAATGTAGCTAATTAGCATGTTTTAGACTTGCAGGCACCAAAACTAGCCAATTTTGGGACTCTCAAATACCGAACCTGAAAAGACAAGAATTCCAACAGCTGACTGATAGGGCCTGGCCGATACGGCCACGCCGACCGATACGGCCGCGCCGCTCGATACGGCCCCGCTGACCGATACGACCGAGCCGCCCGATACGGACACTGCCTGATATGGCTGTCGCCCGATACGGCCGCCTGATGCCTCAATATCGAAGCCACGGATGAAGGACACGTGGACCAATAAAAGCTACAACTCCCATCAACTCGCTGCCTATAAATAGCAGCTGCCAACCTACAGAGCAAGAGAGAGCCGGAGGGAGGACCCGACAAGAGCTAGTGCCTAGACCAAGGAGCTAGTGTGTCGAGTTCCCCAAAAGGCTATGTCAACCGATACGGCTGCGTCAACCGATACGTCTGCGTCGACCGATACGACCACCGCCCGATACGGTCTAGAGAGAGAGTGAGCCGAGGAGTCCAGAGGGACGAAGAAAAGACCCAAGGGCCGAGATCCGACCTGTACAGAGGCCGAGGAGCGAGAGCCACCTCTCCTCTACGGGATATATCTCTTCCCTCTTCTTTTTCATTCTACTGCATTCCTTTGTTTCTTGTACAAACAATGTTTATCCATCTTTGTTTGGTGCCAGCTATGCTTGACTATGGCTAGTTAGCTCCTTCTTGGCTATGCAGCCTGATCTGGGCATGTTTATATACTTTTGCCTTAAGCAAGTAGATTCATATCAGATCTAGTATGTTGCATGTTCTATTTTTCTTTCCAAGTTATGATTGCTAGTTTGGTTGATCTCTTACTCGCTTGAACTGTTGTTTCTTCCTATATCGAGAGATGCATTGTAGGAATAGCTAAGAGACACTAGTTTGGATCTGAACCCGAGAGGAGGACGATCCAAGGTATTCTGTTCCTAACACCCCAGAATATCCTAAGACCCGAGAGGGAACTTAGTGTATTCTGAGGTGTTGATATGTCATTCCTCGAGAGAGGGTCATTGACATATTGTTGATGGTTTTAGTCACGCATCACGAGAGCGAGTGGGACGACCCCACAGGACAGATGCCAGTGTGCATACTAGATGCTTGCTTGGGTGTTCGAGGGTTTTCTATGCCCGAGAATGAGTGCATAGACTGCCCCATTTGTTGTTACATAGCCAGGAACTCTCTTTCTCTGATTAGTAGACTCATGAGCTGTGTTTTGTTTTGTTTTGTTTTCTTTGTTTTGTTTTATATCGTGACAACCTACTAGACTAGTTCTAGCATTTACTTTTATCGACTATCGTCTTGGTTATCTGACTAAAGAACGAGATCTGTGGTGTCCTAAACGTCACCACGTCCCTGTGTTCGACCCCGTATATCTACTTCGACCCCGTAATAAAGTTGTGGGGACCTAGAAGGTTCCAGGTTATAAATTTAAAGCTTGATTCCTTCCTTTGTCCCGCGTTCATTTCTAGACGTGAGAAAAAGGTTGATCAACTTTTTGGCACCGTTGCCGGGGACGTGGGTTTTCCACGTTTGCACGCCTAGTAGATTTTGTTCTGTCACTATAAGTATGTATATACATGCATAGTTTTCCTCTTACTTTACACATACTTGTTCATATATACTAAATCACTTTTCTTTTTCTCATACCTTCTTCAGCCATGGACCTTGCTTCCACAAGACAAGTCATCTTTTCCACCTGTCCTCCCAAGTTTTTCCACAGTTCCGACTGCTGGCATAAAATTGAAGGTCGTGCTCTGCAACTTGTCGAGTTATACTCACCTCCACCGTCGTCATATGTTGAAATTCCAACAAAGGAGACTGCCAGTCAACCATCGAATCCCGTGCTATCATGGGATCAAGAACTGATCAAGGCAGTGGAGTTAGCTGGAGAAAGTGTCAAGGCACTCACCTCCCTAGTTCCTCATCTCCAAGAAAACGTCGATCTGCTCCAGAAACTATTAGACAAGCAGGAGCATCATCTCAAAGAAGCCACCGGGGCTCCAGACCGCAGTAGTAGTATAATACAAATCGTTGAACAAGGATCCATCCTAAAGCATCAGTTTGATACAGTGGGTTCCCCTTACATGTGCATGGCAGAATCGACGAGTCTCGAAAGCATTGCTGCTCAAGTACACCAACTTAATGATAAAGATGTTGAACAAGGCAGGAGGCTCCAAGAGATCATCGATCTGGTTACAATTGGGTTACAACTGCCATCACATGACAATGAAGATGTTAGTCATCAAGACCATTCCATTGGGTATGAAGTGGAGTATGAATCACCATCCTATTCAGACCATCAATTAGATTCACCATGATTTTTCTGTGAAGACCAACCCACTTGGGAAAGCCCTTCATTCTATCTTGATGACCCAATTGATGAACCAATGGAAGAAATGAGTCATAGACATGAATGGGTCCATGATGACGATGATGAAGACTCAAAAAGACAATTGACCTCACAACCAGAAGGTTGGTTTGAGGAACCAGAGTCAGATATTGAACCAGACCAGAGTGACATTTCTCATATTGACACTTGTCATTTTGCTTTGAGCAGTACGTCAACCATGGTTTGGAACAATTTTTTGGATGATGACGACGACGATGACAGTTGCTCGACATGGAGCAATGAGTATAGTAACAAAGACGAGTTGGAGCAGCACGAGCCATCATTCACCACCATACCTTTACAAGGCTTGGTGGACATCAAGGGGGTAGGATGGACGGTTCACTACAACATGGCTGCTGAGCATTAAGACACCCCTGACTCCATGCCAGGTGATAAGCTTGGGGTGGTAGAACCACAAACAGATTCTTCAGGAGGTACTTTTTGCTCAGAAGATGATTGGATGACTCAGACTGTACATGAAGATCTATTTGAACATCCAACCTCAAGTGTAGAGATGGAGAGAGAAGATACGAGTCATCAAGATGACATCCAATCTCTCTCATCCATCTCATCCTACGTAGACATCCCAGGACCTTCATTTTCAGATTCATATAATGAAAGGTACCTTGAGGATGATTTTCCAAGGAATTCATCCCAGTGCAGCTCAAATCAATTCCAGCACAAAGATGACTTCACCGAGTCACTAGATTTTACTTTTCTTCTTCAGACTCGGCAGGGCCAACACATCCGCCTATTCTACTCATATTATGTGGCGGAACCCGTCGGCAAGACACGGGTGACACTGGTCCCAAAGATGAGAATTTGGGATCCCAGTGTCAGTATCGTGGGGCAACCACCCCCTTTTCTCTTACCCACCCTCCCGCCCTTTTATTACAATAAATTTTGCTTTTCATGTTCTTGTTGGTTAATTTCTTTCCTCTAACTGTTTTGATATCCTTGCACCCATGCATCATCTTTAGAACTTCAATAAATGTCGTTAAACTCATGCATTCCTGCCTCACTATTTCAATTTTGAGACTTGCTCGAGGACGAGCAAAATTTTAAGCTTGGGGTGGTAGGCTTCACCCTTCTTTTCTCTTCACCCTTCTTGCATGCATGTCTATTTCCTGGATTTAGTCTTAAATTTTCAAAATTTTCAGCTTTTTAGGTTTGCAATTATGGCTATATGGTGTGAATCTAATAGATAAATTCTTGATTGTATGCCTAGATGCACAATTTTTATCTTAAAAATTGCTTGACCTCTTGCTTGACTTGCTCTTTGAGTCTTTCCTTGAGTTTGGTAATAAATATAAGGTTATGTCCCTTTTTCATAGCTTAAAGCTAAATTCCCTTGATCTATGTTGTGAATGGCAAATCCATGGTAAAGGACCTTCAGAATGAGCTAAATCATGATTAAAGACTCCTAGCTGCGAATTTCACAAGGTTGCCTCTATTCTAAGGATTCTTGAATCATAATTGCTACTTCTCACACAGGTATCAAGCAGAATATGATGGGCTTTGAGCTATGATTAAGATGAAATGTTTCACCATGATGGACTACGTGCCTTCTCACATTAGATTGAGTCAAAAAGATGAAAAATATAAAAATGTGCAAAAGAGGTTTGGCCGCCCATAAAATCCCAAAAATATCTATATAGTTCTCACTAAAGCATAAAAATAGAATGCAGATGATAAAAGCCTGAGTGTGAACAATAAATGAGCACTTGTTTTCTCTTTTAGGAGAGTTGAGGATGGTGCCCAGCCGGTGTATGACTGCGCTCATGAACGAGGATATGTCGTGCCTGGTAGTACCACTCTAAAAGCTCATTAGAGAGTCACTATGAACCCCCTAGGTCACCTATGAGATCATATCAGTAGCAGGGTTGGTTCGGGCACAGTACGAGGAGTTCATCTCACTGCTTTGGACCAACTAGTTTAGACTGCAGGGACTATTGCTCGCTACATGGACCAACCTGACGCAGATCGGGATCCTCAGAAGTCATTAGAGTCTTTTTGCTTTATTTCTTAGGACATGGTTAAGTGAGAGGCATGGTATTCCTAAATGGTATGCATGGATTCATGGTGATGGCTCATTACTCATCACACGTGTGATCACCTAAGTGACAACTCTTTCATGTTTAAATAATTATGATTCAAACCCTCATGAGTATCAGAAGGTTGTAGTTAATTCGCTTAATCTTGCTTGGACACTCTTTGATCTTGCTTTGGCAGGATTGTGCTTGTTTGGTGGGGGTTTGTTCTGAAATGACATGGATCAAGAGTATTGATGCTTTAAACTATTTTTCTTAACCTTAGCATTTATTGCCAAGCTTAATTTGGATGCTATCTTTTGTTCTTTGAGCACAGTCTTGCTTGAGGACAAGCAAGTTTTAAACTTGGGGTAGTTGATAACACCCAAATTATCACATATTTTCTATGCATTTTATCTATAGTTTTGTGCCACTTTAGTCTTAATATGCACTCTTTTGTTCATGTTTTATGTTTTCTGTCTCTCCATTAGATAATGTAGTGAAAATAGCCAATAATGTAGCTAACTAGCATGTTTTAGACTTGCAGGCACCGAAACTAGCCAATTTTGGGACTCTCAAATACCGAACGTGAAAAGACAAGTATTCCAACAGCTGACCGATAGGGCCTGGCCGATACAGCCGCACCAACAGATACGGTCACACCGACCGATACGGCCGCACCGCCCGATACGGCCCCGCCAACCGATACGGCCACGCCGCCCGATACGGCCGCCTGATGCCTCAATATCGAAGCCACAGATGAAGGACACATGGACCAATAAAAGCTACAACTCCCATCAACTCGCTGCCTATAAATAACAGCTTCCAACCTACATAGCAAGAGAGAGCCGGAGGGAGGACCCAACAAGAGCTAGTGCCTAGACCAAGGAGCTAGTGTGTCGAGTTCCCCAAAAGGCTGCGTCGACCGATACGGCCGCCGCCCGATACAGTCTAGAGAGAGAGTGAGCCGAAGAGTCCAGAGGGACGAACAGAAGACCCAAGGGCCGAGATCCAACATGCACAGAGGCCGAGGAGCGATAGCCACCTCTCCTCTACGGGCTATATCTCTTCCCTCTTCTTTTTCATTCTACTGCATTCCTTTGTTTCTTGTACAAACAATGTTTATCCATCTTTGTTCAGTGCCAGCTATGCTTGTCTATGGCTAGTTAGCTCCTTCTTGGCTATGCAGCCCGATCTGGGCATGTTTATATACTTTTTCCTTAAGCAAGTAGATTCATATCAGATATAGTATGTTGCATGTTCTATTTTTCTTTCCAAGTTATGATTGCTAGTTTGGTTGATCTCTTACTCACTTGAACTGTTGTTTCTGCCTGTATCGAGACATCCGTTGTTGGAATAGCTAAGAGATGCTAGTTTGGATCTGACCCGAGAGGAGGACGATCCAAGGTATTTTGTTCCTAACACCCCGGAATATCCTATGACCGGAGAGGGAACTTAGTGTATTCTTAGGTGTTGATATGTCATTCCTCGAGAGAGGGTCATTGACATATTGTTGATGGTTTTAGTCACGCATCGCGAGAGCGAGTGGGACGACCCCACAGGACAGATGCCACTGTGCATACTAGATGCTTGCTTGGGTGTTCAAGGGTTGTCTATGCCCAAGAACGAGTGCATAGACTGCCTCATTTGTGGTTACATAGCCAGGAACTCTCTTTCTCTGATTAGTAGACTCACGAGCTTTGTTTTGTTTTGTTTACTTTTCTTTGTTTTGTTTTATATTGTGACAACCTGCTAGACTAGTTCTAGCATTTACTTTTATCAACTATCGTCTTGTCTTATCTGACTAAAGAACGATATTTGTGGCATCCTAAACGTCACCACATCCCTCTGTTCGACCCCGTATATCTACTTCGACCCCGTAATAAAGTTGTGGGGGCCTAGAAGGTTTCAGGTTATAAATTTAAAGCTTGATTCCTTCCTTTGTCCCGCGTTCATTTTTGGACGTGAGAAAAAGGTTGATCAGGTGGCTGGAGAAAAACCTCCACCACATGTATGGTCCTTTTCACACCTATGAATTTACCTATTTCACCTCCATTCTTCCTCTTTCTTCTTCATGTCTCTTTTACACCCTTGGTTGCACAATTTCATGCACTATAGACCCCACACCACCATCATATTCAACCTCTGAAACCCTAAATCTACTCATGGTGGTGCCCTTGGGGAACTCCACTCAAACCACTTTCTCCCTCCCTTTGACCTTCTTTGGTTCGGCAACACCCTACTGGGGTCGACCAGTTTCTTGGGCCATATGATCTTGTCTTTTTGCCCCCTGAAATATCTCTGGTGAACACCATGGTTGTATAGCTGAGAGGTGCCCTTTTGGGCCTCCACTCTATAGGTTGTGGGAGCAAAACCTGAGGATTCCAGCGATCTCACATGTCCAAGGCAAGACCAAGAGGCACCAACTCAGGGCCATCCATTCCCTCACCCTCCAACAATGGGTCGTCAATGAGCCTACTGCTAAAGCAACTTCACACAAGCATCGTGTGCATCTGATCAACAGACAACCTTCAGAGCTGTGTTAATTCTGCATTTGGGAGCTAGCAGTGGGAAACATCCCACAATCACCACCGATCACCCCTTTGGTGGTACGCAACTGTTGGGGCCTTTGATCCAGATGGCCAGTAAAATGAGCCTAAAATTATGGGTCATGCATGTCCATGAGTGTGAAAGCCCACTACAGACTGGAAGCTGCCCAGGAGCCATGTTGATGGTTGTTGGATTGAAATCAGAGGGTCCAGATTGACCCCAAAGAGGTAAAAATTTGAAAAATCATATCACAGTGATTCCTTATCCGAATATGGACATATTATATGTCATTTTGATAAAAAAAAATGAGCTCTATCTAAAAAAATACTTCCACCTTATAAATCTGGTTTCTATTCTACTGATATCCCAAAATACATGCTTCAGATGTCTTTTTAAGATGATTATCCTAATTGAATGCATGATCTTAATCTTTTATGCCCCAAGACATTATTATAGCCTAACTTCAGTATCTTGTAGATCTTGATGCACAATGATTCAAACTCGATCCGACCTTGTATCCTATAATGCTCTAATGTTGTATATATGACCTAAGATGGGCTTTCATGCTTGATACCACTTCTTGTATGTTATAACTTGCTTCAAATGTTTATGAATTCCATGAATCAGTAGATTTTACCCCCCCAAATGCAATCATTTTTCTACATTGGCCTTTCTTAGACCCTAACAAATGTCTAGTGACACTTGATGTGTCTTTATATGCCCTTATATGATGTATGGTGAACCTTATGCTTCTTTTTATTTAAAGTTTCTCAAAGATGGTTGTGTGGCCTTGATATCAGTAGCTTCTCATCACTTGTATCCCTAGTTTCCTTATAATCAAGAATGTTCCTTAATGTGGCTAAATGTCCAAACATTGACTTAATTGTGTTCTAATGGACATGTGGATAACTAGATCTCCAATCATTCATGCATATTTATCTAATGATCATCCAAGCTATCTTACTTTGTGAAATCAATTACTTATTTATGGTTATGACTCCCAATCCAAGTATAAGTCATCTATACTATCGTGATAAAAATCATTCATGATAATGACTCTAAATGACTTCTTACGACCATGTTGATGTGGAATCATTTATCTTGCTCATATCTTATGATAGACCTATTTAAAGATCTAATAAGCCTTATCTTAACTTTTAATCTTAGTTGTGATGTGTCACCCTGATGTCTAAATGAATCCATGATGTATAGTGTAACTTGATAATGAAATCCCATGATTGGTTGAAATGTGGGAACCTATGTCAAAGACATGATACCTAGATCTAGGTGACACATTCAACCACCACAATTCTGAATATTGAGACATAATCTTGTTTGTATTAATACAATTAACTTTCTTATAATCTCATGATCTATTGGTTGACTCAATTGCCAAGATCTTGACAATCTTTCTAAATATGGTCTTCCAAATCAAGTCGTAAAACATGTGCTCTAATCAGATACGCTTTATCCTCCTATTGGCCAAACTAGTAGTATTGAACTTGCTTGTATGATTGTATGCTTAAACTACTTGTATTTATATACTTGTTTGAGCTACTTGTTCCCTATGATTAATATGTTTGTTTTCTTAAAAATATGTTGAAAAAACTTTGAACATAATTGAACTTGTCCATTATACGCACATTGTGTACCTATATGAATTCTCAGGGTAAGGGTGGAAGGCAAGAATGAAATAGGGAGCTCATTGACTTCGGTCTTGAGGTCCCTCACGTATATAAAGGTATAGCTAATCTTGAGCACCCTTACAGACCCTTCCTTTGAGGAAGTTGGTCAATGTCCATATGTTGTTGCATAAGTATAATGGATATGTGCCTAAAACACGATTGCATGTAAATAAGAAAGTCTTTAATGTTTCTTATATATTTCCTGTTATCATATCAAGTTTTGTCAGGCATATATGTTTCTTAAACCTATGAGTTTATGTATTTTATAGCATACTCGACACATTAGTGCAGATGTGTACCCATTTTATGATTTCAGGTAATAGGTACACTATAAATATTTCTAAGATTGTTGGTTCTGCTCTATTATGATAATATTTTGCTCTTACTCTAATGAGATTGAATGTCATGCAAATGGAATTTCATATGGGTTGATATATGGGACTAAGATCTTATCAGGTACTAGTTTAGTTTTCTTTATGTGCTATCTTGTCTCGTATCTTGTTCTTGTTTGTGGTTTTATTCATACATATGTTATGTGATCCATTCTAGGGATGGACGCCCTGGTCCACTCACTTTTGGCTATGTAGCCATTAGGAGTGTGGACTTAGGGTAACAAATGGTTCCGTGACAGGTGCATATTCTATCGTGTTGGATATTAAGTCAGGATTAACTAGGTGATCTTAATGGGATTAAGCACCAAGATACATAAAGATGGTCAATGACAAAGAATTGTGCATAAGAAGTGCATATTATGCAATTAGCAAAATTTTCCTACCTTAATAATTCACTATGGATGCTGGTGTTGGATGGATAATTGTTGAATTGTTTTGGATTATTGCTCACCAGAAGATTGTATGTTACAATCTTCCAAATCGATACATAAGGGTTATCCATTTGAAAAAAAAATAGTGGCAGTGATAATTAATTAAAGGCCTAATTAATATTGTTAACTTATCAAATCAAACAAATAAAAAATGTTTTCAAAAATTGCAATAGTTTTTTGTTGAAACTAATGTCAAACATAAACATGTTAATATTGTGCTCAGTTCATGAGAAGGACAAAACAAGATAATCTTCCACTTTTAGTTTATGAATTTTGAGAAGTGTTATCTATCATGAGTGAAAGCTCTATGTCCTTGAAAGTCCAGAGCCAGATGAACCCATTCCAAATATGCCTAAGGATGAAATTGATGCTTACTAGAGGCATGCCAATGATTCCATAGACATTTGCGTACCTTATGTTGTGTTGTATGAACTATGAGTTGCATGAGTAGTATGAGAAGAAGGACATTCTTGAGATGGTAACACATATTAAGAATCATGTAAAGAGAGAAAGTTATAATATCTCCAAAGTGTTGTTTGAGTGCAAACTGACATAGGGAGATCTGGTAGAGACCAAAGTGCTAAATATGTTTTGACATGTGGAGTGACTAGGATTTCTTTGAGGTCAAGATTTGACCATGGATATGGTTCTCAAGCGTTGTGTATTATATAGCCAATTTATCAAGTGCTACCACTTGAGTAACTTGGAAGACTAGTTATCATAGCCACTTGGAATTATGGTGTCAAAGCTATAATGAAGAAGGACAAATTGGTGATAGTGATCAGAGGAAGTGAGTCCAAGGGAAAAATCAAGACCAATAAATGTTCTGAGTCTAAGATAAAGTCAAAGTCTTCAGTACTCAAGAAAAGGAGAAGGGTAAGTGCAAACAGAATTCGTCATTTTCACTTAAAGGAATAAGGGAAGAAATAAGATATAGGGATCTCTACATTAGGACTCAATAAGAAGTAACCTAGAACTATACGGAGAAATATTTGTTTCCACTATAGTTGGAAGTCGTTCACGAGCATGTAATAAAATTCTATTATGTACATTCCATTGATAAAAACATCATGTATCTTGTATGGAAAAGAACTAATGTTTCATTTTAAAGATAATATTTTATACGGCAATGCCCCATGTCTTATAAACTAAACTGAATACTTGTAGAGACAAATATTTGTATGAAACATATACCAAATGACTTTATGAATAAAACAATACCTATAGTATTGTCATCTAGAGTACATAAATGAGAAGTGTATTTCTAGAATCCATGTGATGGTTATCTATAACATTTTGGTTACTTAACTAATAGAGACATGCATGTCTTATTTTTTGTGCAATATGAAAAAAGAATCTTTACTATTTAGACCTTTTTGAATAAATGCTAAAGTTAGTTACCAGTGTCTTATTATATTTATTGATTCCATAAGTAGATATGGAATTTTTTATGCTAATGTATATCTCTTGATGTGTTTAAGGAGATCATGAATGAAGTATGTAACTAACTTGGTAAAATTATTAAGATACTTCCATGTGATCAATGTTGAAATATTTTAAACCAAGAGTTTGAGGGCCTTCAGGTAGATCATGATAATGTTTCATGATGTGCTCTACCTAAAACACACTGATAGTGTATCATGAGAGTGTATCAAAAAGAAGAAATCACACATTATTAATTCATGGTGTGACTATCAATAAACTCTAGTTGATATTCCAATTTTTTTTTGGCAAATGCTTTACACTAAAACAATGTATCATTTAAAATGGTTCAAAAGACTCCATATAAAATATGGAATGGAATGTGTATTGATATCTATTTTATAGTGATTAGAATTTTAATCTTATATAAGAAAATAGTTTCTTAAAAGCTTGTCCATAAATCACACAAATGTTATTTTGTTGAATACTATTTTTATATTCCAAGCCAACAACAAAGTTGTTTGTTGTTGGGATAGCTAAATTCCTAAAGGGAATCTTATTATGGAATATGTGGGAGAAAAGTAGAACTCAAAATGTTTGAGGAAAATAAGAAAACATTGAACCAAAAGAGGTACAGTAGGATCAAAGAGAATCACAAGTTTTTGTGGAATCTCAAGTTCCTTATGTAACACACAAAACTCATACTTCTAGTAGAACATGCCTTGAGTTTGAAATGTATGCTATCTTATAACATAGAAAGGTGTGAGTTGATCATAGATGATGAGTCAACATACTACCTAGAAACTATTCAAGAACCAAATTCTGATAAATTGCCTTCCATGAGATCCAAGATGGACTCCATGTAAACCAACAAGGTTTAACCTTAGTTTATCTACCTGAAGTGGTAAAATCCAAAGGGTGTATTTGGGTCTTTGAGAGGAGAACAACATGGAAAGGTAGATTGGTTACAAAGAGTTTCAATAAATTCAACGTGTTGAACATGGTGAACTCTTTCACTAGTTACCATGGTGAATCCATGTTGATCATGCTTGCTATTGTAGCTTGTTATGACTAATGAGATTTGGCATATGGATTTGAAAACCACATTCATTAATTAGAATAATTTCAATTATGTGTATGTGACACATACTAAAGGTTTTATAAATCCAATAATGCAAATAAAACATATAAGCTACAAAGATCAATCTATGGATTAAAGCAAACATCTCCAAGCTGGAATCTTCTATTTGACAAGATAGTCAAAGGGTTTTGACTCGAATTACAATGAAGATGAAATATGTGATTACAAAATATTTTGTAGGACCATATTTGTATTCTACATGATGATGGAGAATAACATCCTTGTCATGCAAATGTTAAAAATCCTTGAAAGGAAAGTACCTTCTCGATGAAGGGTTTAGGAAAAGCATCATATGTGATAGGAACTGAGATCTATAGAGATAGATCTAGAGAGTTTTTTGACCTAAGAAAGAGCACATACATTACCAAGATGATGAAACCAAGATTATGAAGAGTTAAACATGCAATACTATATGATATATAACTTGTCCATGTTCCATGGTGTTAGTCTCTTAGGAGCCTAGTGTCCCAGTTCTTGTGAAGAACAAGTACGCATGGATAGATACAATATGAATTCACAATTGGATCTATTAATACAATGTTATGTACTCATCCCTTATCTTATTTGTGTTGGACATGATGAGAGGATATCCAGTTATCTTATATGTATTGGTCATGATAAGAGGATATCCATTTATCTCGTATGTATTGGACATGCTGAGAGGATATCCCATTATCTCGTATGTATTGGACATGGTGAGAGGATATATATAACTACCTAACAAGCTTGTATGTATTGGACATGATGAGAATATATATGTTAGATCCTAGTGAGATTCATTGGAATACCATATGGAACATCCTTAAGTGCTTCACAAGCACTAAAAAAGGATTTGTTCCTTGGTTAGAGTATTAAGGAAGAGTTGGATTTAAAGGGTTACACCCATGCAAGCTTCTAAAATGACAAATAATATTAATGCAAATTAAATTTATATTTGACCTAAAATGAGAATTGTGAGTTGGAAAAATTCCAAGATAGAGACTATTGTTTAAATCTACAATAGAAGTTGAATATCTCTATGTTATGATAACAACAAAAGATATTGTATGGAATAAGAAGTTCGTATGAGTGAACTTGAGCAAGGTTCCAACCATTGATGACATAGTAGAAACACTGATGACAATAATGGAGTGACTAGTTCGACAAGGAATCTTAGATGGCATACTACAAAACTTCCATCTCATATGAGTATCCATACAATGAGGAGATGTGAAAATTGCAAAATTATGACTGGAAGCAAACATTGCTTAACCTATTATAAAAGCAATGTGTAATAGAAACGTGATGGACATGTTAAGATCACTTGGAATATCATTGATGGGTGATTGACTCTAAGTGCAAGTGGGAGTCTGTTGGTATGTATTCCCAGAGAGTCAATCATATGAGTATAGGAATGTGGCATTAAATACATGATTTGATAAATCATAAAGTTAATTTTGTTTATTATGTTTGTCTTCATCATTAAGGATGACACAAACACAGTTCATCTCTAAATAATGATGTTTCATGATGGCATATGTCATCAAGTACGTGACAAGAACAATGATATCATACTAATGTTAAGGGTATATACATTCTTGTTATGTCCCTTTTCGTATATTACAATGGAAGCAAAATAGACAACAATAATAAATAAGACTAAAGCATAACTACTGTGCTTCCACACTTGATATCCTTCGATGATGAAGATAAATCTATAATATCTCAAATTTGGGTTAGTTTGTTCTTTAAATCCCTTATTTGTGAGTAATTATTTCTTATTGTATATTCTAGTGTGTGAGATCGTATAGGGCCACACAGGAACGGGCACTTCAATCGTTTTACCAATGTCTAGGTAGTGGGATTGGGATTGTGGTAATAATGGTTCTATGACAATGTCCATAACAACTTATGACATCACAAGCAATGAGAGGTCCCTAGTCACACATCATTGCTACCTAAGTAAATGAAAATTTGGAGTACAACTTCAACCTACAATCAGTGTATGGTGTTATAGTTTTTGTATAGTTCCTTTATCATTGATATCCAGATGGAACTCGAGGCATAGATCTTTCATTCTTTTCAACAATCCATCTATGTTTCATTCTATAGGAGAGTATATGAGGTATGTGTATGATCAATATCATATACTGACTTCACATAACATAGCCATGTATTTATCAGTCTCGCTAACTCAAGTGGCCTTGTGTATCATACTCCCATACGAGGGACAAATCCCATCTCTATCACTCACAGTCAGTCCCCATGTATCACAGTCACCCAATCATCACCTTTATAAGAACCCATGTAACAATAATGTATTTGATAATATCAAAGTATACTGAACGATAGGTGATGAGTTTAGTGATTTCAGGTCTAAGAACCAGAAACACCACCATCACTATGAGGGCTGACTATGACTACCTTGCTAATGGTTTCCATGTGTTAGTCTCATGGTGGATCTATCTGATACATTGTTCCCTAACTTATATATGTGTTCTTGGTTTGATATTTCCATAGCATGACTAATGAGATTCTAACACCAACCAACTCACACTCTGATCTTCTGTGCTATTTTTGTCTATCTACCTTCCACAATAACAACCGATCAGGGACATAATGAGAATGTATATACTCTTAACATCTGTATGATCCCATTCTTCCAAGTCACCTACCTAAAGACATACATCATTGAGTAATATCAATCTCTAGACATTTATTATGTTATTTTATTATGTTAGAACTAAACAAACAAATAAAATTGAAAGTTTGCCTTTATTAATAATCAAATCATTTACAAGTTATGTGTGACAATGTGAGTTTACCCTCTTCCCTATTATTTAATTTATATTTTCTTTACCTCTATGATGGTCATTCATGATCTCATTTCACTCTTTGATCAATGTAGATACCCAAAATAAAATTTTATTGTTTTCTATGAATTTCATGCACCCTTGGGCACCTTAATTAGCTTAATACACCTCTTTGTTCAAATACTTGAGTTTAACTAGTTAACCTTATCTTTTAGTCTCCAAACTTGTACACATTATTCTACAGTTCATGTTGAATATATTATTCAAATTTGAGATCATTTGGACCTTCCCATGATTTTATATGATTTTCCTACGATATAGCCTTTTTCCTAGCTCTTTTAGCCTTTTCATCCTTTTCCCTTGCTGGGCTCGGCCCATCTGGTGCTTTGGGCACCGCTGGGAAAGTCTGCCAAACGGGTTGACCCATAAACCTTGGATCTCTATGCATCGGTGTTGGGGTCATCCCCTACCTTGCGCCTGGTATGGCAAGTCCACGATGGACATGCACCCTGACTCCTAACTCAACCAGCAAAACCAATTGGTTGTGCCCCGATGGTTTGACCAAGAGCTCCATTACCTTCTCTTGAAGCTTCCTCGGGCTTCAGTTTTACACAACCGCTACTTGGAGGCCAAGTAAATGAGGCATCTCCATAGGGTGCACCGCCCCTGGTAGCCCTAACCCTAGCACCAAAATCCTATTTAAACCCCTAGATGAGTTCGGCCTGCCCCCACAGATACACGCGACATCTCCTCTCTCCCCACACTGTGCCCTCCCTCTGTTGCCCCCTTTTTCTATAGACACCGCACCGCCGCATAGCAACCTTGCTCACGGGCAGGTTCTACTGCTTGGGACGACCAACAGCGACCCTTGGATTGGAGACCACGGTGATCCCAATCAAGATCAACGGTCACGCATCCCCGCGCAGGCCCTTCCTCTAACCTTCCCCAAGAGCATGTTCCTGGGAGCGCGGTTCTTCCCTGCCGCTGATCTACTTTGCGGGTCTGCGGTTAACCAAGGATCGATGGCCCTCTTTTTTCTGGTATTTTTCCCTCTCTGCCCAAAATTCCATAAAATAGCATAAACTTGCAAAAATGTTATCTTGAGATTCCTATCTCCAAATATATCGAAATTATAGTCCATTTTTATCAGAAAAATTAGCCTGATTTAATAAAAATGGTTTCCGAACTATGTCATATCTCTGTTCTATATTTTGATGCAAATATTTTGGAATAATCTTCCTGAGTATAAAAGGGTTAATTTCTTTAGTTCATGATCCTAACCTAGTTCCTGATCCATCATGCAATCTTACTCTGATGTTTAATCTCAAACCTATCATTATGATCTAGAATCTTGATTAATGACTCAGATGTTGATGATATAACTAGGGTTAACTAATATGATTCCTAAAAGTACCCAAGTGGATCATTCATTCTCGATATATGCTTGATGCTTGATTAAATGTTGAAATATTGATATAATGTCAATTATAAATGGATGATCTACCCTAGGGTTGTATAGGAATACAAAACTCTAATCTAGCATACTGAATACATGGTTCTTGCATAATATGAGCTTGACCCTAAAATCTATATCTTGTTTAATCTAGGATCTACTTGAGACCTTGACCGTTCACTCTTAGACCTTTACTCGATTAGCATTCAAAAAGGTACGCTATTATACTACTCCCCCTTGGTTGTAATGATGATACTTTTAGGTATCTCATGACATATGTTTGGCTATTTATTTGGATGAACTATTGTTCCCTATGAGTAGTCTTCTATTTTTCTTCTATATTATATTTTGAGAAACATGAAACCCTAAATTGCAATACCCATTATGACTGCCCATATATTGATGTTGGAAAAGTTGATAATGTTGATATTGGGTATAAGCAAAAACCCCTTGTTTGAAGGGTGAGATTTTGCACTTCGACCTCCTATCTCCTATGGTGAGAAGGAGCTTGGTGACCTCCCCATCACATTGGGGTAATAGAGTCACACAAACCAATATAAGCATGCTTCTTGATTACAACATAATGGGAAATTCATAATAAAAGTTGTGTTGAATAACATTTTGGTTTTTGGAAGATCGTTTGATAATGCTTTGAAACATAAGTCCTGCAAAGCATACTAGTATTCTTATAAATTGCTTTACTTGTTTTTACATAGCGTACCATGCAATTGCATTGACATTGTGTCTTGATTTTCTCAATTTTTGGTAATGCAAGGATCTAGGGATTTACTTTCATCTGCTCATTTATCCACTGGAATAAAGACTTCTACATCAATTATGGATACTACATGGGAGCTAATTGTAAAAGGGATGTAGTTGTTGTCTAGTTTCTTATCTCTTTCTTTTTCCTTGTTTCCTACGGGCCTTATGTACTAAACCTTTTGTTTCATTTTAATAAAGAAGAATGATATTTCATTTTTGCATATTATCTGTGGGTGATTTTTGGGCCACTCAGGGATGAGCGCTCTAATCCCTTTAACACTGCCCTTTGGATAGTGAGATTGGGATTAGGGTAAGAACGGATCCGTGACATTATGCCATTACAATCATGATATGATTGGCTCTTTGGGCATACATACCAATTGATATATCATATTTAAGAAAGGCATTGTCTCTTAGTCATGTGATTCCATCCACCTTATATGACATTCCATTAACCTTCACCAGATGATCAAGTAACCTAAATTATTTTCTCTTAACTTCATTTCATAGAATAATATATAGTATAACAACCCGTTTATTCACAATTCATTAAAATTAAAAAAATATTGAGACATGCATACAATTTAGTTACATAATAAATTTAATGTAGCTCACATTTTCTATTTGAATCAATTTGCATATGTGTGCAACATGTATTTGTATAGTAATCTGAACAAATTAAGAGTGAAATGATCCACATCCATAGCCCATGTCAAAGAAAACAAATAGAAAAAACAATTATGTATGATGAATGAATGCAATCATTAATAATAAATAATTCTAAAATAAGATGGAAGAATGAAAAAAAAAGTATCAATAAAAGGGAGAAACAAATAATTTGAACTCGATACTAATGTTATTCATGAAGAATGCGATAATATTTCACATGTATTCATTATTCAACCCACACTCATCATTAGGATTAGACATTCAATGCATTCATAATTCCACCATAATATTAGGCATTAGTAGTCATGCATTTTAATCCCCTCATTCTGTAGGTTTATCATATCTTTTGTACATAAATGATCTCAATATTATTTGTGATTCTTGTTTTCAAGTCACCTATCTCATTTCCATGCTTTTCACTGTATGGTAGGCCACATATATGATTAAAACCTTCATTTTTTTTCTATATATGGAACTACCTCCAACATACTTGTGTAGGTTGATCGGAGCATTGTAGATAGTGAATAACATGGTGAATCAATCATATCCCATATTAATATGATGTTGTCTTCTATATATTAATAGTGTTTCATTGATGTTAGTCTGAAAGTATTTAATCACCATTTTTTGTCACTTCAGGGTACTTTTTGTTAGTGGTTGGTAAGGGCCGATTACAAACCATCAGATGGGGGTAATTGAGAAATGTAATTCACAGGACTTGTTCTCTTGCTAACTCTTTCAAATAGATGCCAAGTTAGTGTTTATTGAGGGCAAGAACCATTCCAGCTTAGGGGATATTTATGCATTTATTTCGATCGCTTTTCACAAGCTATTTTTTATGCATTTATTGCATATTTGATCATCTGATGATTTGTTATACATTGTTTCTTATTATTACCTTATGAGTCATTCTACATAAATTATTGAGTATTTCTAGTGAGTCATGCTACATTATCTCTTATAATTTGGAATTAGGTTATTTCTCTATAGTTTTAGGTGAATCAGACATTTATATGATAACGCAATGCTACTGACACCTACGTCACTGGTACTCACATGACACAAAGTTTCAACATTGAAATGTAGAAATCTTGGTGCTACCTAGAAAGCTCTTGGTGCTACATAGTAAGGTGTCAGTAATACCAAAGATACATGTTGATGGTACCAAGAAAGAGTCAACTCTTTGTGCTATCAAGTAAGGATTCAATGCTTCTAAAGATACATGTTGGTGCAACCGATTGATTGTCCAGAGAGAATGAGTAATTGATTACATCACTTTGGTGCCACTGATACGACAGTCAGTGGTAATCACTTCAACACTCAAATAAAATCAGAACTCACACAAAGAAACTCACTACGATCAACACATCTATCAGTACTACTGGCATCATTTGAGGGTTTCAAGTCAGTTGGCAACTAGGTTCCACAAACATCCTATCATTGGTACCAACATTACGCAAGCACTGTAGATTAAAAATCATGATAAAATCAACTGTTTTGACTTAATGATTGCCAAAGCCTAACTTATGACCTAAGGGGAGCATGATTAAAAGAAGGAATCATGTTTCCTAATGTTTTAATAGACCACACAACTAGTAGAGGAGGAGACAAAGGAGATAGACATAGAGTGAATGCTCAAGGCACTTTTAGAGGGCAGATTTCCAATTGAAATGCTATAGATCAAGATGTTCACTAAAGGGGATCATTGGAACCAATTCTCTAGGGGATTTCCATTGGGTTTACAACATCTAGCTTGTTTTATCACTCTTCCTCTCTTATTATGATGATTGCAATCATGCGGGGATAAACCCCATATTACTTTAGATTCGAGAATATCCTAGTGTTGCTTTTTAATAAAATTTTATTAATAGATAACTATTTTATTTCATTTTAAACTCGAGTATATGATCTTGTATTGAATTGTTTGTAGTTGATCACCACATCCAATATAAGAGATTGTTAATTGCTTTGGGAGAGAAAATAGGGGTTGGAAAATTCACGATTTCATACAAATCATATCGTGCCTCGAGAGAGGGATTATAGATTTTAAAGAACACCCTAGAGATGTTGATCATGTGTCTGGATTATTCCTAAAATGCTGAAGAAGTGAGGTTTGTTTTGGTTTTGGAAGTGTATTACGATGCAAGAGTGGGAAATACTATCTATATGTCCTTAGTTCAGAGTTAAGGGTGAATACATATCACTGAAATAAAATTTGAATGCAATGAAATATTATGGTGAACTATAATCCTAATGAATCCATCTAGTGCTAATCATACTCGTTTTATTTACATTTAATTCCTTTCTCTTAGTTTTAAAACAACCAATCAGCCATGTTTCTTTGAGCACTAGCTGATTAAGTTTCAATTAGTAGTAATCTTTGATGAACATTTTCCTAAGTTCAACACTCGAGCCTAGGGGTGAGTAGAATTTGGTAATTAACTGATTAACCAAATAGTTAATCCCGAATGATTAATTTGTTTTAGAAAATATAGTTAATTTATTTTAGTTAATTGGTTAAACTATTACTTTTTTGGTTAAAAATATTTTGTGTTTGGTTAACCGAATTAACCAAATATTGACAATTTATTCATAAAGAAATATCTTTCTCATACATATACCTATATAGTTTTACATTTAGATCAAAAAAATCATCCCATTTATAAAATAATAAATATTTTATGAACTATATATGACTATGTTAAAATGTAATATTACTAGAATACAATAATTGTTCAAAATTTCATTATTATTTTCCTACAATATTATTACAAGTGTTTTGTTTAGTTAACCAAATTAACCTACATAAATAACCATTAACCGATTAACCATATATAACATGAGCGACACTAATTTGTTATGGTTAATGATTAAAATATTAAACCACAAATTAACCATTTAACCGAACCAAATTAACTGTAACCAACTGAATTAACCTAATTCTCACCCCTACTCGAGCTCATAGGCCTTATTACAAATAGTGTACACTTGCATTTTACATGTATGGTTTTAGTGTGTCATAAATGCCAAACTAAAAATGAAGAAGGACAAACCTAAATCCATGACAATGAACACCGAAGAGGAGTCCAAGGATAAAGGAAAATCCAAGAAAAGTTTTAAGGATAAGGGTAAGTGTAAAAGGAATTTGTCCTTATCACTTGAACTAAGAAAGATGAAGCAGGGATATAGATCTCTAGTTCAAATGTATACCTAATTGAGATTAACTTTGCCACTTCTTCATTTTGGATATTGGATACTAGATGTGGATTTCACATTTTCTCAAATGTGTAAGATTTGAAAAGAAGTAAACCGTTAAAGAAAGGACATGAGGAACAACGAGTCACAAATGGAGAAACATAAATTGTCAATACAGCTGGAACATATGACTAATTTATGCCCATTGATCTAGTAATGGAGTAAAGAACTTATATTAAGTACCCATTGAAATATCTAGAGGGGGGTGAATAGATCTTTTTGATACATTTAAATTTAATTAAAACACTCAACCAAAGAAGGTGGAGGAAAGAAGGAAGACACTTTGATTTAGAGTGGTTCCAACCTTTGAATCAAAGGTTGTCAGTTCACTACCCAATTGTTTTCAATTGGGATTTTGAAAGTATTTAATTTTATTAATTCACAAGTATGTTACATAAAATACAATCATCTTCCAGTCAAAGTAGCCTTCACCTGGAAGTAGCCTCAACCCCTTGAAGCAGCCTCAACCCCTTGAAGAAGCCTTCTTGAAGTAACCATGAGCAATCCTTGGAGCAACCTTCACCACCTTGAAGTAGCTCCACCGCCTTGAGATAGCCTTCACTTAGAAGTAGCTCCAACCTCTATTGAAGCATCCTTATTGAAGTAACCTCAAGCACACCTTGGAGAAACCTTCACTTTGTTGAAGTAGCACCAATCAACCTCCTTTCAACAACCTCCAACCCTAGTAGTAGTCAAGTAGAACAAATTAGAATATAGAAGATATAGATTGGAAGAAAGGAAATACTTATCCAATGAAGTATAGCACTTTGATCCTATATCAAGCATTTAGATCTATTGGGTTTTAGGGGAGGCAGAGAAGGCAGCGGAAACAAAAAAAAAATTCTCTTTCCCAAACCCAAAACAAGGAAACGCGTCAACGTCTATACAATAGGAAAGGATGGTTTGTGGAATCATACCTTGTCCCGAATCTTGCTCGTCGACAATACCTCACGGCTTGTGCGGTCTTCACCTCCATTCTTGGACGGTGTCTATGCAGCTCCTGGTCGTACCGGGACTGACGACTCCTGGTCTCACCGGGACTGTCGGGATTGACAGCTGTCCTCCGAGCAGCAGAAATCTCCTGCCTCTGAAGTAGTCCTCATGGACCACCGGGAACTCCAATCTCCTTGTCCCACAAGGAATTGGAAGGAGTCGCAACCTCCTTTCAGCGTACTAGTCACTAACACACTCTCCTGCCACCAGTCGCTTTCCACATTTGTCTTTCCCATGTTGTGCCTCCCTTATCGGGTAGCACTTGCTCGGGCTCTCTCAGTTACCAAAACCAGAGAGAATGACAACTTTACAGAGCAACTGGTTGCACTGAGTTGTAATTTGAGAAGCCCCCAATACCCCTATATATAGGAGGGTCATGGGACATGGTTCTCTATCCCAGGAAATGCGAAACTAAAGTAGGAGTAGAAGGGTTCGATATTTTCCACAAAAACAACCAACTCGCAACCTGAACTGATCGTTTCATTTCTGAAACGGTCGGTTGGGGACCTGAGCCGATCGATTGACACCTCAACCGATCGGTTGGGACCCATGAAATAGTCAGTTCACTTCTGAATCGGTAGGTTCGTGGTCTTGATCAGTTCCTGATTGACTTTCCTTCTTTTGTTTCTAATTGGTACCAAATACCAATCCTTTTTCCAATCAAATTGGGCAAGTGAAATGAAAAGAAATTTCTCACCAATCCTACTTTCCCAACTTGCTCGGTTGCATCAGTTGAACCGATCGTTTTAACATTTGAAGAAATCATTTCACCCTATCCATGAGTCGATCGACTCACCACCTGAGCTGATCGGTTCACCAAGCTGAGCCGATCGGTTCATCACATGAGCCGATCGGTTCATCACATGAGCCGATCGATTGGGAGAGCAGATTTTGTAGAATCAGTCAATTGCATTTTCAATCAATCTGATACTCTAATCAATGTGTCCAACACCTTGAACATTATGACATTGAGTTATCAATTAATTGAGTGTTTAATTGAACAACTAAACTCCTTTAGTAATCAATATAAACATTGTTTGTGGACAGAACTCCTCTTCTAGGTTAAATCCTATGTGTGTAACCTTGTAGTTCCATTTCACGTTGGCAGTAAAAGTCCATAACACTTATGCCTTCACAAGCAAAGAGCGATGCCTAGTCACACATCAGTGCTACCCAAGTGAAAAAGAAAGTTGGAGAACAACATTCAATCATGCAATCCGTGAATGGTGTTACAATGAATGTATAATTCCTTTGGCACTGATATCCTGAATGAACTCGAGGCATGGAACAGTCATCCCGTCAATGTTCATTCACTTTCTTGATCTCAGAGTAGATTGGAAGAGATATGTATGACATCAATATCACATACTGATTCATACATGCGTGCACGCCTTTCTCAATCCTACTCATCAAGTGGTCATGGATATCAAACTCCCTCAGGAGGGACAAATCCCATATCTATCACTCACCGCTCAAAAGCCCCATGTGTCAAAGCCACCCAATCAGTACCTTTATAACAACCCATGTTTCAGGACTGCGTTTGATGATGTCAAAGTGTGCCCAATGACATGTGTTGAGTGTAGTCATTTCAGGTCAAAGAATCACACTCACCACCATCACTGTGAGTACTAACTGTGACTACCATGGTTCCATGTGTGAAACTCACGGTGGGTCTGTCCAGTACACTTGTTCTCTAACAAGTACCTATGTGTTTGGTTTGATATCTCTGTATCATGACTAATGAGATTCTATCATCAACCAATACCACAATCTAGTCTTGTGTGTCATTGTTGTCTATCTACCTTCCACAATGACATCCGACTAGGGACATAATGAGAATGTACAAACTCTTAGCATATGTATGATCTCATCATTCAGGTCCTAAACCTGAAAGCATATGTCATTGAGTACTATCATTCTCTAGACATTCAATCTGTTCTATCACTATCTCATTTGACTAAACCAGAAAGAATTGGAAGCTTGCCTTTGATGTTTATCAAATCAATCTTAATGTATCCCACCAATCATCCCATGATTAGCTCTCAAGGCATACATACCAACAGACTCCCACTTGCACTGCGAGCCAATCATCTTTGAATCATATTCATAGTGATCTTCAAACATGTCGCACATGTTACTCTGCTCTAGTGCGATCATAGTGAGTAATGGCAACACCTTGCCAAAGTCAGTATAAATTGCATGTCTCTCATCTCTTCGCTGTACGTCACATGTATGAGATGGAGTTTCCGTAATATGCGATCTAGTATTCCTTTGCTAACCTTTAGCCACATTGCATGATCAAGGATTACATACTTGTCATCAATGAGCGGAATATCTATAAGAGCATCTCATGAACTTCCAGATCCATATAGTATCCATTGTTGTTCTCTCACACATGGATACTCAACATTTCCTTTTAAATGGTTTTATTGGAACACTTCCAATTATCAACAAACTTTCACTTTTATATATCCTATATATATTGCGATTAATTTTTTTTGTCCTTTCGGAAGTTTGCATCAATGTAACTCTTTACAGTGAACTCTTCCTTATTTCCATAGAACTAGTACTCCTCAAGTACTTATCAAGTTCTCATGGTATTCCAGTAACCCTTACTGGAAGTAGACAGACATCCACTCGTCATGTCTCACATACGAGTTATCAGGATGAGCACATCATATTCCCATGTCCTACATACAAGATGATGAATGCATTTTGTTCTTGCCATGTCGATACATGCAAGATAATGGGATTATTACATACATGATAGATACATATCTATTCTTAGTGTTCCCATTCTTCATAAGAATTGGACACTTGGCCTTGGGATACTAACTTCATGTAACATGGACAAGTTTTCTCCCACTGAATCTGTGCATACTGAACCCTTCAGTACAGATTGCCAATGTATGCTTTGTCTTTTCAGGTCAAGAGATTTTCGAGAACTATCTCTATAGATCTCTATTCCTATCACGTAGGAAACTTCTCTATCTTCCTTAAAGATAATTTCCAATTTTGGATTTCCATTCTAGAACGTTTCCATTTCACATCAACATGTGGAATGTGAATACGCTCCCACTAAATCACAAATCCTTCTTTATCTTTGACATATCAGTCAAACCCTTTGACTATATTATCAAAGTAAAGATCCAATTCTGAGTTGCTTGTACTCAATCAATCACATTGATTAATCCATTGTAACTTATAGACTTCATTTGCATTAGTGGATTCATAAACCTTATAGGTTGTGTCACATACACATCCTTGTTTTATTACTCATAGGAATGCGGTTTTAGTATCCATATGCCAGATGTCTTAGTCATTAAGTTGCAATCAACAAGCATCATCCTTCTCAAAATGTTATCCATGTGTCTTAACACTTAAGACTCATTTGCACTTATGGATTTCATCCAATGAGTGCTACCACCAATGTCATACCTTATGGTTCATATGGATGTCATTTAGGATGTAATGGTCATAAACCATAACTCAAAATTTGGTTCCTCATATTCATCTAGATAGTTGACTCATCACATGACCAACTCATCACATAGATGATCGAGATGTATCTGTCAAGGATATAAGAACTCACAACTCCTTGTGATTCTTAATGTCCTTTATTAGTGTGGGGTATTCTTTTATTAAGAAGAATTCAGTTATTTGATAATCATTCTCTAACTCCTTAGAGTATGATTCTTTCTTGATTTAGACATCACCATGCCTTAATCATGAGTTCACTATGATACACTATCATAATCACCCATAAGGATCTCAAACATTTGGTCCAAGTATTTCATTCATTGATCTCATCAAAAATTAACACTTTACCAAATTTGCACTTCATGTATGATAATATTGAACACTTCAAGATATTCATATTGGTATTTCTTCAAACACACCATTTGAAGTATTAACATTTGTTCCAATAGGTATGTAAATACATCACAAGTATTATACCTAATAGGACAATCATTCTCCCACTACCTTTAGTGAAGATTGATTAATCATGTCCAAGATATTCATGTCTCTTACTGGTTCTCTAACCAAAAGAGTCTAGATTTATCCATCACATGGAAACTAGAAATGAATTTCTCATGATTGATGCTACTTTTGATTGTTTGAGTTATCTATAACTTTTAGGTATCATTTTATCTTATGCATATCAAATACCACAAGATAAATAAGGCATTGCCACAAAGATCATATCTTTAGAAATTGAAACATCTATTTATTGATTGCCATTATTGTCATACAATATGAAAAAATAAAGTGTTTCTATCTATTGGCAAATATGAAATAGCAGTTCTCAACTCTATTTCGTGCCCTTTAGGCTGAAATAAACTGAAAGGTACTCCTATCTATGGCAGCAACACTTGCTCCAATGATGGGTACTCTGTTCTTGGTCCTTTCACAAAGGCCATCACTTCTTTGTGGATATTGCATATCATATATGACATATCCATATCTTGGTATCATATACCTCAGATAAAGACGCAGTTCATTTCATGATAACTTAGATGGAGATCTCCATCCCCTCCTTCATCTTCTTTTGTTCTTCTAGATATAGAGGGCAATTACCTCATACACCCTTTCCCCATGTGCCTTGAGGTTGAAGATGGCTTGGGCTGCTGGCAAGCATCATAACACTTCTTTGCTTTGCCCTTGCCCTTACCCTTAAGACTTACCTTTCATTGATCTCATCAAAGATTAGGGTTAGTCTTTCTTCATATTTGCCTCTATTGTCCTCAACATGTCCAACAACTTTGTCAACGCTCGTCAAAGTTGTTCATGTTGTAGTTTATCATGAACTGTATGATTCTCGCAACATTTGCAGTATCATACCAATAGCCAAATCTTGGCTCAGAGGGAATCCTTCTTTGTCAGGTGTTTCCACATACCCAATCATATTGAGTGTGTGAATACCTTACTGGATCTCCTTTTGTCATGACATACTAGGAAAAAGTCTTGGAGACATCATATGTCTCATGTTGTCTCTGCAACTCATAGTTCAGGGAACACATCATCAAGCACTCCACATCAATGCCATCCTCAGTATGATTCCATAAGCATACTTTCAGCCATTGATATGGTGGGATCGAGTTTGTCTGGTTCTGGTATAACTAGGACTTGGAGCTTTCACTCTTTGATTGAGAACACTTCTCATCATCCTAACCAATCATGGAATTATTCCCATTTAATTTGTTGGTCTCAAGGACCGATCGCAAATAAAGTGATTATTGTTGATTAACCATTTATTGTACAAAAGGAAATATATGCAATTTTAGTCCAAAACTCCTTTTGATTTGTTTGATTGATTTGAATGGTTGACGATATAATTAGGCCTTTAATTAATTATTGCTCCCACTATTTTAGTTCAAATTGATAGCCCTCACCATCATTTCAGAAGATTGCATCGTACAACCTTCTATTGGGCAAGATCTTGAAATCCTCTAAGTCATGGACCATCTAGGGTTGTAACCAACAACTTAGATCTCTCAGGTAGGCAACTCTTGCCAATTGCATCATATGCAACTCTTGATAAGATGTCATGTGAAACTCCTTGCCATGATCATCTCCATGCCTCAAGGTGCTAGATCCCATCTAGATCACCTTGTTAAGTCCGACCCAAAGCAAACACGATGAATATGCACCCTGCTAGGGCAGACCCACATATCCATCCTTCACGCTTCCACGAGATAGATGGTGCACCACGCTAGGGCGTGCCCACACTTGGTCGATCAAGATTTTCACATGTGTCGCATTTGGAAGGCATCTAAAACATAATATTTAATGAGGGATTTGATTTTTATATACATATAAATATCCAATCACCACAATACATAGTATGTATCATATACATGCTATATCTCATAGAAAACATGAAAAATGATAAAAATGATGATTATGGCCATCCTAATGTGATTCCTCAAGCAATGAGGAATCACGGTCATCTTGGCCTACATCACATGCAACCTATACAAGATGAACTATGTCCTTTGCCTTTCTGGGTTTGATCAACTCATCACATGATTGATCAGCTCGCCATCAGGCCAGTCGGCTGGGTGCCACCAGCCGATCGGTTGGCTTCTCCAACAGATCGGTTCGCTTGGTCATCGTGCATCTCATCATGTCCGCCACCCGCTCGTCTCGCTCCTCGAACCGGTCATCAACTGATCGACTCACTCCTTGAACCGATCGACTAGAACGTCAACCGATCGGTTCACGCCTTGAACCGATCGTCTCAGCTGTCGTCAGGATGTCCTCCGTTCTTTGACATAATAGGAAATAAAATTATAACCTATTTTACATTGTAAAAAGAGAAACCTCAAGTTACATTCGAGGGGAGCAAAGGTAGGAAAAAAATCTCGAATTATTTCGAGTTACATCAGGAATAGGAGAAGAAGATCGTTGCGCAGACCGATATGCAGGAAACCACATACAACCATACACAGATAGGGTTTATTGGCCATAACCACACTATACATCCACCACAAAACTCATTTAAGGGCGATGCATATCGACTGCATTAATAATACATATTAAATATGTAAATTGGGATTTTGTGGATTTAGGATTGGACATGCATAAAGCTAATTTTATTCGCATCGTATGCAATAAATAAAGGCAACAAACCAAAATCGATCATATTGATAATCCTAAAGTATAGAGCAGTTGACGTGGCTTTGATACCACTGTTGGGTTTTACGGGAGGCAGAGAAGGCAGTGGAAACAAAAAAAATTTCTCCTTCCCAAACCCAGAACAAGGAAACGCGTCAACATCTATACAATAGGAAAGGATGGTTTGTGGAATCATACCTTGTCCCGAGGCTTGCTCGACGACAATACCTCGCGGCTTGCGTGGTCTTCACCTCCGGACTTAGACGGTGTCTGCGCAGCTCCTAGTCACACTGGGACTGATGACTCCTGGTCTCACCGGGACTGTCGGGATTGACAGTTGTCCTCTGAGCGATAGAAATCTCTCGCCTCTGAAGTAGTCCACACGGACCACTTGGAACTCCAATCTCCTTGTCCCACAAAGAATTAGAAGGAGTCGTACCCTCCTGTCAGAACACTTGTCACGGACACACTCTCCAACCACATGTCGCTTTTTGCAGTTGTCTTCCCCTTGTTGTGCCTCCCTTATCGGGAAGCACTTGCTCAGGCTCTCTCAGTTACCAAAACCAGAGAGAACGACAACTTTACAGAGCAACTGGTTGCACTGAGTTGTACTTTGAGAAGCCCCCAATACCCCTATATATAGGAGGGTCATGGGATAGGGTTCTCTATCCCGGGGAATGCAGGACTAAAGTAGGAGTAGAAGGGTTCGAGATTTTCCACAAAAACAACCAACTCGCAACCTGAATCGATCGTTTCATTTCTAAAATGGTCGGTTGGGGACCTGCGCCGGTCGATTGACACCTCAAACGATCGGTTGGGACCCATGAAATGGTCGGTTCACTTTTGAACCGGTCGATTCGTGGTCCTGATCAGTTCCCGATTGACTTTCCTTCTTTTGTTTCTAATTTGTACCAAATACCAATCCTTGTTCCAATCAAATTGGGCAAGTGAAATGAAAAGAAATTTCTCACAAATCCTACTTTCCCAACTTGCTCGGTTGCATAAGTTGAACTGATCGTTTAAACATTTGAAGCATTCGTTTCACCCTGTCCATGAGCCGATCGACTCACCACCTGAGCAGATTGGTTCACCAAGCTGAGTCGATCGGTTCATCACATGAGCCGATCGGTTGGGCGTGCAGATTGTGCAGAATCAGTCAATTGTGGTTTCAATCAATCTGATACTTTAATCAATGTGTCCAACCCCTTGAACATTATTACATTGAGCTATTAATTAATTGAGTGTTTAATTGAACTACTAAACTCCTTTAGTAATCAATCTAAACATTGTTTGTGGACAAAACTCCTCTTCCAGGTTAAATCCTATGTGTGTGACCCTGCAGGTCCATTTCACGTTGGCAGTGAAAGTCCATAACAATTATGACTTCACAAGCAAAGAGTGGTGCCTAGTCACAAATCAGTGCCACCCAAGTGAAAAAGAAAGTTGGAGAACAACTTTCAATCCTACAATCCGTGAATGGTGTTACAGTGAATGTATATCTCCTTTGTCACTGATATCCCGAATGAACTTGAGGCATGGAACAGTCATCCTGCCAATGTTCATTCAGTTTCTTGATCTCAGAGTAGATTGAAAGAGATATGTATGACATCAATATCACATACTGATTTACACATGCGTGCACGCCTTTCTCAATCCTTCTCATCAAGTGGCCATGGATATCAAACTCCCTCAGGAGGGACAAATCCCATATCTATCACTCACCACTCAAAAGCCCCATGTGTCAAAGCCACCCAATCATCACCTTTATAACAACCCATGTTTCAGGACTGCATTTGATGATGTCAAAGTGTGCCCAACGACATGTGTTGAGTTTAGTGATTTCATGTCAAAGAATCACACTCACCACCATCACTGTGAGTACTGACTGTGACTACCATGTCATGGTTCCATGTGTGAAACTCACGGTGGGTATGTCCGGTACACTTGTTCTCTAGCAAGTACCTATGTGTTTGGTTTGATATCTCTATATCATGACTAATGAGATTCTGTCATCAACTAACACCACAATCTAGTCTTGTGTGTCATTGATGTCTATCTACCTTCCACAATGACATCCGACTAGGGACATAATGAGAATGTACAAACTCTTAGCATGTGTATGATCTCATTGTTCAGGTCCTGAACTTAAAAGCATACATCATTGAGTACTGTCATTCTCTAGACATTCAATCTGTTCAATAACTATCTCATATGACTGAACCAGAAAGAATTGGAAGCTTGCCTTAGATGTTTATCAACTCAATCTTAATGTATCCCACCAATCATCCCATGATTGGCTCTCAGGGCATACATACGAACAAGATCTCCTATCCACTTAGTATGGACGTGGCTATATGTGGTGTCTAGTAGATTGTAACTATAGGACCCAACTCTAGAGAATAATGAAGAAGATGACAAGTGAATTCTAGCTTTGTTTCTCACAATAGTGAATGCTCAAGTGTAGCTTGTGTGTTGGTGGTGTCCTAAGGCCTCTCCTATTTATAGGAATGGTTTAAAAGTGTCTAGAGACATTCTAGGGAGTGTCTAGAGTGTTCTTAGTGCTTAACGAGTCGTTACCTGTACATTAGTTTGCTAGCAATTGCTAATTTGTTCGTGCTAGAAAAGAACAATCTAGAACCTTGCTCAGTCGACAATTTGGTCGACCGGACTATGTCTCAGTCGAGATTTTCTTTGAACAAACCTGGGTTTAGGGAAAAAGTATTGCAACGTCTATTTCCAATTCCCAACAACCAACCACTCAGTCTAATGGGCACATGCTTTATACCTAAGCTTACTCATCGAGTTTATTTTTTCTCAAACACTATTTTAGAGAACTATTGTGTAAGTTGTTGAATAGTGCTCACAAGTTTGATCAAGGTGGTCTCGGTTGACCAAAATTTCAACCGAGTGTGTCTCGGTCGACGAGTTTTTTGACTGAGTATGTCCCTATTTTAGACTTTTGAATCACCTACTAAGTGTGTGTTTCAATGAGTGATGTGACTTTAACTTTGGGGGGAAACCTATATAAGGGTTATAAGTGGATAGGAAAGATCTAACTCTTTATTTACATGATATCTAAGTATTTTTGCATTATATCTTTATACAAGTATTTACATTTGAATACAATCATTAAGACATAAACAATTAAGCATATTTGATTATCAATTTGTGTTGATCCACTTAGTATGATCTCCTTATTTCTTTGAACCCTAAAATACTCAAGTAGCATGCTAGATCCACAAGAATGAAATGTTTGTCATCATCAAAACAAAGGGTATGCTAATGTCCTAATTTAGCCAACAATCTCCCCCTTTTAAAGATGACAAACATTCCTAAAATATAAGCAAAAATATTTGAAATGAAATAAGTTTCATACCTGTGATGTACCTGAGATGATTATAATCTTTTGATCTCATAATATGTGTGCTAATATACCTAAAGAGATATGGAACATGATATCCATCTCTTGAGGCAATGTAGCAACAAATTATGTCAGGCCAAGATATCATGATAAGATTTTACTTTATTTATAACATTTTACTTTATTTTTCTCTATTTTATGTGTCCTCCTTTTTCATTTCAAAAAGATAACAAGTCAATAAGACTACCCCTTAATTGTTTACTTCAAAAATAATATAAAATGTATCCACAATTCATAAACCAAGATTTATTTCTCAACCATTTGCAGGGATGTTAAGCCCTGAAATGATATGGGATTCTGTTAGGCTCATAGTGGAATAAATGAATCTCTAACCAAACATAAGGGGTGTTAATCCCAAATTGGTTTAGAGAATCCAATTAAGAGAAAAAATATGTGAACATTATATTTAAGATCTTTTGTAAGCCCCCTTAATCTCATAACAAAAGTGAGTAAAAAACTGCTATGGTATTTGAAATCATAACAAACTTTAAAATAAACTAATTAAGTAAGACAATGAGTGAATCTTTTTTATAAACAATCTTGTTTCTTGCACTATCTTAAAAAATTCTCTTATTCTAAGTATTTAACATTATGAGAAAATTATAGATTTAATATACCAATGTTGGGTGAAGTGAATGATTTAATTTACAAATAAGCATTTTTTTAGGCTTATTTTCGATTGATGATGAATTCGACTAGGGCGCCCCTCAGTCAAACTCCTTTTCATCCAAGAAGCATTTATGCAAATTTCCAATTAATGCAGCTTTACCAAGATGTATATTTTATTGACATAAGTGACTATTCAACTTCTTTTTGCATATTCAATCTTGTTTCAAGTCATGAGTTTTACTAACATAGATTTCTTCTTTAATGATCCTTTTATCCATTTCAAGAGTTTGATGTCCTTATGTCTTCAAGTTTTACCCATTAATGCATAATTCATATCAAAGTCTATTTTCTTTCATTATATGCTAGATTTATTTCATCATGCCAATTGAGTTCCAATTGAATATTTGCTTTTAGGTCTAGGAGTTGAAACTTATGCATTATTGAAGCTCACAAAGAAATTATCCAATAATCAACTCCTTTTGGAATATAATTTTTTTATTCTTAAATTCTCTTAGATGTAGACTAATAAATCCTAAGTGTTTTGTTAGATGTTGAAAATTACAGGATAAAGCCTTCTTGTGACTTAAGATCAAATTTGTCTTGACAATATTTTGTTATATAACCAATTTATACGAATGAGGTCTAGGGAGAAATTTTTTAGTTTTGACTAGAAATCTAACTTTTGATCTCCTAGAATACACAACTTTGATATTTTCTTGTAATTCTTTTACACAACACAAAAAAAATATACCAACATCACCTTTCTCCAAATGTAACCAATATGTTTACCTTTTCTCCATGTGTGTGGAGATCTTCTTATATCTGGTTATCTACTTGTTGGGTCAAGCTTTATAGGCTATCCAAACATGCAAAGTATAAAGTTTTGGTCCCCATATATGGTCCTTTTGGTTAAGATATCATAGACAATACTATAAGGCAAGTAGGACTACCTAAGAACATTCAAAGAGATATAATGAACTCAATCACTAGAAGCTCTACTTCCATTGTGTGGAATGAACAACACACTATGCCTTTCAAGGAAATGTGCAGGATACGGTAGGGAAATCCATTATCACCATACATGTTCATCCTATGCCTCGAACAACTAAGACAAATGATCAAGGAGAAGGTCAATTACAAAAATTGGAAAACATTTAAAGTCACAATTGCAGGCCCAAAGGTAGATCACGTTTGCTTTTTTGATGATTTGATCGTCTTCGCCAATTCCAACACCACCCAAATGAGAAATACCCTAATCTTCTTTCTATAATTTAGAACAACCTCGAGTAAGTCAATTTCAGTAAACAAAACCTGCATCTCCGATTCTCACTCGAACACTAGGAGAATGAGAAGGAGGACCAACCAGATTTTCCATTTCCAGGAGACAAAAAATCTAGGGAGATACTTGGGCATCCTATAATCCATTCCATGGTAAACAAAACAACCTACTTAGATGTGTTATAGAAACTAAATGGAATAATTAACTCATGGGCCGCCAAGACATTGTTACTCGTCAAAAGAGTGTGCCTACATAAAGAAACACTCATTGCCATCTCGACACCCGTAATGTAAAATGAAATTCTACCCTATCCCTCTGTGACACAATCAATGGGGCCATTAGAAGGTTCATATGGATAGGGAATCACAAGGCACATCCTCTTTTGGTGGTTGTGCATAACAAAATTACTTGCACCAAGGAGGATGGAGGTATGGGGATGGTATCTATGCATGAATGGAATATGTCATTGGTGTTGAAGAATACATGGGAGTTGAACTCCCATCACAAAACTAGCTGGAACCAAGACATGAGACATAGGTTCCTTAAACACATCAGTGGGAAGACAAGCCAAGCTTCTAGATTGGGCTATACCATGATCGAAGGCAAGTAGTTCTTACTATAACACTCACGATTGATTCCAATGAGTGGAACGACAACAAATCTATGGGAGGAAAAATGGGTTGAGATAGGATGCACTATTATGGATGTTGTGATTAAGCATGTTTTGATGGAGCTTCAAGACCTCAAGGTCAACAACTTTATCAACCTAAATGTGGATTGGGACACAAGGTTACTAGAAGAACAAATACCCACAAAGGAGATTGATAGGGTGGCAGTGATGAATAATCCTATAGATAACCAGCTTCAAGACATACCCATCCGACCACTAATGGGGCTCAAAATTCCTAAAAGAATAACTTCTAGGTTTAACTGAAAGCAGTTAACTAATTCCCCACTCTACACGAGCAAAAGCCTTATTGCAATATAATTAAGAATCAAATCCAAAGGACAACCTTTTTAAGTAGTTATATCAATTCATAAGTAGTTAGAGTAATATTTATCACCGAGTAGTTGAAATATTTATTAAACTAAGATGTTGCAAAAGCAACAAAGATTAAGGAACTAAAAAACAAATAACAAAGAGCACCAAGGCATGGGATTTTGCTATCCGGGCCTACGTAATTATATGAATAACATTTAACTCTTCAATCGCCATTGCTAAATTGAGGATAAATTGTTGCACCCTCATGGGATACATGTTGTCAACTAGTATAAAATCCCTTGTAACCGACCATCCTCGACACCCAAGTTCCCCATCTATACCGACTAAACCCGCTTACTTATGATCAACCATACTCAAAATGTAGAAGATCAAATTCCAATCGCCTCACTATCTCTTGATGATAGGTCAAGAGGACAATAAGATCATTCTTGTGATCTAATCACGCTGAAAACAAAATGTATATCCATGATTATAACATACATTCAAAACTAGCCATCAAATTGCAAAGTAAGACATCGAGCAAAATGATACTTTATTTAGCAACTATAATGTAGAGATTAGATACAAGATAATATAAATTATGGGTGATCTGGGCTAGTCCCCTTACCCCAACACAAGACATCTACTCGCTCATGGTGAGGGACAATGGCAAAGAGATAGTAGGAATGATGGAGAAGGCCAAGATCCCTGGTGCAAGAAGACCGATCATTCCACTACGGCCGCCTCCTCCTAGGGTTTGTGTTTTGCAATGTGGCTTCTAATCATTGATTAGAAACCCCCCTGATGGACAATAAGGGTTCCCTTTTATAGATGCATTCCTCACCTCTAAAACCCTAAAGTTGAATGCTTGTGCTCGAAGTAATCATATTGCATGGACCGTACATGGTCCAACAAGTGACTCACATGGGTTACCCAATTTGAACATCACATATGGTTCTCTAGAGGACCATCACGGGGTGGACTAAAATGGACTGGATGTTGAGAGCATGAATCAAGATGTAAGAATCAAGAAGACTCTAGGTGGAGAGTGGCATGAGTCGGGCGAATGGTAGATTCGAGTAGTACGAGTCGGGCGAATGGCAGAGTTGCTAGATTGACTAGGTGGTTGGAAGGTGATCAAAAGGAAATATTTCAAGTCTTGATTTCCTTGATGCCTAGCATCGTGAAGGCTTAATTCCATGTAGGATTTTTTTATGCAACTTTGGATGATTTTGCAAATATATATATATGAAAATACGTAAAAGTTCAAAAAATGGAAAATAATTTCATTTTGGTGAGATAAAGCTAAAACTAGGATATAGAAACACAACATCCCCTAAAAAGCGAGTAAAACATGAAATAATGGCTATAAATATACTCATCAAACTACCCCAAACTTAATCTTTTTCTGGTCTCGAGTAAAGAAAAATAAAAATAAATTTAATAATTAATACTAGGTTTAGGCCTTCCTCTCCCAACTGAGCTATCCCCGTTGTCCCCCTTCTACCAATCATGATCAAGCAATCCTAATCCCTGGGATTCATGTAGTCACACTTGGATATTTCGCATCCACAACATGTTGTACTAGTCACTCAACTCATGAACCTGCAACAAACTACTTTCATATCATTGATACTCCTGATATGTCTGCACAAATAGAAGTAAGCACAAGTTAGGGTTATTTGGTTTATTGGGATAGGATTTCAATAAGTCGCATGGGTATGAAAACTTGGAAAAAAGGGGGAGAAAGACATAGAATGAACCTGATTCCCTGATATCTTCTCTATTCGATTTGAGACAATATTTGGGATTCAATTATTTTATTTGTCTCTCCTTTATTCGATTCGAGAAATTTTATTTGTTTGTAATTATATTGAACACATGTTTTTTATTAAGCTCTTTGACCTCTTTTATCCACGCCATACATGTGAATGAAAGTAAAAAAGGAGTACTTATAGAAAGGATGCCACCCCAGACATATGGCTTGGCATATGGTGGGTATTTTTTTTCCATTTGAGGATGAAGAAGAGGTAAAAGGTGATGGAAGAAGAGTGACATGCATAGTATAATTTGTTATTCTCCATTTTATCGTTGCATTAGAATCATATCATCATTTCAAATCACTTAATTCAGTTAATGTTGGGTAAAGGAGTATTCTTGAATATTGTTACAAGTCATGATGGAGGCACATGTGCTTTGATGTTTTGGATTCCATGCTTATCATAAATTTCAAGGGGGGGATGTTTAGTTGTTGTCCTCAGGGCAAAAACTATTCAAAACATGTTTATTCCTTAAAACATCCTTTGCACGAGTTAGCTCGTAAAAAAGAAAAGTGACCAACTAGGTAAAGGTCACAACTCACACAAAAAAATGAAAAAAATGGAAAACAAGATAGATGTTAAAAGACATAAAAAAAGAAGCTTTGAAGGGTTTTGAATCATACCCTATTCCCTTACCCCACACTTCAAACCTTTTCTCATCCATAGTAAGGAAAAGTCATGATGGAGGGGAAGTCTTCCAATGCCGAAGGTGTTGGTATGTAATCACCACAATCAACATGCTATCTCTCATTTTCTTTCTATATAAGACAAATTTGATTCAGTTCGTGAGCATGTCATTGTAACTCATCTTCAATGTGGTATTGAGCAGTGAAAATATCTACAATCGTTATTTGCAGAAAATGAATTTGATATTAGCCACACCCATCTTTGTTTTTGCACTTAGTGCCATGCCTATCTGAATTATGGATCTTGGTGGTGTATGTACCTTGTTCATCAATATTAATGGTAGGTGGAGAAGGAGGTTCCTTATCAGTGTTGTAAAAACATGGGATGTGACCAGATAACTGCTGAAGTTCATGGCAATGTTGTCTATGGAAAATTCTACATGATTAGGTAGGAGTAGTTCAACTTGAGACTTATAGAAGATGATTATATATGTATCTGGTTGAGGCCGTGTTTCCAAAAGTTTTCAAAATATAAGGTAGGGAATATCAACTAAATACTAATTATGCTTCTATTTAAGGGCTTCATGTCGGATATCAAGAAAACCAAGAACATGGGATATCGCGGATACCATGCCACTACAGGAGAGATGTCATCCAAGTTGTTCCATGAAAGAATTTCCCCAGTTAAAAGAACGCCTATGAAGGACACACCACATGGCATAGAGATCAATATTGGTGATAATGCCTTGAGTAGAGTCCCTATGGAAAATCATGTAAGAAATCACCCTATGTAGATATAAAAAGGGGGCTATCTATCCTTGACGCTTTCATATTACTAGTCTTAGAACCATAAGTCCTAGTGATTTTTTCCCAAAATTCATCAACATCTTGGCATATCATGGTAAGAAAATGGGAATAGCTAAATTGGTGATTTTCAGAAAATATTTTGAAGGCATAGCTAAAATGCCTATTACTGAGATTCTATTTTTTGAAGGAAGTGAGGAATTCTATATTAAGTGCTAGGAAACTCATCCACGATTGATACAAAAAGGAATGAATTTGATTCCAGTGAAGAAGATCATCTATTGGGTTGTTTAACCCTAGGTTATATAAGGTGTTATTGTAGACCCATCAAGGAGAGTTCAATCCAACCCTCTGAATGACTTAATGGTGGAGACAATGACCTTCAGTAAGGAACTCATAATAAGTTCTTGGAAGGGTGGTAGTCTTGTCCTCAACTTATCGTTGTGGTTCTCCAGCAGTGAAAGGATTGGGTAAGATTGGTGGCACAATTATGGGTAAAATCTCAACATCATCTTGCCATGACATATAGATGTGGTCATCTGCAATGTCTGGAGGAGTTTTCCAGGAGGTGGATCATAGATTGTGGCATTATAGTTGTTGGCAATGATGAAATCATGTTTTTTTACTATTGTGTCCCTATTTTAGTTGTTCACTTGTCTGAGTAATGTTTGACATCTCGGCAAGTATGCCTTGACTAGAAGTCTTTTCGTGGTTGTTCGATGATTTAAGGTTGCATCGGTGGAAACTCGTCATTCATTTTTCTCCAAACATGCGATTGTTAGGGAATTGGGTGACTGGTATGGTCAACCAATTGTAAGATTTTTAGGCTAAAGGAGACTATTATGATCAAACCCCATCTCTCTCTCTCTCTCTTGTGGGTTGCCTCCCATGAGCACCTTATTTTTAACGTCGTTTAGCTCGATGAAGTGTGTCTGCAATGTGTGGTGTAGAACAAGGAGTCGTTGAGCTTGTTTATGTTTTCCCAATACTCCATTCCTATTGATGTGGTTGTCTTCATAATTCATGGAATTGTTGGAGGTTAAGTATCTCTTGATTCATTGGACGTTTGCAACAAACTTTCCTCCTACATCATCTTCCAACACATAAGTGCCATGAGAATAGATTATTTCACCAGATACAGTCCATACAATATTATTTTTAGTTTTCCAAGGATAAGTCACCACCTCAAGTTATAAACTAGAACTAGATCTCCTACCTTGATGTCCTTCCTCATTATATGATGATCATGCCAAATTTTAGCCTATTCCTTGTACATGTGTGCACTTTTGTAAGCCGACATTTTGATTTCATCTAATTAATGGATTTGCAACGATCTATTCTCCTTTTCCATAGATATGTCAATATTAAGGGTTTTATTGCCCAACTAACCTTAAGATCCATTTCTACTAGCATACGGAAATATTTTCCATTGACTATGAGAAAGGGAGTTGTACCTAGCAGTTTCTTGAACACAGTCTAATAGGCACACAGAGCATCACTCAGCTATAAGGCCAAATCTTTCCTTGTCATGTTCATGATTTTTTCCATTATTGATTTTATCTATTTGTTGGAGACTTCCATCTGTCTGTTGGTGTGGGGGTGGTATCAAGATGTTGTTCCATGGTTTACTCCATATTTTTTAATTAGTTACTCAAACTTCCTTTCGGAAAAAGTGGGAATCTCCATCCAATACCAGGACTAGAGGTACTCCAAATTGTGAGAAAATGATGTCTTTCAACATTTTGATAACGACCTTTCAATCGTACTAGATTGTGGGAATCGCTTCGAGCCATTTAGAAACATAGTCTACTGCCAGAAGAATGTAGGATGAACATAGTCTACTACCACCAGAATGTAGGATGAACCGTAGATGGGAGGAAATGGCCCCATGTAATCAATTCCCCATACATCAAATATTTCTGGATATATTGCTGGATCAATGACACTAGTCGCACAAATGAGTTTAATTGTAGGCATCTTTGAACGTAGTCGTCCAGTAGAAATTGCATTGTAGAACTTTAGTGGAAGTCTTATGGGTAGACTGATGCACACCTTTAGGTGCAAACTGACAGTGTAGCAAGATATTGTTGGATTCTTCGTCAGTTACGTAAAACCCACATAATAAAAAAAGAAATGGTTTCTACCAGTAATGCTTTTGGAAATCATGTAGGAATTTCTTCTTACTCTAACCTTTGTATTTTGGATGTATGATTCATGCAGATAAATAGTTAACGTAGTCAGAAAACCATGGAAAATTACCTCAAGATGCAGAAGGTGGTCGTACGGGAGTGATTCCTCAATTGATGTCATCTTATCATCTTTGTGGATGAGTCTGCTTAGGTGATCAACAACCACATTTTGTCTTCCTTTTTTGGCTCTAATCTCAAGGTCGAATTCTTGCTGGAGTAGAATCCAATGAATGAGCCTTGATTTGGTATCTTTTTTTGATCCAATAGTCGTGTAGTCGGTGTATAGGAAGATCTTGTATCCCACTACGTATGATTGGAACTTCCTTAAAACTTCCTTTTTTGGGTTAGCTTGAGAAAAAGAATAGGGAACACTTCATTCATATGTTTTCCATTTTTACATACATCAAAGTGACAAACTAAGTAAAGGTCACAACTCACATAAAAAATTGAAAAAGAAAATGGAAAACAAGACAGATGCAAATAAAAGATGGAGAAGAAAAAGAAAGATGTGTTTGAGGATGAGAAAGGGAAATGTTACAATTTAGGTGGTAGAGATGACGTACCACCCATCCTCCACCCCCAACTTAAAAATTCTACCCATCCTCGGGGAGAAAGAAGTTAGAGATGGAGGGGAATTGATATAATGGGAAGGGGAGGTGGAGAAGGAGGACTAGAGCGGCGATGTTTGTTGTTTATTCTCTCATCCCGGTGTGGTCGTGGCCACCATTTTCCATGACCTTCATTGGGCTCAGGCGATGGTTCCCTTGGATGCATGCCCCATTCTCTACAACATGTGTCCAACCAACACTTTACTTATAGGATGATAGCTTGTTGATCATATAACCAGTTTCTCAATAAATCCAGATTAGGTGTTTACATGCCCTGACAATGTGTCAGATGCATGAATCAGAGATCCCATGGGAAGTATGTGTCCTGGGCGTAATTTTGCAGTAGATCTTGATCGAAAGGGATCTCATCAGTTAGTGGAGGGTTGCTGCCTACTTATCGGAAACATCCAATGGTGTTGATGTTTTGTGCTACCATTGGTGTTATCGATGTATGGGAGATATGAAAAATTAGCTTGTGATTGATCGTCGGAAAGTTTCAGTGTTTCCAAGCTTTATGCTTCACCCATTATATAGTTGCATATAGGAGACATTATGAGTTCACCCAAAGTAATTGGTGATTACACCATGCATGTGTTATCCCTAGCACATAGGGTCTTCACATAAATTGATTCTTGGAAAGTCCAAATCAAAATTTGGAAGTGAATATTGATAATTAAGGTGAGAAAAAAAAGACTACTATTTCCAAGGAATAATATTTTTTGTAAAATATAATGACAAATTATTTGCGAGAAAGAAGTAAAATAATTTTTCAAAAATATAGAGAGAAATTCCATCATGCCACGTATCCCACTTTCCGCATCACTTATTGTTTTACAAGATCATGAAATTTGTGTCCGTCAATAAAGTGATTGGGCAACATGGGGCTTATGGAAGGACAAGAGAATGCCATCATGAGTTTTGCTCATCATGCCATCTTATCCATTTATTAGGCTTTTCAAAGACATGGTACTCTTCCTTCTCCTTCTCTCATCACCACTCTCCTTTTTTTTGAAATAATTTTGTCAAAGAGAAAATAAGAAATAAAATGATGAAAAAAAACAAAACAGAAAGGAAAAGAAAGGGGGTTATGTTGCCTCTCAACAAGAATCCCGATTTAGCATTATATACTTGGCTGATAGTACTGTTTATCAAGTTGAAACAACAAATAAGTTATCCAAACACTTATCCATACAACATGTGGTACCTAGATCATGGTTAGATGATGTACATGGCTTGCATGTGGGTAGGGCCCTATGATCTTGATAAGCATCTTATGGGCATGTATATTGTGATTCCATTTTACCTTTAACCTTAAAAGCTTCAATCAAATTGTGCACTCTCTTCAAGTCTTCAAGAACTCCGTATTCTATAATCCTATTCTGTCATCATAGAATGAGTTTGTCAGCTTTGACACCACTAGAGATCATGCAGTTTCTAGGAATGGTCTTCCCAAAATGAGAGGGAACCATTTGTCTTCTTTGATATGCATGACCATGAAATCACATAGGACATAAGTGTCATGTCCTAGCTCCACTAAGGCATCTTCAATAATTCCCAGGGGTTTAGTGATGGATGCATCATCCAACTGAATGGTCATTTATGTGGGTAAAAGATCTATGAACCCTAGGCGCTAGTATAGAGTGTAGGGTATAATGCATATGCTAGCGCCTAAGTCAGTGAGTCCCTTTCGACATGTGATATCGTCGAAAAATAAATCTATCCACAAGGATCCCATATCACTTCCCCTCTGAGCTTGAAGATCATATATGGCACTAGAGATTGTTGGTAGTTATTTCATTGTCCTAGTTTCCTGGGCCAAATCCCTTCTTGACAAATTCATCTTGTGGTACTTACACTGAACTGCTGTATTGGTAAGTATATTTAGGAATGCTATATTACCATGGATTTTCTTCATGGTAACCTTGAATTTCTTGAGTTGGTCACTGAGGCTGAGATGCCCTACATAGGGCACATGAGGCATGTATATAGCAATTACGTGAGATTCATAGTTGACTATTGAAGTTGCATCTGTCGCATTCTTGCTAGTGTTGGATTGTGTTGGCTCGAAGTAGGTTTCATTGTCTGACTCTCTAGATGGCTGATTAGGCACTTTGGGCCTTTTATTAGGATTCTCTCACTTTAATTAGGAGCTTGGAGGTGTGGTATACACTTTCCTTGACCTAGTCATTACAACGTTTAACTAGTTTGGCTGCTCTAGATGCTTGGGGTTGTTTTCTGGATGCCAACAATTCTTCGTGTTGGAGGTTGTTGACTAGCCGCCAATCGAGCGATTTGAGATTACAATGCCATTTTATTTGTCATGTACTTGGCAAGTTGAGTCTATTATGATGCCTTCATCTCCATAAACATCTTCATTGGGTCTTGTACCAGTCAGCTGCAATTTGTAGTGGTGGGCCTTGATTTGGATTCTAAAATTGTTGTCATTGCTGGTAATTTTGGCTGAGATAATAGAACCTAAAATTTTCCTTGTTTTGTGGGCCATTATAATTCATCACTTCTCTATCATGTGTGGGTTACGTCATGATCTTATTTGGACCTCTGGCTCCAACAAGATTTCCATACTAGAAGCCAGGATGACTTAGAGCTTAATTTGGATTATATTACTCTTTCCCCGAAATATTGTGGATTGACTTCATGTCTTCGACTTAACTGTGTATTTTTGCTCGGGTTGATGCTCATCGAATGCAGCGTATAGCTATTTGCAATGTACGATGTTGTGATCTTCCACATGAAAAAAATTGCATGAGTGTGCGATGATTTGTACTTGGGGTGTTTGGGTCTTTCTCTCATACACATTGAAGGACTTCTTGAGATGATCTTGTTAGATAGATAGAGATTCCAATGCTTCAAATATAGATTTGAGTTCTGCTTATTCTTCTAACACTACCACTATAGGAACGCACTTGCCTGAGGGTCTGGTCCAGTGGGTCTGATTTTCTACTACAAGGTTAATGTTCTTAACGGTATTATCAAAACATTGTCCTAGAAAATTTCCCTTATAGGGGCAATTGAGGAAATGCTTTGTATTGTCATCGACTCCTTGATAGAATAATTCAATAATCTAATTTTCATGGATGCCATGATGCAGGAACTTGCATAGGAGTTCATTCAATTACTTCCATGCTTCATACATGGATATCTCATGCACTTCATAGAATCTTGTAATTTTTCCCCGTATCGAATATGTCATTGAAGGTGGGTAAAATTTTTCTAAGAATTTATTCTCCAGTCTATGTTTAACCAAAAGCAGTACACTAATTTCCCACTCCATACAAGATGTAGCCTTCTAGAAATATACTTAAGATTCAAACCCAAAGGAGAAACTTTTTATAAGTTATACAAATTTAGAAGTAGTAGGAATAATATTTATCATCGAGTAGTTGAAATATTGATTAAATGAAGTTGTTTCCAATAACAAAAAAAATTAAGGAAAAAATAACAGACAATAAAGAGCACCATGACATGGGTTTCGCTACCTAGGCTGACATAAATATCCTAATAAGATTTAACTCTGCGACAGTCATTTCTAAATTGAGGCTTAGTTATTTCACCCTCACGGGATACATGTCGTCACCTATTATAAAATCCATTAGAATAGACCATCCTCGACACCGAAGTTTCCTTTCTATACCAATTGAACTCCCTTCCATATGAACTACCATCATCAAAACATAGCAGGTCCACGTCCAATCACCTCACATTCCCTTGCTGACAGCTCATGGGGACAATAAGATTATTCTAGTGCACCAATCATGCCCACCACAACCTACATATCCATGATTATAAAATATATGCAAAACAAGTCATCAATTTACAAAGCAAGGTATCAAGCAAAATGATACGTTATTTAGAAACTATATTTTTGGGTTTAGATACAAGGTAAGAAAAAATATGGATGATTAGGGCTAGTCCCCATGCCCCAGCACAAGGAGTCTACTCGCTCATGGTGAGGGACAACAACAAAGAGATAGTATGAACAATGGAGAAGGTCCTCCTAAGGTTTGTTCCTCCTAAGGTTTGTTCTGCACAATTTATCTTCGAATCACCGATTTGAGACCCCCTTTGATGGATGATAAGGGTTCCCTTTTATAGATACATTCCTTTCCTCCATAACCCTAAAGTTGAATGATTGTGGTAGAAGGCATCTGATTGCATGACATGTACTTGGTTCAACAAGAAACTCACTTGGGTTACTCAACTTGTACCTCCCATTCGGTTCTCTAGAGGACCAATATGGGGTGAATCAGAATGGACTAGATGATAAGAGAATGCATGAAGACGTAAGAATATGGAAGACTCTAGATAGAGAGCACTCAATTTAGGTGAATGGAAAAGTCACTCGGTTGACTAGGTGCTTGGAAGGTGATCAAAAGGAAAGATTTTGGGCTTTCATTCCCTTGAGGTGTCGCATCATGAGGGCTCAATGGTCCGTCTAGGCATTGTTACACAACATTGGTTGATTTTGCACAAAATATATATGAAAATGTGCTAAATTCCAAAAAAGGGAAAATAATTGGATTTGACGGAATATAAAGATAAAAATAGGAAACAGAAACACAACAACCCCTAAAAAGTGAGTAAAATAGCATGTAAGAAAGGGTATAAATATACTCCTCATGCACTTACTAAGGACAATAACTATACAACCAATTAGGCATACAAACAATTAAGGGAAGGTAAGGATATTTGCATTTAAGGTAACTCAAATCTGATTTGGAAGATGAAGTTACCATCTTGCATACAATTCTTCATATGGTTGGCTCTTCATGATTCAATTTTGACAAACCATAGGAAGGTCATACAATATATTAGCTCTGATAAGCATTGTTCCAGATGCAACCAGGACGAAGAGACATCCATTCACACTATAAGGGATTATACCAAAGTCCAGGAGGTGTGGAAACTGATGAGCACAAGCTCAGATCATCATAAATTCTTCAATAAACCTAACTTAGTTGAGTGGCTAGCTGAGATTATGAACAAAGGAGAAGGGGTAGCCACATTCGTCCTAATCAAATATTGGTATATCTGGTACTATTGTAATAAGAAGATAATTGAAAATTTGATCATACCACTCAAACACCAGATCTAATGCATCGAGTAAGAGGTGGTGACTATTCTACAACCATGGAGAACCAATCACAACAAGGAGGAATGCAAAAATAATTGATGAAATCCCCTTGAGGAAGATATTGTTAATATCAATGTCGACGATGCAATTAGCAAGAAGCATGCTTTTGTGGTGATGATCTCTAGAGACCAAGAACGTGATTGGATGGGTGAAATTGGATATATTGTCCACACTCAAAAATCCAACCACAACTAAGCTGAGGACCATCTCGCACACACTTAAATGTGTGCAGGTATGAAAATTTGGAAAAGCATAGGTCACTTCTGATTGTATGGGGTGTTGGAGATGATTAGAAAAAATAATATGGATTTCCTAAAATATGCATATTGTAATATGATGATGCAACAAAACTTAGATGATAAAAGGATTATGGTCTTCAACAAAAAGGAAAATATTATGGCCATTGATACCCTAGCCAAGTTCCATTTAAAAAAACATTTACAAAATTTCAACTACATAAGACCTCCAAATATAATAGCGATGTTCCTAAATAATGATGTTAGTCGTAGTAACGAGGTTTGTAATTTTAGTAGTACTACCGTGTTTAATTCCAACAGTTCAAGTTTTACATGTAATAATTCACTAGATTTTCTTGCACCTGAAAGGACAATATGAATAATATAGACTCCAAACTTCTATAAATAAATAACTTAACCATGGTTCATTTGTTACCTGTGGTTATTTTCCTTATAACCGTAACCTCAACACACCATTTCCGTTGATAAATATTGAAACCATATCCATAACATAACAATTTGGTGGTGGTATGTGGTATAAAATATTGTGCAGTTACCAATGAATATGATTTTTTAATAATATCATTGTCATCTCTTTTTAAGAGATTGATTCACTTTGATTGGAAAAGTCCATATTTTTAGGGTCAAAGATTAATAGTACAATGCAATAATGAAACAACCAATTGTTTTTGTATGTGAATGTAAATATCGAAAATTTTGTGGTTCCCACAATAAGAATCAATGCCAAAATGAATAGGTGTGGTTTGAGTCACCAACTGTATGATAAAGACTTTGTAACTATAGGTGTTTAGAAAAAGAAACACAATATTTATATTTCCAATATGCTATTTATTGACATACTTTGAGTATTACTATAAAATACATTTTAGTCAAGAATTGAACTTAAATTACATTTTGTGCATGTCAAAAACCATAGCTAGGTAATTCTTTCTTATCATTCATTCCATATAAGATTGAGTGAATTGAAAAGGATTTGACTCAATGCATTAAATAAAAACATTTGGTTTTGTTCACATAATGGAACAAGGAATTTATTTTTAAAATAAATTACATAACATTGTCACTAAGAATGCACCACCAATATGAATTCATTTTTTACATCTTGAGCAACCTCAACTGACACCGCCACTAAATTCGTTTTCTGAAATACTTTCTAATGGAATGATTTGACCCCTGTCATCGACTGGATGTACAAATATAACATTGAGGGTGAATCCTTCTTCTTCCAAAGAAATTAGAAAATTCATTGCATCTATCTCACCAAATACAACTATTGTTCCTTCTGTCTTATCAATGGATACAAATGTCACACCTAAAATGAACAATGACACCATATTAGAATCTTTAAAAATAAAATGCTCCTTTTTGATTGAAATAAGTTATGAATATAAAACAAAATAATTTACCGGGGTATGCTTTGGATTTTTTGAGTGCTTCTTGTGTAGCTTCTTCTCCTCCATCATTTATCTTTACAACCACTTTCATCTATGAAGGAAAAAATAATCTAAGTGTTTCTATATATGGGTATGCCTCTTTCTTGAAATCAAGTCATCATTATAAATCAATATTGTGGACATTGAAATGTTTTGTAATGCACTTTTGTGTAACAATAGTTGATAAAATGTTAAAAAAATTAATAAGTAATGTGCATTATGTTGTGGAATACAATGTCTACTGTTCTACTAAACAATGGATGATATGATGGGTCAATTTCATGATAAGGAGTAATAAAATGACACCTATCTAAATTATGTAAATATTTTTGTACCATATATCAAACCATCAAATTCATAAAAATTAACTCATACATGAATGCATTTGAAATTGAACTCAAATTATTACAATGTCCTCTATAACCATCAACCAATGGATAAAATCACATATTCATTAAAAGTAGTAATTTTCACAAATTTTAAACATTGTTTAGTCCACATCAAGCTATTGTGACATTGTCATAGACTAGGTGTTGCAGTTTGCATAAACTTATTTTTCTCAACGCCACCATTGTGATCAATAAATGTGAGAAGAAATATGTATTCATACCTTCAACACCATTTTGATATGAGATATATGAAAAGAGATGGAGTTTACAACACCAGGTGTACTGATAATGGTTTTCTTGTTTCACAAGCATATTATTATATTTATAATGTACTTAGCATTGACTTTGTAGGTTCATACATAACTACTCTTATGTTCACAAGTTAATGGAGGATTAGTCACATATATGATATACAACGTTCAAAGTACTATATACCAAAAAAGGTTGTGATAGTTTGGAACATGAATTACTAGTTACACTATTTCAGTAAAATTTAGCTGACACTTTCCAATACAATGAATGGATAATAAATTTCTAATGGAGATCATGATTATACCAAATATACTTTATCATTTAGGAAATAGTGCCATTGGTTGCCCAATTGGTTTCTAAAGGCAACCTCACATGCAAAACAGTGTGAAGAAGATATTGAGATTCCAAATAAGTGAGTAATTAATTTTTTTCTAAGCCAATTCTATAATATAAAATCCAATACATATTTTAAGAAATCTCATCCATGTAATAAATGAGATTGTGAAGGGTTTTGAAGTGGTTAAAATTTATTAACTTCTTTAATTAGAAGTTATCTTTTTTAAAATAGTTGAGTTCTTTGACATTTTCATATTCATTGTATCATTATGTAAAGTTTGACACCTAGACCAATAGTCACGACCATTCGACTGGCACTCTCTTTGATTGCTTAACAAACATAATGTCCATGTTGAAATACATATTAATGCTTCTAATAAATTTGTAGTAATTCAATATTTCCTTTTTTTCTTTTGACATCAATGTAAAAATGAAAATTGAATTGATTTATACATAACTTATTCTCTACCTTTTCAATTACTTGTGTATCAGGAGACACTAATTCTTATGCACAATCCTATATGAGAGGAATGTTCCATTTTTGTACTTGTGAATATCAATATTTCTTTGAGCGAGTTGTTGAAATAATAATGACATTTCTTAGGGTTTAATACTGTTATGTATTTATATAAATTTTCATCATATTGTTTTGGGGATTTTATTCATGTTCTTGATTTATAAATTAAAAGCTTTTTGTTACTTTCAACATTGATATCCAATTTAATTGATTACATTTTATTTTTCTTGAACTTTCTTTTACATTACAGTTTGAATTGGGGACATTGTTGTTTAAAACAAATTAATTACAATGTTAGAGTAAATCAATCTAGTAAATCCCAAATTTCACTAAACACACATATGACCAGATCATAACTAAAACAATTTGACTTAGTATTTTTATTCCAACAAAATTATAGATCATGAAGATTGATTGCATTAACCCTCATCATCAGAAATATACACTAAGAGAATTTTATAATACCATAAGTTGATATACCATAAAGATGCTAGACTTTTTGATCCAAAAAAATTATTGTCTAATTTAAGGGAACTTCACCATAAACTCTTTTAATTTTGGGTAGAATGTCATTTCACAAGAATTATTTCATTTTTATTAAATTTGTTTTATTTAATTCACTTAAATAATTACTTCTCCTTATACCTTTTTTAGAAGTATCCAATGTAATCCTAACCCAATGTTCCCTTCCATATATTGGATGTTGGACAATAACAAATTTCTGAGCAGAATGTGAAATTGTTAGTCACTTTGTCTTATAATCTTTAAAATTATTTAATACTCCATTGTTTGAGATGGGATAAGCATTCCAAAATGTAATAAAAAAATATATGATCAGAAATGCCTTAAGATTCTAACATATATCTCTATTTCCCATGTATATAATACTTTCTCGTATTGCAATTTAGTAATTTTTTATGAGATTGGATGATGTTGCATACCTTATTATTGTGAGTGCATTCCGTTTTTTAGTATTGAAAGAATTTTGAATGTAGATGTGGATTAATCATGGATGACTTAATAAATTCATTGGGCCCATTTGATCCCAAAGAGTATCAATTATTGATTAATTCACATGTGATTCTGCTATGTTATTGCTACTAAACCTCTTAATTTCATTTATTTTCATATAGTCATTCCACTTTATTCATCGTTCTCCAAACAAAATGCTTTTTCGACTCATGTTACATAGTAAACCAAACAATTACTCAAAATGATATCATTTCATCACCTAGATACCTACAAAAAATATGGCATTTAGCATGTAAGTTGGATGTCATAACAATTTCAAGATGAAAATAGTGCCACCATTTACAAATATTAATGAAAATTATAAAAAAAAAATTATTGGGGTATAAGAGGCATGTATTGTAAGATAAGTAACAAGTTAATAAGGTGAATGGCAAATAAACATGATTTTTATGCAATTATGGGTCACACACATCAGGGAAATATCATAAATGAGGAAGCGTTAGATGATCTATATATTGAGGATGGTTAATTTAAGCTTATAAAATATATAGAGATCATGTATGAATGGAAGGATTAATATATAAAGTCCATAAGCATCTAAAAAAATATTTATCTCATATAATATTGATTCAAACCTTTCCCTTTTCAATATACTTTGTGCAATTGAATTATTGACTTGATTAAGATGTGAAAATAGGTTCCTGCACCTTAGATTCATCCTTGTCTACAAAAGAATCACTATTAAAAATATATATCAATGATATTAAACCAACAACTTTACCCATTCTATATCTCTTATTCATAGAGGTCAATGTGAGCTTAATTCTACTGGGCTTATGTTTCCAGCCCAGATAAGCCAAGCCCATTTCGGATCATTTGGATGACACTTGTTGTACTGGGTATGGATATCCCCATTGTCTCTTGATGGATGAGATGATTTTTAATTTTGCATTCAAATCAGTGATAGAGTAATCAAAATGTTCATTATGGTAATTAAGTATGTAGTATTTTTTCTTTATCCCATCTTTTTGCTATGTTCATAAATTTTGATTCCATTTTAGTTTAATGTATTTGGGTATCCAAATATGTACTCATAAAATATTGGATTGAAGGCTCTAAACTCCAGCATGTTCCCGGGTACATGATCCTTTTTGTTGATTATAAGTTGTTGTGAGTTCGGATGAGTAGAGGGTGGTGATATGATTTTTAGTATATTCAGTATGTAAACATTGTGATGAGGAAAGTCTCACTCTAGTTATTGTTCCAGCCATTTTGTCTTGTATTTCTAGTAATATACCTCTTTTGAATGTGTATTTTGGTTGCAATATTATTTGTTATTTAAGTCTCAATGTTTTGATACATTCTACAAAATCATGGGCTCTTCTTTGTTCAAATTGGTTCCACGCTCTCTTTTATTTGGGTTTATAGTGGCATTGATGTATCCTCCTATCATCGACGCTAAATTTATATTAGTTGACAAGTTTGTGAGGAGATCCCAAAGATGATGTTGTAGATGTTTTGAAAAAATATTAATTGATTCCTTATGGCTAACAAATTTTTTCACATCAAAGTCTTCTTCATTCAACAATAATTAGATTCAACTTGAATGCTAATTTTCTTATATTTTGTGCAAGTTTGAGTAGCCAAATATTTTAGCGATATATGCATATGTGACATCACTCACACAATATTCTAGTATTCTAGTAATAAGTCCATGTCTTTGTTTACATAAATCCCATGTACTTTCCAAATAAGAAAGAAAGAGAGAGCTTGAGGAGGATCAATATCAGACATTAGACCTTGATGGTTTTTTTCTCTTGCTTATAGATGTTTCTAGACTAGGCATGACCGAGATTGTTCTTCAGAACTTTAGTTTGGATTTTCTTTCCTCTTTTATGTTACCCTTGTTCGTTAACCCGTGCACTAAGTGGTTTGAATGTACATTTCCTAGATGAATATGTGGTCCTCCTCCTCTTCATTATTGATGGATGTTTGTGATTAGTGAGAGATATGTTTAAGAAAATCTCTCGAATGAAAATAGTGTGCATGCAGTAGTGAGCTCGGCTAAAGACTAGTGATTTTTTGTTTCATAGTGGTATTGACATGGGTATGCAATTTTTTTTTCTTTTCAGTCAGTACACTGATCTACAAGTAGGTATCGTTCTTCATGTGTAATGTTTCTACAATGGTTTTTAGTGGTGTTTCCTTTGACTAATTTTTATATCTATTTGGCTTCACTGACCCTCAATGTCTACTAATGAATCACTATTTAAAAATATATACACATGTTTTCATACCCAAAAATGTTTCTGTGCTATATCTCACAATTATATAGGTGAAATTTTGATTATAATTCTATCATACCTATGATTCCAGACCAGATAAGCCAATCCCATTAGAGTTCTCTTGGATGAAACTTGATAAGATGGGGTATTGATATGCCCAATGTCGCTAGGCTAATATTAGGAAGCAAGAATGAAAAATGGTAGCTTCATCTACTATTTATATAACCATTTGCTTGAGACCAAATGAGAAAAATGAAGGAATAGAAGAAAAGCAATAAAGTGAAGAAGAAGAAAGCAAGAAAGGAAAGACTTCCAGGACTCGGGGATTTCTTCTCTAGGTTGTGCTTGAGATCAAATGAGAAAAATGAAGGAATAGAAGAAAAGCAATAAAGAGAAGAAGAAGAAAGCAAGAAAGGAAATAATTCTAGGACTCTGGGATTTCTTCTCTAGGCTGCCTACCATTGTGCTATGTGTGAAATAGTTGGCCTTCTGAAGATTTTTTTGTGTAGTGTAGTTGTAGGACCTCTACCTAAGTTGTTGTTTCTCTAAATATCCCTAATATTGTATTTTATAATATTTCAGGTAAAAACTGGAGTTCTAATTGTATCTTTACTTTATAAAGGATATTTCTATCTCAATCCCATGATTTTTTTAGTCATACACTTTGCAGATTTTTCACATTTTTTTGGATTTCTATCTTCTTTCAAATTTCCATTTTTGCTTAAATACCCCTATGTGATGCTTTTTTATATTTTTCATTGCATTCATGTTTTTCATATCACAAGATACATGCATATACCATATAAGTGTTATAAATCTAAGGGTTTGAGAATAGCTCATTATGGGGAAGGATGACGATGGGATGATCATAAAGATGGCATGAACAAATTGGAAGACTTCAAACCCAAGATGGAGGATATTGTAAGGATTTGTATGATATTATAGAGGCTATATATCAATGTAATATGTATAATGCCGATTGGAACAAATTAACATGAAGACTGTTGGAAAACGTGAAAGTGGGTTGACATAATCGTGGTCGACTAGATCTTAGAGTATACAATTCCAAGGATCTCTGAAAAAGCTCATGAAGTTATATGACATGACGAATGTGATGTAGTGGATTTTGATTACTTGTTACTCTAATTAAATTACCTCTTTTCTACTATATATATATAGTTGGATTTTGTCCCCACTTCATCATTTCCATCATAATTGATCATATATGACACAATGATAAAAATAATAATTAGAGGCAATGTAATTTTGAGAATTAAAGTTTTTATTTATATTTTTGAGATAAACATAAGTCATTAGATGAAGTTTTACCATTCTGGTTATCATTTCAGTAGAAAATACACTCAAGAAAAATAAGTTAAAATATGGTTGATGACAAGATAAATCAAATAATGGAAATATAATAAATGAATTGGATGTTTTGGGATATAAAGATGTTAAAATTTTCATGTATGCCCAAATATAGTATAATTGATATTCTCCAGTTCTAATATAATTTTTAGAGAATATTCGATAGTAATCTTAAGAATGATACAAGTAAATTTTTGAACAACTTTGGTTATTTTTTTATTATTTGTTGAAAAATAAGTTTTTAATAATCACTTTTGATGGAAAAATAAAAGGTCCAACCATTCTTAAAATAATATGCTCAAAAAAAGTTAAAATAATATAATTAATCATTTCTACACATGTTGGACTACAAGTAATAACCATAAACTCATGGTATAAATCATATAAACAAAACATGTAAGAAGGAAGGGTGAATGATATCCATATTATTTAATAATTCTTTAGCATGTCTATTTTTTATAAAAATATATTGAGAAAAGGTTAGTAAGATGTAGATCCTAAGATTCTAAAAGGTTTTATTTCTTTTTCTAATTTATTGATTGGTTTAAATGGGTTTTGTAAGATGAAAGAATGTAGAGGTGTTTGTAAATACTTTTAGTTAATGGTAATAAAATGGTTTTAAAATATTTTTCTTGTGATTTTTGTGTGAGTCTAAGTGGTTCAAATGAATTTGGAAATGCATAGAAATAATTATGTGCTATAGGAGATGATTTAGATAAAAATACATTGATGCACTATATATATGATACTAACATGGTTAACCATTTCTTTTTGAAACTAATTTCCATCCTTATTTATCATCAACCATTATAGGAAAAGAAGAGAATATGATTACATGTATAGTAAGTATATGACTTAACAAAAGAGGGACATTTTTGAAATCTAAAGTAAGGGTCAGAGGTAAAGAGTGTGATTTTGTTTATATGTCAATCGAGATGTTGAATATCTCTTGAGATGTGATTGATTTGGAGGATGTAATAGGGTCATGTTATTGTTAAATGTTCCTTTAGATCCAAATAAGTGGTCTTGGTAGGATTATTTCATTATTTAATACTTGGACTACTGTTAGAAATCATGAGAACAATGAGGATCATTTGTAACCCCTAGGTTTTCATATTGTATGCCTCTACATATTTCATTTAATTTAGAATGGAGACTTTTCTTTGTTATTAAACTATCTTTTAATCCTTGTATCCATTATCCATTTCTTTTGAAGACGAATACCTTGTAGGTTGAAATTGATTTCATTTTCTCTGTGATGCATCAACTTGTAATGTAATGAACTTGTTTACTCTTTGCAGTTGTGGGTCTATTGTCACTGTAGGTATACTTGGTTATTTTTTAAAGGCATGTAGGCATGCATTTGTGAATGCAATCACTTGTCAAAGAGATGTTTGAGTCAGTATCAGTTTTACATTAATGACATGTTTGCTTCTCATTTTCTTGATGTTACATGTAGTTCATACAAAGTTGATTGACTAGCTAATATTCTTGGATGTTAGGTTGTACCAGAGGAATGTGAGGTCTTCATTTATTTATGAAATTACATTACTTGTAGCGTAAAAGTTCCAGAACTGCAAAGGAATATAGAAAATAACAAAGGGTGTGAAGGGAGCACCCAACTTTGTTGTGGCATCATATACATACAAATGATGGTGTAATGATTTGTCTATGACATAAAGGATTTGTGTGTGGTGTTTCATGACTTAGAAGCTATAGGAAAGCCTAATTTTTCTAGGGAAATAGTGAAGTAAGTATCAGGTTCCATCATGATAGTGGAAGAGTTTTTGCTTAGTTGATTGTATGTTGAAGAATTTGTAAGCACTCCACTTTCACAAAATATCCATTGTTAATACTCTTGACCCATGTCTAGAAGAGAGGGGCATATTGTAAGGTTTCATTGGACTAAGGATGGTTTCAGCCAATGTGTGGGGAAATGGATGTCCCACTATCCACTGTGAAGGATTGTGTTGTAGACCCTTGGGCCTTTGATATGAAGGGGTGGTAATATGACTTTTTGATTTACACTTTCTCTTTACTTACCCATCAATCAATCCACAAACTAGTGTTGGTTTTGTTGAGAAAAAGAGGGATTACAATTTCATTCGGTTATTGTCCAACATGTTTAGAATGTTAAAAAAAGTGGAGTTCTTATTTATATTGATGTGAATGGATTATTTCAGTATCTACACCGTGATGCAGACATATTTCAGGTCTCCATCTTGTGTCTCATTGCACTTGAATGACATCTATTTCGGTTATATTTACATGTTATTCCCCTCAATATGCACTTATGAGAATTATTTGCATTTTTCAAAATACTTGGACCACACTTGGATGGAGGAGAGAGAAAAAGAATGATCATAGGGTTTCTATACCCTTATACATGCCCAAAGTGAAGTTCAAAGTTCCCTAAACCTACCCCTAATGGCCAATTATCAATTGAATCAAAGATGTCTAAGGTTGAGCAAAGTACGAGATCCAAGTACTGCTGAGAAGACTAGTATGACTACAGTATCACATAACTGTTGTAAAGACCCAAGCAAAATCACAGTGACCAAGTTCAAGGCAATGATGATTCTATTCAACAACATGGTCGTGCAACATAGCATCATTGTGTAATCATGACCCAGAATGGCCATGTCATGCAACACAATCATGTTGTAGGAATTTCAACAAGGGCATTCTAGTCAGAACATGCATTGATATTCAAGCCACCATGACCGTGCTACCAATGCCTCACTATGACCGTGGTGACCATCATTGGTCCATTTCCCTAAAAACAACTTTTGATTTTTCCACATTTTCACCTCACTAGTTCCATGCCACCCCGAGCATTCTGACCCACACCTATGAGGGCGTGCTTCCAAGCATGGTCGTGCTACATACAACCCTAGAAGCAATTTTGCATTATACTTCCCATTTTACACCCCCACAAAACCTAGTGCTTCTCCACCACCTATATATACTTGGGTGGCGACTCTAGCATGAAGGTTACCTACCCTAAAACAACTCCAGCTTCCCCATTTCATCCCCCATCCATTCCCATCTCATTCCACCTCCATTTCAAAATTTCCACCACCAAAACCTGAGTTTTATACTATGTTGGTCACTTTCAACCATACACCCATGCCAATATCCTACCTTAGACGAATGTGCTTGAGCTGCTTCTGGTAGGTGGTGGAGAAGGAGGATTCTTCATTGAGCTCATCATGGTGTTTCACTACTGTACTCATTATTCTTCATTACTCCTTGTATTTTCTTGTTCTATGAGTAGCAAGACCCCTTAGATGGGCTGTTTGGGGCTCAGAATTTCACTTTGATACCATGTTGGGGAAAATGATGTGTAAACATTAAGATTTGATTTTATAATGATTGTGTTCTATTTCTATCTCATTGTCATGAATTTCTTTGAGGTTTGTTCTTGACATCACCTACATTGTAGGAACATTGCTTATATGTGGCTCTTTTGTGAATTTCTCCTAAGTCCAATTAATTGATCCCTAGTTAGATATTCACCTTAATACATGTTAATAAATTATCCTACATCTAAGTGTCAGATCTAGGTAGCTAGTATGGGAGCATTTACTGTAGTTAGCTTGGATCCTTCTGAAGGCTAGAATATGGGTGATGTGAGGTCTAAAACCTCATTTTCAAACAACATTACTACCCTCAGACCCTAATTAATCTAAAAATTCCTATCCTAGAAACCTAGAATTGACTATACCCTAATTGAGTTCCACCTAAATTAACCCAATTGAGCCTCATAAGTGTGGGAAGGAGGTGTTAGGGTCAAGTTCCCCTACACACATCCTATCTCATTCATGGTCAATTAGTAGTTTAGGGAAATTCACTAACCTATGGCTTGTTGTTTGGTTTGGTAATCTAAAAGAAATAATTATGTTTACATGTAATCACCCCCAACCTCATTGATAAGAACATCCCTCAAACTATCCACATTTCCCTTTATTCCATTAAAACCCTAATTACCTTCCTGCTTAGCTAGTGTTAGCCTAATTAGCTCTTTACTTGTTTTGTTAACTTCTTTCCTTGATGTTGCCTTGTCATTGCTTGTTTAGATCATTAATTTTTCTTTTGCTTGTTTTGCCATCTTAGTGTAGTCTAGATCTCTTCTTTCTTTCTTTAGTGTAGCTTGTTGTTATTCTATCTTAGGTTGTCTTTCCTTGCTCATTAGAACAAACTACCTAGGGTAATTTTGGTTTTGAATCTTGTTTGTTATCCTTTAATTGCTTGTTCAACCCTTAGTGTACTAAAGAAATCAATGATCAAACCCTTAAACCCTAGAATCTATAGTAGGAACCTACCCAAAACTATCCTAGCTCTAGTCCTCCCTTTTCTCCCCATGGATCGACCCTAATCTTGTTGTTTGGGTATACTATAGCATGACCCCACACACTTGGGGGTATAGTGTGTTATTCTAAGTACGTGTTTTAGTTCAGGTCCCTTAAAATTTTTGAAAGACACATTGAGCACTTGCAGGTATAGTATCTTAGTCTAAGTAGGCATGTTAGGTTAGGTCCCTTCAAATTTTGAATGACACATTGAGCACTTGCTGGTATAGTGTGTTAGTCTAAGTAGGTGTGTTAGTTTACAACTCTTAAAATTTTTTGAAAGACTCGAGTGTGTTCTAGCATTGAGATGTGCATCTAATCAAATTCCAATTGATTTATGTGTATAAACCTCAAGATGAGGAAAAACACAACAAGCTTTCTAGCATTATTGTTGGGGAGAAAGGCACTCAACCTAGTTAGCTAGTTTTTCTTTGATCTTTTCCTATTTCCCTCAGTGTTGCTATTATGTATCTTTGTATTCTTTGTGCATATCAATTTGCTAACATGTTTTCTTTTATTTTCTTGTGCTTTGTGAATGTGACAAGCCACTCGGGGAAGACAAGATGGAGGGTCAAAATGCACCTCACAAACCACTTCAAGAATACTTCATGCCTAACAATTACAAGTCGCCAATTGCTGGCATAGTTGAGAAAATGCCATGGGAGCAATTCTCCATCCCTCTATGACTTCGTGGGCTCCTACCCACCTTCTATGACTTGGAGAGTGAGAACCCCTACAAGCATTTGGACTCCTATATTCATGTATGATCCACCTTCAGGATGCTGATAGCCAGTAATGACTTAATTACCTTTCCCTTGTTCTCATTCTCTCTAAAGAACAAATCCAAAGCTTCATACGTTCAAGAAGAGATGTCAAGAGTTGGGGAAATTTCAATAATGCCTTGTTAAGGAAATTTTTTTCCATTGGAAGATTGATACAAATGTGGTGTGCTATACTAATTTTCAATCAAATGGGTAATGAGCAGTTCCATGATGTTTGGGATATATTTAAAAATATGTTTAGAGAGTTATCTCACCATGATATCCCTTTGTGTTAGCTAGTTTAGTCCTTTTACTCCGTCCTATCTCAATGCGGTCAAGCTACAATAGATCATTCTTGTGGAGGAGCTTTTGTGGCTAGGCCACCAGAGGAGACATGGTCATTGTTTGAGCATCTGGAAGGAAGTTCAAGGATATGAGCTTCTAGCATTATGAATGATGGTAACCACCCCTTCGATGTGACATCTCCAACTCATAGTGATTCAAGCCCACAAGTGATGAAAATTCTTGGTGACATGGTGAGTTTCAAAAAGAACCATGTGGGAAATGTTCCTTGCCATTGTATGAATATGATGGTTCCAATGATGAAGAAAAGAAGGAACCTCACTCCTATAGCTACCTAGAACAAAAAAGTCTAAGATATGCTCATGGTTTGAGGAATAGGTTCTATATAGATTGAAAATATTTGATGATGTCTAAAAGAATGTTATAAGGCTTGAGGAGAGGATAGAGCAACTATCTTCCATACTTTCTCTTTAAGAGGAAAGATTGTCTTCAAATCCCATAATGAGTTTCACTAAAGTAAGTGAACTTATGCATTCCACTCGAATTATCTATAATTCACCTCCCATGCAATTGCAACCCATATACAACTTCCAAGGCCATCACAACATCTATACACCTCCTCCCCCTCCATCACCACAACTTCCTCACCAATTCACCTTCCAACCTGAATTCTACCATCCACCTCAATTTTAGTACAAAGTGCCAACTCCATCCCTTACACAGACACAACATGCTCCCCTTCTCCCCCATGAATAAGGTAGTGTTGAGGTAATTCTAAGGAGTGGGATATATCTTGAGTAGAATGCAAGAATAAAAAAGTTTTACAAAGAAAATCAAAGGTAGCCAATTGGTGATACTGTAATTGAGATTTATGAAGATGAATCTATGACACCTCCTGTTGAGAATGTGATATTGTGTGCTCCACCTAAAACTACTTTTGCAGACTCTACCATTTCTAGTGTTCCACCTCATAGCATGACACATGTACATCATGTGGATTGAAGTTCTATAGAAGCAAGTGAACCACCATTTCCCAATGCACTTGATGAGCCCCCATAAGTAAAAAGGAGGAAGAAACACAATGTTGACATTCTAGAGGTGTTCCACCAAGTGAAGATGAACACTCCATTGTTGGATGCTATCAAGAAAATTCCATCCTAAGACAAGTTTCTCAAGAACATATTTTCTATGAAGAGAAGGTCAACGTGGAGAATACTAAAGAGAGTCATGTTAACTAAACAATTGAGCTCTATCATCTAGCACTCACAACCATGAAGAGGAATGACCCAAGAGTGAAACTCTTACCTAGCTACATAGGGTGATATTGCATAGTCAAATCCCTACTTGATTTGGGATCTAGTGTGAATTTGATGCCATATAGTGTCTATGTGGTGCTAAGGTTAGGCAATTGAAATTGGCTAATTGAGGAAGAGTGAATCATGTTTGGCGATGATAGACAATGAAAGGGGAACAATTTTTTGGCTAATTTCATGGATCATAACATTGAGCCGGAGGATAAGAGGATTCCCATCATCTTTGGAAGGTCATCCATATCTACTATTTATGCCGAGATACATGTGCGTAGCGACACAATCATAGTATCTTTCATGGACATGAAGTTAAAGATCAATATGTATAAGACTTCAACCTGTCGAACCTAAGATGAGGGTATTTGATGTGGTCACTTCAACATTCAGATTAGTCATTTGAAAGAAGGGGATCCGTATGAAAGACTGGATGATAGATTTTGTGATTAAAGGGATGAGTAAGATATGTTGAATGCAAGTGAGAGAGGAATTTTGTATGAGTGGGACTCCATGAAGACCAAATGAATGATTGATGCAAGAATCAAAACGCCTGGCTGAAGACTTAAAATTAGCACTTGTTGGAGGAAACCACCTAGGTTTGGGGAATTTTTCACCCAACCTTTCATTTTTTATACTTTTTGGTTATTTTTAAACTTTTCCGAAAAATACACACAAAGTTTTTTTTAATAATTTGTGTTTATTTTTAAGATGTGCATGTGAAAAACAAGGTGATATGAGGAAAATTAGATGATGTTTAGATAAACGATTCATGAAAAATAACTTTTGAGCAAAGATTTGGTGTTTTGATGAAGTTCAAGTTAAAGTTACCTACCAATGTACTGACCACGATTGTGGTACCATGGAATTGGTCGTGGTCGTACACTTAAACAAACATGGGAATCAATGAAAATTAAAGAAATATAAAGCAGGCACAGAATGGCCATGTGGCACCCCAACTAAATAGAATGGCAGTGGCCCTAGGAAACAAAGACGTCCATGCCATGCAACACGATTGTGCTGCACCCTGACACCAACAATTTAAACCCTAGTTTGTAGATCTTTCAATAACTTGCTCATATCATTTCGTCATGAAAAGAATGACCTTGGGTGCAAACTAGCAGTCGTGTTGTGTTGTCCCCAACACCTTCAACTTCCAATTCCTCCTCCTTTCACCTCCAATCCACCCCAAATCACTTTCCCAACATTCACCCAACCTCCATCTACCATTTTTACCTCATTTTCATCACCAATTACTCCACTTTATCTCCACTCAACTCCACATATGAAGAACTATGAAAAACCTACTTTTTCCCACATTCTCCCCCTATATTTGTCCAAGATGAAAAAAATCACCAAGGAATCTATGTCCAATACTAAGTAGGTTCTATCCTAAAATTTCGATCCAAGAACAGATAATATTCAACCTCGACGTCATCTCAAGCTCCTCCACCACCACCGGAAGCCTCCGAATCATGTGGAGAATCATCTCACATAGAGGAATCCATGTGATTGCCTAGTGGAGGTGGGAGGAAACACCACCACCTTCACTGCCTCAGTCCTCTACATTAGTGGATCAGCTATCGACCTCATCCAGGCCTTCAACCTCCATAGTATCGTAGCCACATCCCCACACGCAAGCATAAAGACAACTACTTTTGAATGATGATGATGAGTTGATACAAGATTCACAACATGAGGATGCACCCAATGAGAGGCATGAGGAAACACCCAAGGTGACGAGTAGTAAGGTGAAGAAACCAAAGAACTCAGAGTGCTTGATGCGTAGGGTGATAGCCACCCTCTATGTCTGTCAGGTGACAATGGAGGCTCTAGGATTCTTTGAGTATTACTAGGGTGTGTTGCAAGCAATGGGTCTATTTAAGATCTTAACGATAGTGCATGAGACCTATATTGAGTTCACATGTCAGTTTATCGCCACATTAGAGAAGGTCTCTAATTATGGTGAAGATGTTATTCAAGTGATGATTGAACATAGAAGTCAGACCCTCACATCATCCATGTTGAGAAATTTATATGATGCAAATGGTGAGATGGGGAAACCCTCCTAGATCAAGGGAGGATACATAAAGACTCCAATGTCAGTTACACTGCCATATGAAAGGCATTCACTAGATACAACAATTTTGTAGTGGGGAGGTTGAGGATGAGTTTGCTCCATAATCCATTCCCACTCTATGTCCAAAAAGTTCTCACAAACACCATTTTTGGAAGATATGAGAATCAAGGAAGCTGCACAAAGAAGGAATTATTTTTCTTAGGTTGAATGGAAAAGGGCAAGTATGTGAATCCCAATGCCCTAATGATTGATCATTTTTGGCGTCCATTTCCATTTCCTTGGGCCATGACATTTATGGATACACTAAGGAAAATGGGAGAAAGATGGTAGACCTTCAATACCATCTTTTTTCTTCCATGATTTTAGTTGTTGATTAAAAAAATATATATAAGTAAACTCTCAAAACCAAGCGTCTCATTGGAGCTACCATACCATATTTCACCTCTAGAGGGAGTATGGCCCAACTCCACAGTTCTTGGATATAGTGAGGAGATGGGAAAAGGAGAATCCCTAGCACACATTCCAGTAGCTAGAGATACTATCTAGGGACTAGGAGAGTCATAGGCAACTACTGAGAAGAGGAAGATAGTGGAATGGAGAGAGGCATGAAGGGTGAGGAAATGAGAGATAGAGGTAACACAGTAGCCACAATAGCTCTCAGTGAACGCCTATAAAATGTTGACGATATAGGCACGTCTAAAGGGCATTCAGAGGACTCAGGAGGGCATCCTGAGGGTACAAGATGGATTTTCATGTACATAAGATGTGTTATGGTTGTATCATTAGTAGATGTACCATCAGATCAACCATATGTATTGGTTCCAGCATGCCTAGGCCAAGAGGAACCCCCAGTGGGGAGGGAGATTGGTGGGGTGCATTGTCTGCATATTAGGATGCCTACCCCCCTCCACACGAGGACTACAGGGGCAATTACTACTAGAACCTCTGCCACAAGGAGGAGAACTACCGGAGCTACCACAACAACCATGATCATCTACCCTATCACTCCTATACTTTAGTTTCATGTTGAGGATATCATGATTCAAAAGATTGGGGTGGAAGGGAGGTATGCCCTCATTTTCACTCATTCTACATTCCGCCTACCATTTACTTTTTTTTTGCTCCTTCTATCTAGATTAGATTTAATCTACTTTGCATACTTACATGGCATGTAGTTTGCTTTCTTTCAATTTATCCATAATTTAAAAAAAAATCTCTTTTTGCCATGCATTTAATATCATGTAAATTTTTGTATTTTTTGCATGTTTACAGCTAGGATTTGGTTGTTTCTTATTTTTGTTCCATAATGAAATATTAGATGCGACTAAAGGAAATTTTGGCACCATTTTCGCCAATTTTCCCAAATTTCGAATGTATTGTCCAAAAAGCATGATTTGACCCAATCTTTACATTGTAAGATGAAAATGATGACCTTTGACAAATGCAAGTGAATTATCATGGTTTATTGCTAAATGGTATCAATGCTTGACTTCTTACATGTGCATCACCTCTCTTATGCTTGTGTTGTGTTTTGGATGAATTGTGATTTGACCAACTATGAATGCTTAGGACCTATGGAATTGTTTCATAGAAGTATGAATTTCATGTTAGTCACTCATGTGGTGTGATATTATTTGATGATGTGTTGGAATAATTTTCATAGTAGAGATCTTATGTTGAGAACCACATAAGTGACCCCTCTTTGGCCCGACCTTTCTTAAATCATCTTATTATCCCTCCACCTCATGAAAGGCTGCCATAGTGCACATATTCATCCATGTACACCTCCAAAAGTATGGAGCGGTCATATCTATATCTCCCTGCTTCACTCTCACCACTATATGCCCAACCTTCACCAAGGGAAAAAAATAGAAAAAGAAAAGAAAAGGAAAAAGGAAAATTAAATATTCTCCTATGTAAGACCATCTAAATAAAGAAAAAATGAGTTCTCTATGTAATAGAGCTCCAATTTATTATCACAATCCTCTATTCTATTTTTGTACCCATTAAACTAGGAAACATCAAAACTAGCTAACTTCACCCTTTTTCCAAATCCATGTGGGTCATTTGGTGTGGTTTGAAGTATAACTTTGAATGCATGAAAGTGAAACAACACTCCTAGTCATATTTGATTAACGCCATCATATAACGGTCTACCTGGAGATACAAAAAAACCATATGAACAATTTGTGTGTTCTATTCCCTATATTTGAAGTTTGTATGCTTAGTGCTATTTTCATAATTGGTGTGTGAAAATGGAGAGGAGAGAGGTGGAATGTATCTACCTAGTCATCATTGAGCCTAGTTAGTGAATATTCATCTTGTGGCAACACATCCCATTATCACACAGATAACGAGGTGTTATGCGAAAATGTGCGGAAATCACCATAACCACAGCTTATCAAAAACACAGGTTATTTAAACCGATTTCAGAATACTGATAAACTGAGAAACATATAACATTCCAGTCCATATCCTGCAAGAAAACATGTTATATACATAACCACACAAGCCTGGACACATGTCCACAGCTTAGAGCAATAGCTCGACCACCACCACGACAAGCTCGACCACCTAAAAAGGGTGTAAACCAACGGACTGAGACAATTGAACATTGTCCCAGCGGGAGGCGTAACTCCTCGCCAAAACTACAAAACCTCAGATAAGATAGAGCTTATAACAGCAGATTACTCATAAGGAATATAACAGAGACAGTTATGAAAAACAAGCCATCCTCACCATCAGACTTGCCTGCTGTACCAACATGTTTCCTAATGGAACATGATTGACAAGATAAACTATATATGAAACTCACCTCATAAGAGTAATGCACATGTAACTGCAAGATTGCTAAAGTTAACTACACACACAAGGCCTCAACCAATGTTTCGTGTTTGTCTTAGCAGTATATACTACACTGCTGGATTACGTTTTATTATGCCCTGAGGAAATGAACTGTATCGTTCAAATCCAACCTTCGGCTGCGAAGCCCATAGCCGGTGCCATACAAGGTCAATGGAAGAGTCAGAATCCAAGACCTTCTCCGCCTCATGGTCAGTACATGAGTATAACATAAGTAGGACCGCAGTCTCATGTTGAAGTGGTCATAAGCCACAGGGTCAGCTCCATAGGCTACCCTCTTCCTAGCCCGCCTCAACACAGGTCACAACGCTAGAAACTAGGCCACGTGTATAAACACCGCGCTCGGAGCCATGAACGCATTCATGCTCATCATATCACTCATCTGGAGCCATGGGCCATGTTCACCATGCTCATCCCACATCCGAGTCTGCAACCACAGTTGCACTCGTTTCATCTCTCTATTTTAGGCTAGGAGAAACCTCACATATTCAAAAATATGCACTCTGGGTTGACCCACAGGAGAACTCGTTTCATCATCACCCTATCCTGACTGGTGATGAATCTATGGCCAGGGCAAGCTACATTATAAATTATAATGGGATTACTTAGTATCTTTTAGATGGATTGTAAGATTCAACCAAGTTGTATAACATGCAAGATATAACAGAAAGTAAACAACATAAACTCAACATTATGCATTTCTTGTAATTTACATCACACTTGATCCATCACAAGGATCTCACATCACATGTTATCACTTGGCCTCTTGCAAACTATCTAGATCCATCTCAAGGATCATCACACATCATGGGATCTCAACCCCTCATCACATAGTGCCATAGCCTCTCAAGGCTTTCATCATCATTATGGAACACCATTCATAATACACTTGTCCTTACAGTAACCACATATAACCATTTCTTATAGCCATTCATCTGGATAAGCCTTACCTACATGGTTAGCCTCATTCAATAACCATATGGATAATCGAGAGACTCATATTATTAAACATAAGGTGACAATAATAATCATATCCATGCCTCATCTTAATGATACACATGTAAGAACACTATCAAGCAACCCTAATGTATGCTCAAGATCATATTTGACATTAAAGGGAATATAAACATCATCATTAAGAAATGAGCCAACATAGGAGCATAGTCGACATGTCACCTTTCCATGACCAATCGTGCCCTCACAAAAGACATCCAGAACTCTCACTAAAGATCACCCCGGGCAGAACCCATCCTTATCTAACCCCTATCGGGCATGCAGCCCTAGCAGGCGTGCAGGGTGTCCGAGTGAGCAGGTTGATGTCGGGCGTGCAAGGTACATACATCGAGCGAGCAGAGTACTGTGGGCGTGCAAGGGAAAATCGGGCAAGCCGTGCAAGACTCCTCTATCGGGCGAGCCATACATGTGTCGAGCGACACAAGTTGGGCCGGGCGAGCAGGGTAAAACCGTGTGAGAAGGGCCTGTCGGGCGAGAAAAGGCATGAGCGAGCAGGCGTGTCAGGGGGAAACCGGGTGAGCAACACACTGAGCTATCGGGCAAGCTAAGCTAATGGGAGAGCCAAGGTTATGTCGGACGAGCCAAAGAGAGTCGGGCGACACAGGGCGTGTTGGGCATGTAACTGAGCAACCAAAAGCAGGGCGAGCAGGGCTACTGAGTGAGCAAGGTTCAACTGGGCGAGCAGCCTGTCCGGAAGAGCTGGCTCAGGTCGTTCAGGGTCAGGTTGCTCACCCGTCCAAGGAACAAGAGAAAGGTTTTACTCACTCAACCGTGCAAGGGGAAAACTAGGGCAAGGGTTGTCGAGCAGCACCTCCCCACACATCTCAACCAAGGTACATCATATCCAAACTGTCAAAACGAGCTTACCATCTTGCCCAAGGAGAGAGGAGAGTCTTGCTCAAGCCAATATGTCATGAGCTCACCTCAATCGGGTAGGAGAGAGGGGTGTTGCTCATGACACTAGGACCAAAGCTCACTCATCTAGACCAAGGGGAGAAAGGAGTGTTGCTCCCTAAACCCCATAACACAAGGATCGGCCAACATGCAAGATAACTAGAAATCAACTACTAACGTGAAAGGGCAAGATTAAAGCAAACATATATGCAAAGAGAGTAAGGTAGCTAGGGTTTAGAGTCATGCAACCCGCCTTAAGCTCCAAGGAAGAAGGTGCACTTTGTGCTCCAAGGGTTGTTGGCCACCAAGGTTCCTCCAAAGGGGTGTGTCGGCCTCCACTCTTCTACTCCAAGGGTGTGTCGGCCTCCAAGCTGCTCACACAAGGGTGTGTCGGCCACCAAGCAAGGGGAAAGAGAGGGTGTGTCGAGCACAAGAAGGAGAGGTACTAAAGGGACCTCAAGCTAAGGAAGGGATCACCTATATAGATGAGAAAGGAGGAGAAAACAAGGTAAGCTCTTGCTATGTGTCGTCCACCCAAGGGACACTTGTCCTCCAACTCAAGCCACCACTCTTGCAAGCCATAAGACACTTGTCCAAGATGTGCACCATGTGTTCCACCAAACAAGACCAAGGTTGGACCAAGCACCATGGGCGACATAAGCTCCACTCTAGGCCAACACAAGCTCTACTTGGCCGACACAAGGCCCAATCAAGCCCAAACAAGGTACTCCAAGGCCCAAATAAGCTCAACAAAGGCCCAAAGTACTCAAACAACAAGCCCAAGCCTTCCTCTAAACCATAGAGGAAGCAAAGAGAGAGAGGAGCACCTCTCAAGGTGGCAAACTTGCTCACAAAACCCTAGGCTTGGGTTATTTGCAAGTAGCATCTTCAACTCTCAACAAAGCACAACCAAACCCTAATCACCACTAAAGGTGATTTGCAAGCATCAAACCATCAAGGTTAAGCAAAGCAAATAGGGTAAGCCCTAAACGCAGGTCAGGGTCCTTACAATCTAACCCCCTTTAAGGGATTTCGTCCCCAAAATACGAAGAGAAAAGCGAGGGATACTTCCTCCTCATCTCTTCCTCAAGCTCCCACGTGGCTTCCTCGACGCCACGACGCTGCCAAAGAACCTTCACAAGAACCAGGTCCTTCCTCTTCAACTTCTTAACTCTTCTATCAAGAATCACCACAGGACCTTCCTCGTAGGTCACATCTGCATCAAGCTCAATCTCAACTGGCTGTATCATTGTTTTAGAATCTGGATGACTTTTCTTTAGCATATTGACATGGAACACTGGATGTAACATGTGCAACTCTGGAGGCAACTCTATCTCATAAGCTACCTTTCCAACACGTGCTATGACTGGGTAAGGCCCCATATACCTGGGTGCCAACTTACCCTTCCGTCCAAACCTCAACACACCCTTCCAAGGCGAGACCTTAAGATATACTTTGTCTCCTACCTGGAACTCCAATGGTCATCGGCGATTGTCTGCATAAGACTTTTGCTTGTCCTGTGCCACTTTCAACTGTTGCTATATCACTTTGATCTTTTCTGTCGTCTGTTGCACCAGCTCGGGACCCAAAAGCTGATATTCACCGGACTCGTACCAACACAAAGGAGATCGGCACTTCCTTCCATACAAAGCTTCATATGGAGCCATGTCGATGCTTCGCTGATAACTGTTGTTGTAAGAAAACTCTATCAAACTCAGATGTACATCCCAGCTGCCTAGGAACTGTAAAACACAAGCTGGAAGGAGATCTTCCACAATCTCAATAGTCCTCTCAGACTGTCCATCTGTCTGCGGGTGAAAGGTTGTACTGAACTTCAACTGCGTTCCCAAAGCTCTGTGCAAATGTTCCCAAAAACGATTTGTAAACTGAGGACCTCTGTCAGATACTATCGTTTCTTGCACACCATGCAAACAAACTATCTCATCCACATACACTTTAGCGAGCTTCTCGGCTGTATACGTTGTGTTCACAGGCAGGAAATGGGCGGACTTCGTCAATCTGTCCACTATCATCCAAATGGAATCATGATTTCTAGTTGTCTTGGGTAGACCAACTACGAAATCCATGGTTATATGATCCCATTTCCACTGCGGTATCGGCAAAGGTTGCAATGTACCTGCCAGCTTCTAATGTTTAGCCTTCGCTTGCTGACATACCGCACATCTAGCCACGAACTTAGTCACATCTTTCTTCATACCGGGCCACCAATACAAGTCCTTCAGACTGTGATACATCTTGGTGACACTCGGATGCATTGCATGCATCGACGTGTGTGCTTCCTCAAGAACCAACTTCCTCAGATTATCAGCATCTGGAACCACCATCCTATCACGATAGCAAACTAGTCCATCCTCGGACTCATGAAACCCATCACGCTTGTCGCTGCTGAACTCTGATCTGATCAACTGTACCGCCTCATCTGTTTGATGTGCATCCTTTATATGCTGCCTCAATGTAGGCTTGACTTGCATCTATACGAAAAGACCAGACAACAAGGAAACTTCCATCTGCACATTCATCTGTCGCAGAGAAACAAACATATCCTGCCTATGGCAAACCAGGGAACTCAACTGTGCCTTCTTTGAAGAAAGAGAAGACTTTCTGCTAAGCGCATCGGCTACCATGTTCGCCCTACCAGGATGATACTCGATAGTGTAGTCGTAGTCGTTGATCAACTCCATCCATCGCCGTTGTCGCATGTTCAACTCATGTTGTGTGAAGATATACTTCAGATTCTTATGATCTGTAAAGATCTGACACACTTCCTCATACAGATAGTGTCTCCAGATCTTCAACGCATGAACCACTGCTGCCAGCTCCAAGTCATGAGTCGGGTAGTTCTCCTCATGCTTCTTGAGCTGTCGCAAGGCAAAAGAAACCACATGATCTTCCTGCATCAACACGCAACCTAAACCTTTCTTGGAAGCATCACAAAAAACAACATAGCCTTTCCCAGGCTCTGGCAAGATCAACACTGGGGCACTGGTCAGCCTCTCTTTCAGACTCTGGAAAGCTTGCTGACATCGATCATCCCAAACAAAAGGTACATCATTTCTAGTCAACTTCGTCATCGGCAACGCGATCACACTGAAGTCCTTGATGAACCTCCGGTAGTATCCTGCTAAACCAAGGAAACTACAAACTTCTGTCGGCGTCTTCAATTGTTCCCAATCTGCAACGGATTCCACCTTCTTTGAATCTACTCTGACTCCTTCAGTAGATATCACATGTCCCAAGAAAGTCACTTCATCCAGCCAGAACTCACACTTACTGAACTTGGCATACAACTGATGTTGGCGAAGAAGAGTCAACGCTTGACGGAGATGTTGCTCATGCTCTAGCCTGCCCTGACTATAGATCAAGATGTCATCTATAAAGACTACAACAAATTGATCTAAGAGCGGACGAAACATTCTGTTCATCAGGTCCATGAAAGAAGCAGGTGCATTAGTTAACCCAAACGACATAATCACAAACTCATAATGACCATACCTTGTCCTAAAAGCTGACTTTGGTATGTCATCCACCTTTATCCTCAACTAATGATATCCGGACCGTAGATCGATCTTGGAGAACACTGTAGCACCACGCAACTGGTCGAACAGATCATCTATCCTCGACAACGAGTACTTGTTCTTGATCGTGGCCTTATTCAACTGCCGATAATCTATACACAGTCACATCGAACCATTCTTCTTTTTGACAAACAACACTGGAGCTCCCCAAGGCGATGTACTCGGTCGGATAAAACCTTTATCTAGAAACTCTTGTAACTGCTTCTTCAACTCTTCCATCTCTGCTGGAGCCATTCTATATGGTGTTTGCGCAACTGGTTGCGTTCCTGGTACCAGATTGATCTCGAAATCAATCTCTCGGGGTGGGGGAACACCAGGAAACTCCTCAGGAAACACGTCTGCAAACTCACTAACAACTGACACCTCCTCAAGGCTAGGAACTTTCGCCTTGGCATCCACTACGGTATCTACCACATGAGCTAAGAACGCTTCACATCCTTGTCGTAACAACTTGTGTGCCACCATAGCTGATACTAAGCACGTCGGAAGAATCTTCCTATCTCCCTGGAAGATCCATTTCTCTCCAGCATCATCCAACACTGCCTGCTTGGAACCACAGTCCAAAACAACCTTATACTTCTCTAAGGTATCCATCCCAAAGATAACATCGAAACCATGCATATCAAGTGGTATGAGATCCACTTGAATGCGATGTCCCGAGAAAGACAAGACACAAGATGGACACTCTTCTCAAAGCAAAGAGGAACCATCAAGAGGGGTTTTTAACAACAAACTATCCTTCTTACAGCTAACAGGTAAATGATAGTTCTCAAGCATACTATAGGCGATAAAAGAGTGCGTAGCACCCGGGTCAACCAGAATGGATATAAAGAAAGAAGAAGACATATCAGAATGAAATAACTCCATCTGACTTGTCACTACTCGCGGGTTGACTACCGCCTCCAGCTAATTCATAGTGTAGAGTTGAGCCGTTGCTTGCTGTCCACGACCTCTGCTTCCCTGAGCAGACGATCCAGCCTAAGATGCTTGACCGCGTCCTCGACCTCTGCTACCACTGGGCTGTGGTCTCTCAGACCCCTGAAGGTTCTGTCTCGGCTGTTGCGTCACTTCATCATCTTTGTAGGGACAACTTGACCTGATATGTCCTGTCTGACCACAGACATAGCATGTCCTAACATCATCTCGAGGCCTGGATGGCCCTGTCACCGCCGCAGAAGTCGAACTTTGTGCCCTAGATGGTGAAGAAACATAGCCTCTTCCTTTACTCATGGACCACTGAGATGGCCTACCAGAACCTCTCATCATTGTCGGTGCCGAAAACCTAGGCTTCTTGAAGCCACCAAACCTCTGACTCTGGAACTGAGAAGGTCTTTTCTTAGCCATAGACTCTCTCTTCTCCCTTACAGATCATTCGATCCTCCGAACGGATTCCACAAACGTAGTAAACCGTTCTCGGTTTTCCAACGCAGAAACCAGTGTCGTCAGCTCAGCACTCAGACCCTTCTCGAATCGTCTGATCCTTTCCTCATCTGTCGTTGCCATGTGGGGAAAAAACCTCAACAGATCCATAAACTTTGCTTCATACTCGGTGATGTTCATCGTTCCTTGTCGCAAACTCTCAAACTAACGGATTTTCTCATCCAGATACGTCTTTGGAAAGTATCTGGTGACGAACTCGGGTCGAAACACTTCCCAACAGATCACCTCACCAGGCCTCTTCTCTTCCTCGATGGTCCACCAGTGACTAGCACTACCTTTCAGAAGGTAGACAGCATGCTTTACTTTTTCTGCTTCGGGGATGTCGAGGATCCGGAAAGCCTTCTCAAGATTTGTTAGCCACAAATCTACATCCGCTGGACCCACTGTTCCAGCATACTCCGAAGCTTTGACTCGGTGAAGCCGCTCAAAGGTCTTCCCAATACCTGATGCTTCTCCATGGGGAACCTGTGCTCGCGGAGGAGGCAGTGGTAATCGCTCAACCATGAGATTCATCGTATCCATCATCTGCCCCATAAGTTGTTGGTGGGAAGGGTGTTCAAGAATGGCTGGGTCAGGTTGGGGGACCTCAGGCACCCGATCTTCATGTGTCTGTCCTTATGCTCCATCAACAGATGCAGCATCGTTGTGCTCGGCAGTGAGTTCTTCATGGTTTCCAGACATCTTGGCTTTTCTTCCACTGAGGGCAGAAGATTTCGATGACAAAATCTGGAAAACACATAAGAACAAACACAACCTAGCCCTAGATCTCTATAGACTCAGCGAACCTAAAGCTTTGATACCAAAACTTGTAGAAACACATCCCATTATCACACAGATAACGAGGTGTTACGCGAAAACGTGCGGAAATCACCATTACCACAACTTATCAAAAACATGGGTTAATTAAAACCGATTTTGGAAAACTGATAAACTAAGAAAAATATTACATTCCAGTCCATATCCTGCAAGAAAACATGTTATATACATAACCACACAAGTCTGGACACATGTCCACAACTTAGAGCAACAGTTGGCCTGTCGTAACCTGAGTTCATCACCTGTTATATACATAAAGTCCCACATCCGGCCAGCAACAGGATATACAAATGACATCGGTCGTGCATCGTAAAACAACATCAAAATACCGCCAAGGACCTGAGAGTACAGGGATGACTCTAGACTCTACAACAAAACGTCCAAAACAACAGCATCTCCAAAGCGTGCCTTCTACTGATCTTCTTGCTGCTCAGCCGCAACTCCGTGACCACCACCACGACAAGCTCGACCACCTAAAAAGGGTGTAAACTAGTGGAGTGAGACAATTGAACATTGTCCCAGCAGGAGGCGTAACTCCTCGCCAAAACTACAAAACCTCAGATAAGATAGAGCTTATAACAACCGATTACTGATAAGGAATATAACAAAGACAGTTATGAAAAACAAGCCATCCTCACCATCAGACTTACCAGCTGTACAAACATGTTTCCCAATGGAACATGATTGACAAGATAAACTATATATGAAACTCACCTCATAAGAGTAATGCACAGGTAACTGCAAGATTACTAAAGTTAACTACACAAACAAGGCCTCAACCAATGTTTCGTGTTTGTCTTAGCAATATATACTAAACGGCTGGATTACGTTTTATTATTCCCTGAGGAAATGAACCGTACCGTTCAAATCCAACCTTCGGCTGCGAAGCCCATAGCCGGTGCCATACAAGGTCAATGGAAGAGGAGAGTGCCCATCCACTACTTAGAGAGGTCAACCTCTAGAATTTTCAAACCATGTCTCACTCCTTATATTTTATTATAAGAGTTATAACATTGACCTTCCTTTTCCTAGACAAGGATACCTAGCTTCCCTTTGTGCAAGGGAGCCAATAGCCTTACAAAGGACTTATCCATCCATGACCAAGAGTCTTCTACCTTACCAAGGACTTACCCACTTTTTCAACGAGTATTCGGACTTCTCCAAAAACTTACCCACTCTTGCAAGACCTTCTCCACCTCATGGTCAGTACATGAATATAACATAAGCAGGACCACAGTCTCATGCTGAAGTGGTCATAAGCCACAGGGTCAGCTCCACAGGCTACCCTCTGCCTATCCCGCCTCGGTACAGGTCACGTCGCTAGAAACTGAGCCACGTGTATAAACACCGCGCTCGGAGCCATGAACGCATTCATGCTCATCATATCACACATCTGGAGCCATGGGCCATGTTCACCATGCTCATCCCACATCCGAGTCTGCAACCGCAGCTGCACTCGTTTCACCTCTCTATTGTGGGCTAGGAGAAACCTCACATATTCAAAAATATGCGCTCCGAGTTGACTCGCAGGAGAACCTGTTTCATCATCACCCTATCCTGACTGGTGATGAATCTATGGCCAGGGCAAGCTACATTATAAATTATATTGGGATTACTTAGTATCTTTTAGATGGATTGTAAGATTCAACCAAGTTGTATAACATGCAAGATATAACAAAAAGTAAACAACATAAACTCAACATTATGCATTTCTTGTAATTTACATCACACTTGATCCATCACAAGGATCTCACATCACATGTTATCACTTGGCCTCTTGCCAACCATCTAGATCCATCTCAAGGATCATCACACATCATGGGATCTCAACCCCTCATCACATAGTGCCATAGCCTCTCAAGGCTTTCATCATCATTATGGAACACCATTCATAATACACTTGTCATTACAGTAACCACATATAACCATTTCTTATAGCCATTCATCTGGCTAAGCCTTACCTACATGGTTAGCCTCATTCAATAACCATATGGATAATCGAGAGACTCACATTATTAAACATAAGGTGACAATAATAATCATATCCATGCCTCATCTAAATGTTACACATGTAAGCACACTATCAAGCAACCCTAATGTATGCTCAAGATCATATTTGACATTAAAGGGAATATAAACATCATCATTAAGAAATGAGCCAACATAGGAGCATTGTCGACATGTCACCTTTCCATGACCAATCGTGCCCTCACAAAAGACATTCAAAACTCTCACTAAAGATCACCCCAGGCAGAACCCATCCTTATCTAACCCCTATCGGGTGTGCAGCCCTAGCAGGCGTGCAGGGTGTCCGAGTGAGCAGGTTGATGTCAGGCGTGGAAGGTACATACATCGAGCGAGCAGATTACTGTGGGCGTGCAAGGGAAAACCGGGCGAGCCGTGCAAGACTCCTCTATCGGGCGAGCCATACATGTGTCGGGCGACACAAGTTGGGTCGGGCGAGCAGGGTAAAACCGCGTGAGCAGGGCCTGTCGGGCGAGCCAAGGCATGAGCGAGCAGGCACGTCAGGGGGAAACCGGGTGAGCAACACACTGAGTTATCGGGCGAGCTAAGCTACTGGGCGAGCCAAGGTTATGTCGGGCGAGCCAAAGAGAGCCGGGTGACACAGGGCGTGCAGGGCATGTAACTGAGCAACAAAGCAGGGTGAGAAGGGCTACTGAGTGAGCAAGGTTCAACTGGGCGAGCAACCTGTCGGGAAGAGCTGGCTCAGGTCGTGCAGGGTCAGGTTGCTCACCCGTCCAAGGAACAAGAGAAAGGTTTTACTCACTCAACCGTGCAAAGGGGAAACTAGGGCAAGGGCTGTGGAGCAGCACCTCCCCACACATCTCAACCAAGGTACATCATATCCAAACCGTCAAAACAAGCTCACCATCTTACCCAAGGTGAGAGGAGAGTTTTGCTCAAGCCACTAAGTCATGAGCTCACCTCAATCGGGTAGGAGAGAGGGGTGTTTCTCATGACACTCGGACCAAAGCTCACTCATCTAGACCAAGGGGAGAAAGGAGTGTTGCTCCCTAAACCCTAGAACACAAGGATCGAACAACATGCAAGATAACTAGAAATCAACTACTAATGTGCAAGGGAAAGATTAAAGCAAACATATATGCAAAGAGAGTAAGGTAGCTAGTGTTTAGAGTCATGCAACCCGCCTTAAGCTCCAAGGAAGAATGTGCATTTTGGGCTCCAAGGGTTGTCGGCCACCAAGGTTCCTCCAAAGGGGTGTGTCGGCCTCCACTCTTCTACTCCAAGGGTGTGTCGGCCTCCAAGCTGCTCATACAAGGGTGTGTCGGCCACCAAGCAAGGGGAAAGAGAGGGTGTGTCGAGCACAAGAAGGAGAGGAACTAAAGGGACCTCAAGCTAAGGAAGGGATCACCTATATAGATGAGAAAGGAGGAGAAAACAAGGTAAGCTCTTGCTATGTGTCGTCCACCCAAGGGACACTTGTCCTCCAACTCAAGCCACCACTCTTTCAAGCCATAAGACACTTGTCCAAGATGTGCACCATGTGTTCCACCAAACAAGACCAAGGTTGGACCAAGCACCATGGGCGACATAAGCTCCACTCTAGGCCGACACAAGCTCTACTTGGCCGACACAAGGCCCAAGCAAGCCCAAACAAGGTACTCCAAGGCCCAAACAAGCTCAACAAAGGCCCAAAGAACTCAAACAACAAGCCCAAGCCTTCCTCTCAACCCTAGAGGAAGCAAAGAGAGAGAGAGGAGCACCTCTCAAGGTGGCAAACTTGCTCGCAAAACCCTAGGCTTGGGTTATTTGCAAGTAGCATCTTCAACTCTCAACAAAGCACAACCAAACCCTAATTACCACTAAAGGTGATTAGCAAGCATCAAACCATCAAGGTTAAGCAAAGCAAACAGGGTAAGCCCTAAACGCAGGTCAGGGTCCTTACACATCTATTGCGTTGCATTTGTCAATTCTTGATTATGGAAAAATTGTACATAGACTGAGTTGGAGCATGATTGGGGACAAGTATGCTTAATGTTTGGGGTGGTGATTCAGCCCTATTTTAGGGATCCATCATTTGTCTCATTCTACTTCAATCCCATCTATTTTTGTTAAAATATATGATATTTTGCTCAATTTGAACTTTTATGCAAAATGCACTTATGGATATTGTTTCCATATTTTTCAGGTACTTGGACCATGCTTGGAAGGAAGAGAGAAAGAAATAATGTTCCTATGGTTTCTTAACCCTCAGAGAGGCCCAAAGTGAAGTGCAAGGTTCCCTCAAATTACCCCTAGTGGGTAAAGATCAATTGAAGAAATTATGTCTAAGGATGAGCAAAGTATGAGAGCTAAGTGATGTTCGGAAGACCAACACGGTTGTGGTATCACAGAATGGTGTTCTGACTCGAGCAAAATCACATAGAGACCAAGTTAAAGGCAATAGATATTCAGTTCAGCAACATGGATGTGAAACACAGTAGGGTTGTGCCATCATGACCCAGAATGTCCATTACATCCAGCACGACTGTGTTCCATAGAGTTTTGCATGGACATTCTAGTCAGAATGGGCAACAATTTTCAAGCAACCATGGTCTTGCTACCCATGCCTCACCACGACCGTCCACCATTAGTCCATTTCCCCCAAGAAAACCTGTGATTTTTCCATATTTTCACCTTGATCATTCCATGCCACAATGCACATTCTGACCCACACCCACCATAATCGTGCTGCCTAGCACGGCTGTGTGACATACAAAGCTAGCAGAAGTTTTGCATTGAAGTTCCTAGTGCTTACCCAACACCTATATATACTTGGGTGGCAGCTCTAATACAAATGTTAGATACCCTACAACCCCTCTAGCTTCTCCATTTGATCCTCCATACATTCTCACCTCATTCCACCTCCATTTCACCATTTCTACCACCAAAATCATAGATTTCTAGTATTTTGGCCACTTTCCGTCATACACCCATGACATTCACCTACCTTAGAGGAAGGATATCGAGATGCTAATTCTAGGAGGTGGATAAGGAGGATTCTTCATTGTGCTTATCATGGCTTTTCACTTCTCCACTCATTCTTTTCCTTTCTCCTTGTATTTTTTTGTTCTATTTGAAGCTAGAGGCCCCTTAGGTAGACTGTTTGTGAATCAAAATGTTAGTTTGAAACCATGTTGGGGGAAAAAATATTTAAACTTTATAATTTCGTTAGCTAATGATTATGTTCTATTTCTATATCATTCCATATAAATTACTTTGTGGTTTGTGCTTAAAATCATCTGGATTCTTGGAAAATTGCTTATATGTGGCTCATTTTGTGAATTGCTCCTAAGTCCAATTAATAGATCCCTAGTTAGCTATACACCTTCCTACATGTTAATCAATTCTCCTACACCTAGGTGAGAGATCTAAGTATCTAGTATTGGAGCATTGAGTGTAATTACCTTGGAGCCTTCTCAAGGCTCGAATGTGGGTGATGTGAGATATAAAACCTCATTTCCATCTTACATTACTACCATCGAACCATAATTACCCTTCAAATTACAATCCTAGAAACCTAGACATGACTAGAACCTAATTGAATTCCACTCAAACCCTAAAACAATTAAGCTCAGTAAGGGTGGGTAGGAGGTGTTAGGGACTAGTTCCCCTACACACACCCTATCTTATTCATGGCCAATTAGTAGTTTATGGGATTCCACTAGACTCTAGCTTATTGTGTGGTTTGGTAATCTAAAGTGTGGCAACACATCCCATTATCACACAGATAACGAGGTATTATGCGAAAACGTGCGGAAATCACCATAACCACAGCTTATCAAAAACACGTGTTAATTAAAACCGATTGCGGAAAACTGATAAACTGAGAAACATATTACATTCAAGTCCATATCCTGCAAGGAAACATGTTATATATATATATATATATATATATATATATATATATATATATATATATATATATATATATATATATATATATATATATATATATATATATATATATATATATATATATATATATATATATATATATATATATATATATATATATATATATATATATATATATATATATATATTCATACAATCCTGGGCACATCTCCACAGCTTAGAGCAACAGCTGTCCTGTCGTGACATGAGTTCATCACCTGTTATATACATATGAAGGCCCATATCCGGCCAGCAGTAGGATATACAAATAGCATCGGTCGTACATCGTAAAACAACGTCAAAACACCGCCAAGGACCTGAGAGTACATGGATGACTCTAGACTCTACTACAAAACATCCAAAACAGCAGCATCTCCAAAACTTGCCTTCTACAGATCTTCTTGCTGCTCGGCCGCAACTCCGCGACCACCACCACGACAAGCTTGACCACCTAAAAAGAGTGTAAACCAGCGGAGTGAGACAATTGAACATTGTCCCAGCGGGAGGCGTAACTCCTCGCCAAAACTACAAAACCTCAGATAAGATAGAGCTTATAACAGCAGATTACTGATAAGGAATATAACAGAGACAATTATGAAAAACAAGCCATCCTCACCATCAGACTTACCAGCTGTACCAACATGTTTCCCAATGGAACATGGTTGACAAGATAAACTATATATGAAACTCACCTCATAAGAGTAATGCACAGGTAACTGCAAGATTACTAAAGTTAACTACACAAACAAGGCCTCAACCAATGTTTCGTGTTTGTCTTATTAGTATATACTAAACGGCTGGATTTAGTTTTATTATGCCCTGAGGAAATGAACTGTACCGTTCAAATCCAACCTTCGGCTGCGAAGCCCATAGCCGGTGCCATACAAGGTCAATGGAAGATCCGGAATCCAAGACCTTCTCCGCCTCATGGTCAGTACATGAGTATAACATAAGCAGGACCGCAGTCTCATGCTGAAGTGGTCATAAGACAAAGGGTCAGCTCCACAGGCTACCCTCTGCCTAGCCCGCCTCGGTACAGGTCACGGCGCTAGAAATTGAGCCACGTGTATAAACACCGCGCTCGGAGCCATGAACACATTCATGCTCATCATATCACACATCTGGAGCCATGGGCCATGTTCACCATGCTCATCCCACAACCGAGTCTGCAACCGCAGCTGCACTCCTTTCACCTCTCTATTTTAGGCTAGGAGAAACCTCGCATATTCAAAAATATGCGCTCTGGGTTGACCCGCAGGAGAACCCATTTTATCATCACCCTATCCTGACTGGTGATGAATCTATGGCCAGGGCAAGCTACATTATAAATTATACTGGGATTACGTAGTATCTTTTAGATGGATTGTAAGATTCAACCAAGTTGTATAACATGCAAGATATAACAGAAAGTAAACAACATAAACTCAACATTATGCATTTCCTGTAATTTACATCACACTTGATCCATTACAAGGATCTCACATCACATGTTATCACTTGGCCTCTTTCCAACCATCTAGATCCATCTCAAGGATCATCACACATCATGGGATCTCAACCCCTCATCACATAGTGCCATAGCCTCTCAAGGTTTTCATCATCATTATGGAACACCATTCATAATACACTTGTCATTACAGTAACCACATATAACCATTTCTTATAGCCATTCATCTGGCTAAGCCTTACCTGCATGGTTAGCCTCATTCAATAACCATATGGATAATCGAGAGACTCATATTATTAAACATAAGGTGACAATAATAATCATATCCATGCCTCATCTTAATGTTACACATGTAAGCACACTATCAAGCAACCCTAATGTATGCTCAAGATCATATTTGACATTAAAGGGAATATAAACATCATCATTAAGAAATGATCCAACATAGGAGCATATTCGACATGTCACCTTTCCATGACCATTCGTGCCCTCAAAAAAGACATTCAAAACTCTCACTAAAGATCACCCCGGGCAGAACCCATCCTTATCTAACCCCTATCGGGCGTGCAGCCCAAGCAGGCGTGCAGGGTGTCCTAGTGAGTAGGTTGATGTCGGGCGTGCAAGGTACATACATCGAGCGAGCAGAGTACTGCAGGCGTGCAAGGGAAAACCGGGCAAGCCGTGCAAGACTCCTCTATCGGGTGAGCCATACATGTGTCGGGCGACACAAGTTGGGCCGGGCGAGCAGGGTAAAACCACGTGAGCAGGGCCTCTCAGGCGAGGCAAGGCATGAGTGAGTAGGCGCGTCAGGGGGAAACCGGGTGAGCAGCACACTGAGCTATCGGGCGAGCCAAGCTACTGGGCGAGCCAAGGTTATGTCAGGCGAGCCAAAGAGAGCCGGGTGACACAGGGCGTGCAGGGCATGTAACTGAGCAACCAAAAGTAGGGTGAGCAGGGCTACTGAGTGTGCAACGTTCAACTGGGCGAGCAGCATGTCGGGCAGAGCTTGCTCAGGTCGTGTAGGGTCAGGTTGCTCACCCGTCCAAGGAACAAGAGAAAGGTTTTACTCACTCAACCATGCAAGGGGGAAACTAGGGCAAGGGCTGTCGAGCAGCACCTCCCCACACATCTCAACCAAGGTACATCATATCCAAACCGTCAAAACGAGCTCACCATATTGCCCAAGGTGAGAGGAGAGTCTTGCTCAAGCCACTAAGTCATGAGCTCACCTCAATCGGGTAGGAGAGAGCGGTGTTGCTCATGACACTAGGACCAAAGCTCACTCATCTAGACCAAGGGGAGAAAGGAGTGTTGCTCCCTAAACCCTAGAACACAAGGATCGGCCAACATACAAGATAACTAGAGATCAACTACTAACGTGCAAGGGCAAGATTAAAGCAAACATACATGCAAAGAGAGTAAAGTAGTTAGGGTTAGAGTCATGCAACCCGCCTTAAGCTCCAAGGAATAAGGTGCACTTTGGGATCCAAGGGTTGTCGGCCACCAAGGTTCCTCTAAAGGGGTATGTCGGCCTCCACTCTTCTACTCCAAGGGTGTGTCAGGCACAAGAAGAAGAGGAACTAAAGGGACCTCAATCTAAGGAAGGGATCACCTATATAGATGAGAAAGCAGGAGAAAACAAGGTAAGCTCTTACTATGTGTCGTCCACCCAAGGGACACTTGTCCTCCAACTCAAGCCACCACTCTTGCAAGCCATAAGACACTTGTCCAAGATGTGCACCATGTGTTCCACCAAACAAGACCAAGGTTGGACCAAGCACCATGGGCGACATAAACTCCACTCTAGTCCGACACAAGCTCTACTTGGCTGACACAAGGCCCAAGCAAGCCCAAACAAGGTACTCCAATGCCCAAACAAGCTCAACAAAGGCCCAACAAACTCAAACAACAAGCCCAAGCCTTCCTCTCAACCCTAGAGGAAGCAAAGAGAGAGAGAGGAGCACCTCTCAAGGTGTCAAACTTGCTCACAAAACCCTAGGCTTGGGTTATTTGCAAGTAGCATCTTCAACTCTCAACAAAGCACAACCAAACCCTAATCACCACTAAAGGTGATTAGCAAGCATCAAACCATCAAGGTTAAGCAAAGCAAACAGGGTAAGCCCTAAACGCAGGTCAGGGTCCTTACAATCTAACCCCCTTTAAGGGATTTCGTCCCCGAAATCCGAAGAGAAAAGCGAGGGATACTTCCTCCTCATCTCTTCCTCAAGCTCCCACGTGGTTTCCTCGACGCCACGAAGCTGCCAAAGAACCTTCACAAGAACCAGGTCCTTCCTATTCAACTTCTTAACTCTTCTGTCAAGAATCGCCACATGACCTTCCTCATAGGTCACATCTGCATCAAGCTCAACCTCAACTGGTTGTATCACTGTACCATAATCCGGATGACTTTTCTTTAGCATACTGACATGGAACACTGGATGTAACCTGTGCAACTCTGGAGGCAACTCTATCTCGTAAGCTACCTTTCCAACACATGCTATGACTGGGTAAGGCCCCATATACCTGGGTGCCAACTTACCCTTCCGACCAAACCTTAGCACACCTTTCCATGGCGAGACCTTAAGATATACTTTGTCTCCTACCCGGAACTCCAACGGTCGTCGGCGATTGTTCACATAAGACTTCTGCCTGTCCTGTGCCACTTTCAACTGTTGTTGTATCACTTTGATCTTTTCCGTCGTCTTCTGCACCAGCTCGGGACCCAAAAGCTGATATTCACCAGACTCGTACCAACACAAAGGAGATTTGCACTTCCTTCCATACAAAGCTTCATACAGAGCCATGTCGATGCTTTGCTGATAACTGTTTTTGTAAGCAAACTATATCAAACTCATATGTACATCCCAACTGCCTAGGAACTGTAAAACACAAGCCCGAAGGAGATCTTACACAATCTGAATAGTCCTCTCAGACTGTCCATCTGTCTGCGGGTGAAAGGTTGTACTGAACTTCAACGGCGTTCCCAAAGCTCTGTGCAACTGTTCCCAAAAACGACTTGTAAACTGAGGACCTCTGTCAGATACTATCGTTGCTGGCACACCATGCAAACGAACTATCTCATCCGCATACACTTTAGCGAGCTTCTCGGTTGTATACATTGTCTTCACAGGCAGGAAATGGGCGGACTTCGTCAATCTGTCCACTATCACCCAAATGGAATCATGTTTCCTAGTTGTCTTGGGTAGACCAACTACGAAATCCATGGTTATATGATCCCATTTCCACTGCGGTATCGGCAAAGGTTACAACGTACCTGCCGGCTTCTGATGTTCAACCTTCACTTGCTGACATACCGCACATCTAGCCACAAACTCAGCCACATCTTTCTTCATACCGGGCCACTAATACAAGTCCTTCAGACTATGATACATCTTGGTGACACCTGGATGCATTGCATACATCGACGTGTGTGCTTCCTCAAGCACCAACTTCCTCAGATCATCAGCATCTGGAACGACCATCCTATCACGATAGCAAACTAGTCCATCCTCGGACTCATGAAACCCATCACGCTTGTCGCTGCCGAACTCTGATCTGATCAACTGTATCGTATCGTCTATCTGCTGTGCATCCTTGATTTGCTGCCTCAACATAGGCTTGACTTGCATCTGTGCGAAAAGACCAGACAACAAGGAAACTTCCATCTGCACATTCATCTGTCGCAGAGAAACAAACATATCCCGCCTATGGAAAACCAGGGAACTCAACTGTGCCTTCTTTAAAGAAAGAGAAGACTTTCTGCTAAGCACATCGGCTACCACGTTCGCTTTACCAGGATGATATTCGATAGTGCAGTCGTAGTCGTTGATCAACTCCATCCATCACCGCTGTCGCATGTTCAACTCATGTTGTGTGAAGATATACTTCAGATTCTTATGATCCGTAAAGATCTGACACACTTCCCCATATAGATAGTGTCTCCAGATCTTCAACGCATGAACCACTGCTGCCAGCTCCAAGTCATGAGTCAGGTAGTTCGCCTCATGCTTCTTGAGCTGTCGTGAGGCAAAAGAAACCACATGATCTTCCTGCATCAACACGCAACCTAAACCTTTCTTGGAAGCATCACAGAAAACAACATAGCCTTTCCCAGGCTCTGGCAAGATCAACACTGTGGCACTGGTCAGCCTCTCTTTTAGACTCTAGAAAGCTTGCTGACATCGATCATCCCAAACAAAAGGTACATCTTTTTTGGTCAACTTTGTCATCGGCAACGCAATCACACTGAAGTCCTTGATGAACCTCCGGTAGTATCCTGCTAAACCAAGGAAACTATGAACTTCTGTCGGTGTCTTCGGTTGTTCCCAATCTGCAACGGATTCCACCTTCTTCAGATCTACTCTGACTCCTTCAGTAGATATCACATGTCTCAAGAAAGTCACTTCATCCAGCCAGAACTCACACTTATTGAACTTGGCATACAACTAATGTTGGTGAAGAAGAGTCAACGCTTGACGAAGATGTTGCTCATGCTCTAGCCTGCCCCGACTATAGATCAAGATGTCATCTATAAAGACTACAACAAACTTATCTAAGAGCGGACAGAACATTCTGTTCATCAGGTCCATGAAAGCAGCAAGTGCATTAGTTAACCCAAACGGCATAACCACAAACTCATAATGACCATACCTTGTCCTGAAAGCTGACTTTGGTATGTCAACCGCCTTTATCCTCAACTAATGATATCCAGACCATAGATTGATCTTCGAGAACACTGTCGCACCACGCAACTGATCGAACAGATCATCTATCCTTGGCAACGGGTACTTGTTCTTGATCGTGACCTTGTTCAACTGCCGGTAGTCTATACACAACCACATCGAACCATCCTTCTTCTTGACGAACAACACAGGAGCACCCCAAGGCGACATACTCGGTCGGATAAAACCTTTATCTAGCAACTCCTGTAACTGCTTCTTCAACTCTGCCATCTCTGCTGGAGCCATTCTGTACGGTGTCTACGCAGCTGGCTGCGTACCTGGAATCAGATTGATCTCGAAATCAATCTCTCGGGGTGGGGGAACACCAGGAAACTCCTCAGGAAACACGTCTGCAAACTCACGAACAACTGACACCTCCTCAAGGCTAGGACCTTTCGCCTTGGCATCCACTACGGTATCTACCACATGAGCTAAGAACGCTTCACATCCTTGTCATAACAACTTGTCTGCCACCATAGCTGATACTAAGCATGTAGGAAGAATCTTCCTATCTCCTTGGAAGATCCACTTCTCTCCAGCATCATCAAACACTGCCTGCTTGGAACCACAGTCCAAAACAACCTTATACTTCTCTAAGGTATCCATCCTAAGGATAACATCGAAACCATGCATATCAAGTGGTATGAGATCCACTTGAATGCGATGTCCCGAGAAAGACAAGACACAAGATGGACACTCTTCTCGAAGTAAAGAGGAACCATCAAGAGGGGTTTCTAACAACAAACTATCCTTCTTACAGCTAATAGGTAAACGACAGTTCTCAAGCATACTATAGGCGATAAAAGAGTGTGTAGCACCCGGGTCAACCAGAACAGATATAAAGCAAGAAGAAGACATATCAGAATGAAATAACTCCATCTGACCTGTCACTACTCGCGGGTTGACTACCGCCTCCGGCTGATTCATAGCGTAGAATCGAGTCGTTGCTTGCTGTCCATGACCTCTGGTTCCCTGAGCAGACGATCCAGCCTGAGACGCTTGACCGTGTCCTCGACCTCTGCTACCACTGGGCTGTGGTCTCTTAGACCCCTGAAGGTTCTGTCTCGGTTGCTGCATCACTTCATCATCTTTGTAGGGACAATTTGACCTGATATGTCCTATTTGACCACAGGCATATCATGTCCTAACATCATCTTGAGGCCTGGATGGCCTTGTCACCGCCGCAGAAGCCGAACTTTGTGCCCTAGATGGTGAAGAAACATAGCCTCTTCCTTTACTCATGGACCACTGAGATGGCCTACCAGAACCTCTCATCGCTGCCGGTGCCGAAAACCTGGGCTTCTTGAAGCCACCAAACCTCTGACTCTGGAACTGAGAAGGTCTTTTCATAGCCATAGACTCTCTCTTCTCCCTTATAGATCGTTCGATCCTCCGAACGGATTCCACAAACATAGCAAACCGTTCTCGGTTTTCCAACGCATAAACTGGTGTCGTCAGCTCAGCACTCAGACCCTTCTCGAAATGTCTGATCTGTTCCTCGTCTGTCGTTGCCATGTGGGGACAAAACCTCAACAGATCCATAAACTTTGCTTCATACTCGGTGATGTTCATCGTTCCTTGTCGCAAACTCTCAAACTGACGAATTTTCTCATCCATATACGTCTTGGGAAAGTATCTGGTGACGAACTCACGTCGAAACACTTCCCAACAGATCACCTCACCAGGCCGCTTCTCTTCCTTGATGGTCCACCAGTGACCAGCACTACCTTTCAGAAGGTAGACATCATGCTTTACTTTGTCTGCTTCGGGGATGTCGAGGATCCGGAAAGCCTTCTCAAAACTTGTCAACCACAGATCTGCATCCGCTGGATCAGCCGTTCCAACATACTCTGAAGCTCCGACTCGGTGAAGCCGCTCGAAGGTCTTCCCAATACCTGATGCTTCTCCATGGGGAACTTGTACTCGCGGAGGAGGCAGTGGTAATCACTCAACCATGAGATTCATCGTAGCCATCATCTGCCCCATAAGCTGTTGGTAGGCAGGGTGTTCAAGAATGGCTGGGTCAGGTTGGGAGACCTCAGGCACTCGATCTTCATGTGCATGTCCTTCTACTCCATCAACAAATGCAGCATCGCTGTGCTCGACAGCGAGTTCTTCATGGTTTCCAGACATCTTGGCTTTTCTTCCGCTGAGGGCAGAAGATTTCGATGAGAAAATCTGGAAAACACATAAGAACAAACACAACCTAGTTCTAGATCCCTGTAGACTCAGCGAACCTAAAGCTTTGATACCAAACTTGTGGCAACACATCCCATTATCACATAGATAACGAGGTGTTACGCAAAAACGTGCGGAAATCACCATAACCACAGCTTATCAAAAACATGGGTTAATTAAAATCGATTGTGGAAAACTGATAAACTGAAAAACATATTACATTCCAGTCCATATCCTGCAAGGAAACATGTTATATATATATATTCATACAAGCCTGGGCACATCTCCACAACTTAGAGCAACAACTGTCCTGTCGTATCATGAGTTCATCACCTGTTATATACATATGAAGGCCCATATCCGGCCAACAGCAGGATATACAAATAGCATTGGTCGTACATCGTAAAACAACGTCAACACACCGCCAAGGACCTGAGAGTACAGGGATGACTCTAGACTCTACTACAAAACATCTAAAACAACATCATCTCCAAAGCTTGCCTTCTACAGATCTTCTTGCTGCTCGGCCGCAACTCCGCGACCACCACCATGACAAGCTCGACCACCTAAAAAGAGTGTAAACCAGCGGAGTGAGACAATTGAACATTGTCACAGCGGGAGGCGTACCTCCTCGGCAAAACTAAAAAACCTCAGATAAGATAAAGCTTATAACAGGAGATTACTGATAAGGAATATAACAGAGACAGTTATGAAAAACAAGCCATCCTCACCATCAGACTTACCAGCTGTACCAACATGTTTCCCAATGGAACATGATTGACAAGATAAACTATATATGAAACTCACCTCATTAGAGTAATGCACAGGTAACTGCAAGATTACTAAAGTTAACTACACAAACAAGGCCTTAACCAATGTTTCGTGTTTGTCTTATCAGTATATACTAAACGGCTGGATTACGTTTTATTATGCCCTGAGGAAACGAACCGTACTGTTCAAATCCAACCTTCGGTTGTGAAGCCCATAGTCGATGCCATACAAGGTCAATGGAAGAGCCAGAATCCAAGACCTTCTCCGCCTCATGGTTAGTACATGAGTATAACATAAGCAGGACCGCAGTCTCATGCTGAAGTGGTCATAAGCCACAAGGTCAGCTCCACAGGCTACCCTCTGCCTAGTCCGCCTCGATACAGGTCACGGTGCTAGAAACTGAGCCACGTGTATAAACACCGCGCTCGGAGCCATGAACGCATTCATGCTCATCATATCTCACATCTGGAGCCATGGGCCATGTTCACCATGCTCATCCCACATCCAAGTCTGCAACCACAGCTGCACTCGTTTCACCTCTCTATTTTAGGCTAGGAGAAACCTCGCATATTCAAAAATATGCGCTCTGGGTTGACCCGCAGGAGAACCCGTTTCATCATCATCCTATCCTGACTGGTGATGAATCTATGGCCAGGGCAAGCTACATTATAAATTATACTGGGATTACTTAGTATCTTTTAGATGGATTGGAAGATTCAACCAAGTTGTATAACATGCAAGATATAACAGAAAGTAAACAACATAAACTCAACATTATGCATTTCTTGTAATTTACATCACACTTGATCCATCACAAGGATCTCACATCACATGTTATCACTTGGCCTCTTGCCAACCATCTAGATCCATCTCAAGGATCATCACAAATCATGGGATCTCAACCCCTCATCACATAGTGTCATAGCCTCTCAAGGCTTTCATCATCATTATGGAACACCATTCATAATACACCTGTCATTACAGTAACCACATATAACCATTTCTTATAGCCATTCATCTGGCTAAGCCTTACCTGCGTGGTTAGCCTCATTCAATAACCATATGGATAATCGAGAGACTCATAGTATTAAACATAAGGTGACAATAATAATCATATCCATGCCTCATCTTAATGTTACACATGTAAGCACACTATCAAGCAACCCTAATGTATGCTCAAGATCATATTTTACATTAAAGGGAATATAAACATCATCATTAAGAAATGAGCCAACATAGGAGCATAGTCGACATGTCACCTTTCCATGACCAATCGTGCCATTACAAAAGACATTCAAAACTCTCACTAAAGATCACCCCAGGAAGAACCCATCCTTATCTAACCCCTATCGGGCGTGCAGCCCTAGCAGGCGTGCAGGGTGTCTGAGTGAGCAGGTTGATGTCGGGCGTGCAAGGTACATACATCGAGCGATCAGAGTACTGCGAGCGTGCAAGGGAAAACCAAGCGAGCCGTGCAAGACTCCTCTATCGGGCGAGCCATACATGTGTCGGGCGACACAAGTTGGGCCGGGCGAGCAGGGTAAAACCGCGTGAGCAGGGCCTGTCGGGCGAGCCATGGCATGAGCGAGTAGGCGTGTCAGGGGGAAACCGAGTGAGCAGCACACTGAGCTATCGGGCGAGCTAACCTACTGGGCGAGCCAAGGTTATTTCGGGCGATCCAAAGAGAGACGGGCGACACAGGGCGTGCAGGGCATGTAACTGAGCAACCAAAAGCAGGGCGAGCAGGGCTACTGAGTGAGCAAGGTTCAACTGGGCGAGCAGCCTGTCGGGCAGAGTTGGCTCAGGTCGTGTAGGGTCAGGTTTCTCACCCGTCCAAGGAACAAGAAAAAGGTTTTACTCACTCAACTGTGCAAGGGGGAAACTAGGGCAAGGCCTGTCGAGCAGCACCTCCCCACACATCTCAACCAATGTACATCATATCCAAACCGTTAAAACAAGCTCATCATCTTGCCCAAGGTGAGAGGAGAGTCTTGCTCAAGCCACTAAGTCATGAGCTCACCTCAATCGGGTAGGAGAGAGGGGTGTTGCTCATGACACTAGGACCAAAGCTCACTCATCTAGACCAAGGGGAGAAAGGAGTGTTGCTCCCTAAACCCTAGAACACAAGGATCGGCCAACATACAAGATAACTAGAGATAAACTACTAACGTGCAAGGGCAAGATTAAAGCAAACATACATGCAAAGAGAGTAAAGTAGTTAGGGTTAGAGTCATGCAACCCGCCTTAAGCTCCAAGGAAGAAGGTGCACTTTGGGCTCCAAGGGTTGTCGGCCACCAAGGTTCCTCCAAAGGGGTGTGTTGGCCTCCACTCTTCTACTCCAAGGGTGTGTCAGGCACAAGAAGGAGAGGAACTAAAGGGACCTAAAGCTAAGGAATGGATCACCTATATAGATGAGACATGAGGAGAAAACAAAGTAAGCTCTTACTATGTGTCGTCCACTCAAGGGACACTTGTCCTCCAACTCAAGCCACCACTCTTGCAAGCCATAAGACACTTGTCCAAGATGTGCACCATGTGTTCCACCAAACAAGACCAAGGTTGGACCAAGCACCATGGGCGACATAAGCTCCACTCTAGGCCAACACAAGCTCTACTTGGCCGACACAAGGCCCAAGCAAGCCCAAACAACGTACTCCAAGGCCTAAACAAGCTCAACAAAGGCCCAAAGAACTCAAATAACAAGCCCAAGCCTTCCTCTCAACCCTAGAGGAAGCAAAGAGAGAGAGGAGCACCTCTCAAGGTGGCAAACTTGCTCACAAAACCCTAGGCTTGGGTTATTTGCAAGTAGTATCTTCAACTCTCAACAAAGCACAACCAAACCCTAATCACCACTAAAGGTGATTAGCAAGCATCAAACCATCAAGGTTAAGCAAAGCAAACAGGGTAAGCCCTAAACACAGGTCAGGGTCCTTACATAAAGAATGATGTTTACATGTTATCACCCCAACTAGATTCATATGTTCATCCCGCAAATAGCCCAAATTTCCCTTTATTGCATTAAAACCCTAATTACCTTCTTGCTTAGCTAGTATTAGCATAATTATCTCTTTACCTCTTAGTTAAATTCTTGCCTTGCTCTTGCCTTGTTCTTTCTAGTTTAGATTTTCAATTTTTCTTATGCTTATTTTTCTATGTTAGTACAGTGCAAATCTCTTCTTGCTTGCTTTAGTGTATCTTTCACTTTTTCTTGCTTAACATGTCTTTCCTTGCACATTAGAACTAATGGTCTAGGGTAATTTAGGTTTTAAATCTTATTTATTATAATTTACACGTGTCTTAAACCCTTAGTGTAATACAAAAAATCAACCATCAAACCCTAAAACCCTAGACTCCATAGTAGGATCCTAGCCAAAACTATCCTTTCTGTAGTGCCCCCTTTTCTCCCCGTGGATCAACCCTATTCTTCCCTCTTGGCTATACTACGACACAAACATGTGCACTTGCGGATATAATGTGTTAGTTTAATTAGGTGTGTTAGTTTAGGTCCTTTAAATTTTTTTAAAGACACTCGTGTGTTATAGCCTTGGGGTGTGCGTGTAATCAAATCATGATTGATTTTGGTGTATAAACCTCGGGGCAAGAAAAAATTCACCACAACGTAACATGTTACACCATTATACATCCCTATATGTAATAAAATCATAACAATATTTTAGTAGAAGTACATCATTCATTTCCTGGGAGATTTTATTGTTGAACCTCCTTGGATTGTAGGTAAAATTATTTCTTCTCATTTAGTGAGGTTTCGTCACATGGGATTTGTAGTGGGATGGACACAAGATATTTTATTTCATCTACTAAAACAAGGTGGGTTTGAAGGTCGGTTTCCACATGAGAATTTTCTACAATAAGGTATTATGTATGACAACCCAACATGGTCTAGTATTTTATATCTAAAAAAAGGGACATTTCGTACTTCATATTTTATAACTGTCAACTTCATATGTGTATATGCAAATTATCTTCAATTCATTTCCTTGCTCTTAACAAGTTACATAGTCCATGAAAATTTTAATTATACTTTTTCCCTTATTAATGCTTTCTTTTACAGTCTAAGTGTCCATGTACATTATGTATAACTTATCAACAAGGAGGTCAATAGTCGTGCTTTTTTGACAATTTTATCCACAAAACTATTGTCATTACATTCACTTTCATATACCCATACAAATTGATGGCCTACCATGTTCTCAATTATGTCTTTTAAGAGTAACATTTTTAAAATAATGAAGTTGGTTCTTGTAATAGTGTTAATGGATTGTTATTTAGTTAGAATTATGTTAGTGAAGAAGGTACTAATCATATACTCATCATCAAAACCATAATGAAGGCACTTCCTCTAGTAGCTGACAAATCTTAATCATTCATAATGAAGGTTCTGAGGTGCTCTTTTCATGAAACCATTAATTATATTTTTACATTTGATATCTATTTAATAGGGAAGAATTTAGTGACAAAGTCATCCCCAAGTGCTTCCCAGTTGGCAAGGATTCAAGATTTAAAATATTAATACAAAAGTTGAAATCACAACAAAATAAAATGACATATGTAGTATGTAGGATCAAACACATGGACTAGGTTGATAAGTTAATGAGACATGTGATATTTTATTAGCTAAGAAAATAATAAAATATCCATTTGTGCATTCTTTAGGAAATGAGGTAAACAATTGATAAAAGAAATAAGGAAGAAGAAACCAATTTAACAAACAAATAGGAACCATAGTGGTATTGTAGTAAGGATATTATTAATGGTACTTGGTTTGGGTTTCAACTATGAAGTACACTAACCTAGCATACATACACTCAAGCATGTTTAATACTCTTAATATTGTTTATAGGAATAATAATTTATGTCTATTTCTTCCTATCTTGACCTTAAGATAAGTCAAGAATGTGGCTCCCTGTCAAGATGAAAAACAAGCAAGAAAATATGTACCCATATGATCATTACCTCAAATGATCCAATACTATTGTACATTCAAATAAATACTTGCTCTAAATATCACCAAAATATATCTCTCAAGCTTAAGAAATAAAACATTGCTAGGTGACTTATAATGATACAAGAAAAGCAATATGAGAAAGATCAAGGAGACAACAATATCGTCATTATATATTAGATTAATAAAAATGTGTTGACATGGTTGTGAGGGTCTAATGGATACACCCAATCCATTAATTGATATAAATATAAGTCACAACTCTTGAAAAGCACAAAATAAGATTTGAATATTTCTAGGCATCACCACCTAACCCTCCCCATTGGAAGAATAATAGTTAAGTTTTCTGGATTTATTTCCATTGTGGATGGCAGTGAAAAGGAGAATTGAACAATTACTTTAGGTCGTTTATTTTAGATTTTTTAGTTGTTTTCTTATGTTTAGTTAAATGTGTTTCTATAAGTTCATGCTTTTAGATTCCTATCAAATTCTAAAAAACCTTCTTTACTTAGTGTGCACTTAGATTTTCTACCAAAGTATATTCTTATAAGGTTTAATTCAAATGGTCGAACTACCTATGTATTTTTTTCTTGTTTATAATTGAGAAAAATAGTAGTAATAATATCCCAAAATGGATATTATACGTACATCGACAATTTTTTATTTTTTTAATTAATGACAACCATTCATGTCCATATTGTGATCTTGAACATCATTATTTCATATGCTTATTTTTTGTTTTTATGATAAATTAACAAAAAAATGGAACAAAAACTCATCTTGATCAATACTTTGAAACATTTTCTTAAATTTGAAAATATATAATTTTTGTTTTCAATATTTGATTTTTTTGAAGTCTGAAGAAAAATATATGTATGTCTTTCATAACCAAGTTGAAAATTTGGATACATTACTATTTTTTGGTCTATAATATTGGATCTTATCATATATATAATGCAAATAAAATAATAAGAATTCTGAAAATCCTCATAAAAGAGGATATGCCATTGAAAAAATCTATGAACGATTGATACACAATATGTATTCATGCCACTATATTCAAAAGGATTCAATGTCCCAAGGTGCATATCATGTGTTCATATGCCTCCATGAGAATCTAGTGTCACTTTCCTAAGAATAAATCTCTTGTTTGTGGTAAACTTCATGTTAGTACTTGACTTCTTGTTATACATATTTAATAATTTCAATAATTGTTAGATAATCTCATAGGGTAACTGTAACGACCCAGTGTCCGGGTGACCCCCAATTAATGGAGATGAAAAGGTCATTGTTGTTATCCCAATTAACATGATCAAAGGTTCAACAATTAATCAATAATATTTATGAAATTCTACCAAACTAAACTGAAATTCGGTATAAAATAAAACTTTGCATACCTTTTTCAAAAAATTGGATGTCTACTTCTATCCACATATGGAGTCTATTCTAACTAATCCTCCTTTGTACTTTAATTATCATTTAATTCCACATATGCCACTTTACGGTTTGTCCTTTTCAATCTTGTACTTAAAATGCCAACAAACAAAATGTCGATCATCATAAATGAATATGTCAGTATGTGGGTGTTGACTCAAGGTCAATTAGGTCAATGTTGACTCACGTCTAAATTGACAAATCCCCTCTTTTGATGATGACTAACCATTCCACATATTGGTGTCAAATGTCTCTACTTGAGTGATTTCAGATTAGGTATACACACACTCCAAATGCCCTAACTTGTGCATGTCAAATTGGAGAAAATACAAGTCAAAGTCACACAAGTGCACATTTTTGTAATATGATGTAAATCCATTAGAATCATGTTGTAAATCACTTGTAATGATTGTATGACTTGTAATTAAGCTTAGAAAAATATCAGGAGCACTTCGATCGAATGTTAGATCACTTTAGATGCAACTTTGAAAATTGATTACATGCACTTTTTCGGTCGAGTTTCCTAGCCTGAAAACTCGACCAATCATCCTTGATCAATTTTTGGGACATTGCATTAGTCAAGTTGTGTTTACAAAGAACTCGACCGATCAAGTAATTGACCATTTTGATTCCTAATGGTCGATCGAGTTTTGTCAAGAAAAACTCGACCGATCATTTGAGTATCGGCCTTGTCATTTACTTGATCAGTCGAGTTACCCTTATTGAAACTCGACTGATTGCACTGTACGGAAAAGTGCAGAAAAGTGCTTCTAGACGTTGTGGAGTTGCAACTAGTGAAAATATATTCGTTGTAAGCCACAAAATGGCTAGTTTTCATTCTCAAGTGTTCCCAAAGGCTAAGAGGCATCCCCAACTATAAATAGGACCCCCTGGGCTTCATTACAAGTTTGAGCATTCAATGCAAACTCTATGTGAGGCACCTATTCTATAGTTAAGTGCTTCCTATAGCCTCTTCTCTCTCTCTAAGCTTAATCACTTTCTACATCCATTAGAGTGAGTAGAAAATCAGTACGAGAGCTAGTCCTACATGTATATCTTGTGAGGTTGTCACGTCTACCACCTCCTATCTCTTTTTTCAACCATGAAGATGAAGGTTCTCTCTCTTGTACAAGAGAGGTGAAGAATAACAAGGGAAGGGGTCCCTTGGTGAAGATCAAGGTTGAAGACTTGGAGCTAGAGTGGGTAAGCCCTTGGTGAAGGCATAAGACTCCTTGCTCAAGTAGGTAAGTCCTTGGTGGAAGCTTCTCTGAGTGAAGGTGAAGTCAAAGGATGAAGATCCAAGAAGAGTGGGTGATTCCTACAAGGCTAAAGACTTGTGCAAGAGTAGGTAAGTCCTTGGAAGAAGGCGGAAGACTCCTTGCAAAGTGGGTAAGTCCTTGGTAAGGTTGAAAACCCTTTGTATTGGATAGGTAAGTCCTTTGTTTGTTCATGTATTGTAAGTCTTATGAATGAATATAAGAATGCAATGGTTAGGAAATCCTAGAGGTTGACCACTCTAGGTAAGTGGACTGACATACTTCTAGTTTGAAGTGTGGAACCAATATAAATAACTTTTCTACTTGTGTTTTCTCAATCTCTCTCATCCTTGCTATGCATGTTTTAGTTGCACACAAATTTCATATTTAGCAACCTTATATTGTGATATATCTTGAAGGTTTAATGTATTTTTATTAAGTGCTTTCAGCTCTATTCAACCCCCCTCTAGAGCATCTAATCACCCATCTAGGATCCAACAGTGGGGACAACCAAAATTTCACAATTATGGCTAATGATGTAGATAGCACAATCAAGTTATATAACAAGCCAAATTGCGCTTTCGGTGTGAGATTCTCCACCGCTTTTGCCCTAACCCTGGCATACCCACCTTAGGGTTTCTCTTTGTCCAATGATTGAAGGCCACCTTCTCAATCATGAGCTTGGTGCCTGGGGTCACCTCTCATAGTGCCCATTAGTCATTCTATAAAAACCACCTTCTCAATCCAGAGCATGGTGTCTGGGGTCACCACTCATGGTGCCCACAGGTCTTCCCTCCTGGGCTTGACCTTTTGGCATCATCCATCAGAGTGGCATGTAGGTCTGAGAATACACACTTCTATTATTGTTATGGTAATCATAGTGACCTTATGATTTGCATGTATGAACATCCAAACTGATAAGTTGCATTCAATGTGATGAATCAGCTGGGAAACTCTTCGAGAAACTAATGTGATTAACCATAATTAACCACATACATGTCAGGCTAATTTGAGATAGAATTAATCCAATCAATGCAAGAAATCCAATAGGCATGCAAGAACACAAACATATCCTAAAATATGCATACAATTTCCTATCATTGATCATGCCATCAAGATCTATTAAACCTAGCTCGCTTTCTAGGGTCTCTAGTCCAATTTTAGTGTTTCTATTGCAATTAGGGTTCCTCTTTATTTTTACTCTTTTAAACCCTAATTTAATAAAATTACTCACAAACCCTAATCATCTCATCTATTCTTAACAAAATATATCAAGGTTACCTTTTAACAACATATAACCTTAAGTTTGGATTAAAGCCACAATTAACCATCAATTAAGTCCCTTATGCTCTTTTACATTAAAATTACCTTTTTTATCCTTTTATTTCATGACAAAATCATCAGGCCTAATTATCATCTTTGGTTCCTTCTGGATTGACTACTCATATTTCATTATGATCTAATTCACATATGAACTCTATTTATCATTAATTCCACCTTTATCCATTAGAAAACCCTAATTACCATATTAAGAGTATTTATCCAAAAATAGCAACTCTTATACTCTAAATATCTTAGAACCATCATATCTTAACTTATTCATGAATTTGAACAATTAAAGCCATTAAGAGTCACAACGACTAACATTAGGGTTTCAAGGCCCATTAAAGCTCATTCATGTACATGGAACTCTAAATTAAACCAATTACATTCAAAGTTCATCCTTTTTGTACTTAATGTACCTTTTTATAATTAACAAGCTAATATCAAATTTAATCATCCATAAAACCCTTCTAAATACATTAATAATCTCAAATTAGGGTTTCTTAAACATTAAATCATTAAAGTTGATAACTTCATCTATTTTTCGAATTTCAAGAGGAATTAGCTTATAAATATATTTTTAACGGATTCCTCGCATTTTTTTGAGCAAGATTCATATTTTATACGCATCCATCCGAGCTACCAATAAAAAGATATCAATTTTGCATTATTTACTTACTTGGGACAATCACTGAGCGGCATGTCACCACTTGCATGCAACATTGTTTGTTTTGGATACATAACAGAATTACGATTATACCCTCACATAAGATGTTGGTCCTTCAGCCCGTGGAGGGGTAAAAGCATCCAACTCCACCCGTGCTTCTTCTTCCTCATGAAAACCTAGCGCTGCCGCCTGTAGCGGATCGGGGGAGGATTTCCTCCCTCCATCCTTGGTTCCTCGGGCACACGCGAAGGCCCCATTGCCTTCGCCGCCCTCTGCCGCATCGGCAGAGGTCCCCAGTTACGACTAAGGTGGACGGAGTCGAACTAGTTAGCCTGCTCATGAGGTCGACTCTTGCAGCCATGTTGTGCCTAAAACGTCCGGGCTAGAGCAAACCGATGACCGCTAAGCTTCCTTCCGCTGGTGTGGGAGCATCAAGCTTCTAACAAGACCACTCCATGTCCCTCCTTTTCTCCAGGGGTTGGACTACCCCCCTTGGTTAGGGTTTGCATAGAAAGAACAAGAAGAAGAGAGAGAGTTACGTGGGATCTATCTTGAACTCAAACCAGAGGCTCTACCCTTTATATAGGGGAGGGTATCCACGCCCTAAGGTGTTCATCCATGATTTAAGAAGTTCATTTCCTAATAGGAACCCAAGTTCCTTCATTTGGAAGCAAGCTTCTCTCTCCTAATTATCTTCTTAATAAACCAAATTTAGTGTATATTTATAAATTCGAAAATTCTCTCTCTTATTCTCTTTATGCTTGCCTTTTAATCCATTGACACGAATTTCTATTTTCATTTAGTAGAAAATACCTCCTTTTTAATAATGCCACCAAATCCATTAATTATGCATCACATTATCCTCTTATTTTGTATTATTTGTATTTTCTCTTTCTTTTTCTCCATTGGGGCTCCTTGGACCCCAAGAAACTCTAATATTTCGAAATCCTTTTTAGTGGATACTGATTATCCTTCTAGATGCATCTATATCCATTATTTCTCATTATCTTACTTATTTCTTTATTAAAATATCTCTTTTTGAGGATTTCTCTTTATCTCTCTTTTTATTTTCCTTATTGAAATTCCTTTTAACATTAGGAACCTTATGGATATGAAAATCCACCAAAGATAACTCAATTATACCTCTGTCCACTTATTTCTCGCATTTTATCATTGTTTTCAGTTTCTTTCTTAATAAAGAAATATTTATTTGATCTTTTGTTTTCTTGTTGCATTATCTTTGCAACTTTGGACTCCTTGGAATCCAAGGAACCCAAGAGGCAGGAAATCCACTTTTGGATTATATTCCTTTGCCTTCTCGAGGTTTCTACATCTTTCTTTTCTCCATTTTCTTATTTACTCATTTAATGATGGAGTTTCCTTTGTCTTTTCCTTGTTATTGGGCTAAATAGCCGACAAAGCCCAAAAAACAACCAACAAGGCTATTTTAAACGAAATCCATTCATTCAAAACAAATTATATCATTATTTATTCAAATATCTTTAATAGGAGAAATTACATTTGTCACCAAAAGAACCCAAAATTTGGGGTTGTGACATCCTTCCCCTCTTTTAGGAATTTTCCCCACAAAATTCCAGCATGCACACAAACAAATAGGATAAGCCTTTCCTATATCCATCATGGATCCTATGTGGCCTCACTCTTTCCATGGTGCTTCCTAAGAACCTTCATCATCTCATATTCTTCCATCTGATTTCTCTCTCACCTTGGCATATCGTACCCTCATAGGTGACTCAAGACATTTTAGCCTCTCATAAAGCTGAATAGGTTCATGGCTCCGCACATGGCTTGGGGTACCTCACATAGGGCTCTAGATCGGACTCATGGAACACATTATTCATCATGTTATCCTGAGGGGTAAGGATAAATGCAACCATCTCCACTAATCCATCTCAAATGGACCATGCAGCTGAGACTCAACTCTCTTAGCTATAACTTAGAAGGGTCATATTTTCACATCACATACTCTCCCATAGTGAACTACATCTCAGTCTACTTTGCATCAGCCATGACTCATGTTGCCCTTGGACTCTCTTTCATCCATTGCAAGATCAAAGCGACTTCATCTGCACACATTGTGGTTCTTCCTTGACCTTCGTGAGGTCCCTTCACCAACATCATTTTAATGAAGTGGTGACCGACACAACCTCCCTTATAGAGTTTCTTTACATCCTAATACTAGCTATGGTGGTTATCATAACATCTTAGAGAGGACAAGAAATATCTTCAAGTATCACCATGTACAAGCACTAATGCTCTCAGAAGACCCTCTCGTCTGGATTATACTAACCATTGGTTAGGGGTGATAAATCATACTAATATCGAGTTCTTCATGTCCCTACTTCCACCGCATGGAATTGAATCTTTAGGTTAAGAACTTTTGAACTCATATCATGGTGTAGTCGAACCATCTCTCTCATATGTAGTTCAACCAGATCCATCTCTTGATAGTATTCTTCCTTTATCATGTCATCTAGGTAAGGCGATTTACCATAACCCATATTGCATATTGACCTTCCTTGGTCTAGGAGAGACTTACCACAACATCCATAGTGATCAACTCCCAATCCCCTTCAGGGACTCTTCATCCTCTATACCAACTCAGTGGGTTACTGGTGTTCGTCCTTCACCTCCTGACATGCATGGCGACAGGCCACATGCAACTTTGTACACTTTTCATCTTAGGCATCAAAGTACTACTACCACTTATTATCTTAGTAGTACCATGGTGTATGGTGATCTTAAAATCATGATCTCTTGTATGTCATGATTCCTCAAGTTTGATTCCACAGAAACCCTAAACCACTCTAGTCAGGGTTTCATCACCTTCTTTTCCAAAGAAGTGTATCTCAGGTTCTACAACCATCCTTTTATTGCATCAAGGCCTAGGCTAGCTAACTAAACAATTACTAACTTGTTCAACATATCTCATTACATCTGAGTGTTAGCCCAAACATATATCCTTTTTCAAACATAGGGTTAACCTAACAACCTCTTCTTGCCTCTAGCTAACTAGGCAGCTACATCTCAACCAGAGCATTCACCTCACATCCTTCTGTGTTGAAAACATACACCTCCATGTATTCCACTTATCATCTCATCTCGGACTCTAAGTCTATCTTCATCAAGAAACTTTGAGCTCATCCTCTTGGTTTTCAAACTCAACCTTGTATAACTCATAGATCATGATAAAAAAATCCTCATAAGATGGCTACCTTATTTCTCTTACTGTTTGTAAACAATCCACAAATCATTCACTCCACAAGGGTATGTTATCATCTTTGTCCTCATACCTCATAGAAACGTTCCAACTCACATCATCTTTATCCTTGGTGTATGACATGTGTAATGTCTTATCTCTCACTCCCATAACAAGAGGAGATAAGCATGTGGTTGCAGTCCAAATACAAAGTTCTTCATGTTCTAAGAGTAGAGATAATACATCCCACCTTGCCAGTAGACCTTCAAATCTAAGTTGAAACATGCAACTTATGTCTCAATATCACAATCATCTCGATATCAAAGTTACTTCCATGGAAAACTGGTCTTGAAAACCTACTTGGGTCACCACACAATCCTTGGTCATCTCCTCTAGGTTTGTAAGGTGCTGGCACTTTTGGGGTCATCCCTCTTCCCTAATGCATCCAGAGAGTTCCCTACTCATCTTCCCTTTGGGTCCCATGAGTTCATGAAGGTGATCAATCTCCTAACCCATGGCCCTCAGACAATGATAGTTGTTACCTCCCGACCCTATGGTCATGTGCAACTAGGGAATTAGACAACTCCTACTTCCATCGGTCTTATCCCTACTGACCCTCAAATAGACTTAGGAGTCTAATATAGTACATGTCCAACTTAAAACCTTACCCAAGTCTCCATCATCTCTCTCTGCATTCCTAGGCTAACTGTCATCCTTTCATAGGGGTCATGGCAACCTCCCTACCTTGGTCAGGCCCCATACCGGTTACCTCCATGGTAACACACCCACATGCACTTAGAGATGGTTATATTTGGGTCTACAGGTTCATTCACTTACTATGTACTTTTCACTTAACTTCTCAAGATCCTATTGAGACCTCTTTAGGTTACCTGAAAACCAAAAAAACTGGTATACACCCTACAAAAGGGTCCCTCTCCCAGGATGGGAGGAAACTACATCATGATAAAAAAGGTCACAAATGTGCTTATCTCTAGGGTTTATATCCACATGAGCATGCTTAACCCTAGAAAGCTACTAAGGAACAAGCAGACCACCTACTAAACCATGGTAGGTCATACTTGTTCTCATTCCTCAACATTGAACCAAGAACATACCTTCCCATGTCACCAACTTAGCTGTGAGGGGTTCACCAAACATACCTTAAACTTAAGGGGTTTCCCTTTCCTCTAAACATGAGGAGTACCATGCTCAAATCTATAAAAACTCAAATCTCATCATGAGCATCAGGTACACCACTTTCCCTCTTAGGCCTAGGAACCCTAGGTTCACCTTTCAAATGTCCAATTGTCTGCTCAACTTTTCAACCACGAGCCAAGCATGTACAGGGTATGACATGCACTTCCCATGATCCTTCTACTTGAACAACACTTCAGAGTGGAGTCCTCCTCAATGACAACCAACAAGGTATAAGGCCTCACAACTTGTTACTAAGCCTCTTCAGGGTCTAAGGAACTCTTCTTCCCATCTCAAAAGGTAAAAACCTATAGCATAGGAACATAGCAGTCTCATCCTACCTCTAGGATTTGGTTCCTTTAAAGGCAACCAAGATACCATCAGCCTCTAGGAAACATGCATGAGGCAACCGCAACCATCCACTTAGGTCACATCATCCTCAACTCCCCATTGTTCCTCATATCTCAGAGTCTAATCTTCCAACCTTCTTGCGTGGGTCCTGCTCTCTTTCTCTAGAGCTAACTTCACAACTAGCCTTACTGCCAGAAGTCCTCTCCCCATGAAGGAGCAAACTCACAGCATACCCCTACATGGGTGAAGCCAATGTTCACACTTACGTTCATTCAAGATTATCCAGAGCTCCTCATGCTTATCTCATAATCCATCCAACATACTCTCCTGGCCAGAGTTTCAACCTACTTCCTGCACCACTGACGTACTATGGATGAATGTTATGCCCTACTTGCATAAGCCCATTGTGTTTCTATATGTTCATCACTAACCTCATCATCTAAGGAGTTATCCTTCACTCTAACATGCACGATTCTTTCTAGGGTTGGGTTTCCAAAGGTACTAGGTCATCCAACCTCACATGGTTCACATCGTCATGGGTATCCAAAAGCATGTCCACACCCGTAGTCTATCATGACATATAACTCATCATGCCATATCTCTCTCTAACCACCACTTAGGATTAGGGTTCGCATCATCCTCAGAGGATGTGCCAGGTCTCTACTTATAATGGAGGTCTCTACCTCCAAAACTAACTTTCTCCACTCATCCTCCTGATAAGGAGGTCTAGCCTCAGGTCTTTCCTGAGGGCATGACAAGATATGTCATCCGACCTAAGCATGCAACTATTCTTTAGTTTACACTTAAACTATTAACCTTATGTCCATGACATCTTACTTACATTCTTTTTATTAATTTGGTGGAGGATTCCTTAAACCCTATCAACTTTACCCATACCTCAAGAGGGTGAGGAAGAGAGAGAAAAACCCTAATCCTTAAAATCCTTAACAACATTTGAGTTGAGAAGGGATGAACAAGGTGAGAGAGTCCTAAAGGTATCTTATTTTTAGTCAAATCCTGAGACATTGGCCAGGAAGTCACACCAATCTGGGAGTCCTTGTATTTTGACTAGTAGTGCGGATGAAAATCTTGCCAACCCCCAGACGTGATCTTTTTCCAGACACCTCTGTCTTTCGGAAAATCCTTTAATAACTCCCTTGGGTTCTACAGAGTTTATAAAATTTAATAATTATTAAAGATTAAAAGAGGAACCTATGCTCTGATACCAAATGTAATGACCCTGCCTCCCAGTAACCCCCAATTAAGGGAGGCCAAAAGGTCAGAGTCGTTATCCCAATTAACAAGATCAAAGGTTCAACAATTAGTCAGTAATAATTATAAAATTCTACCAAACTAAACTGAAATCTAGTATAAAATAAAACTTTGCATACCTTTTTCAAAAACTTAGATATCTACTTCTATCCACATTTGGAGTCTATTCTAACTAATCCTCCTTTCTAATTTAATTCTTATTTAATTCCACATATGCCACTTTACTGTTTGTCCTTTTCAATCTTGTACCTAAAACACCGACAAACAAATCGTCGGTCAGCATAAATGAATATGTTGGTATGTGGGGACAACCAAAATTTTGGAATTATGGCTAACAATCTAGATAACACAATCGAGTTAATTAACAAGCCAAATTACGCTTTCAGTGTGACATTGTCCACCTCTTTTTCCCTAACCCTGGCATACCCACCTTAGTGTTTCTCTTTTGCCAATGACTGAAGGCCACCTTCTCAATCTCAAAATTGGTTCCTGGGTTCACTTCTCATAGTGCCCATTAGTCATTCTATAAAGATCAACTTCTTAATCCCGAGCTTGGTGTCTGGGGTCACCACTCATGGTGCCCATGGGTCTTCCCTCCTGGGCTTGACCTTTTGGCATCATCCATTAGGGTGGCATGTAGGTGCGAAAATACACACTTCTATTATTGTTGTGATAATCATAGTGACCTTATGATTTGCAAGTATTAACATCCAAACTAATAAGTTGCATTCAATGCGATGAATCACCCGAGAAACTCTTTGGGAGACTAATGTGATTAACCATAATTAACCACATACCTATAAGGCTGATTTGAGACAAAATTAATCCAATCAATGCAAGAAATCGAATAGGCAAGCAAGCACACAAAGAGATTCTGAAATATGCATACAATTTCCTATCATTGATCATGCCATCAAGATCTATTAAACCTAGCTCACTTCCTAGGATTTGTAGTCCAATTTTAGGGTTTCTATTGCAATTAGGGTTCCTCTTCATTTTTACTCTTTTAAACCCTAATTTCATACAATTACTCACAAACCATAATTATCTCATTTATTCTTCACAAAAGATATTAAGCTTACCTTTTAACAACATATAACCTTAATTTCATATTAAAGGCACAATTAACCATAAATTAACTCTATTATGCTCTTTTACATTAAAACTACCATTTTTATCCGTTTAATTCATTACAAGATCATTAGGTCTAGTTATCATCTTTGGTTCCTTCCGGATTAACAACTCATAGTTCATTATGATCTAATTCACATATGAACTCTATTTATCATTAATTCCACCTTTATCCATTACAAAACCCTAATTACCATATTAAGGGTATTTATCCAAAATAGGAACTCTTATACTCATAATAGCTTAAAACCATCATATCTCAGCTTATTCATGAATTTGAACAATTAAAGCCATTAAGAGTCACAACAACTAACATTAGGGTTTCAAGGCCCATTAAAGCTCATTCATGTACATGGAACTCTAAATTAAACAAATTACGTGCAAAGTTCATCCTTTTTTTTCTTAATGTACCTTTTTATAATTAATAGGCTAATATCAACTTAAATCATCCATAAAACCCTTCTAAACACATTAATCATCTCAAATTAAGGTTTCTTAAACATTAAAGCATTAAATTTGATAACTTCCACTATTTTTCGAATTTCAAGAGGCATTAGATTCTAAATATATTTTCGTTGGATTCCTCACTTTTTTTGAGAAAGATTCATATTTTATATGCATCCATCCGAGCTACCAATAAAAAGATATGAATTTTGCACTATTTACTTACTTGGGCCAATCACTGAGCGCATCGTCAACACTTGCATGCAACGTTGTTTGTTTTGGAAACATAACTGAATTACAATTATAACCTCATGTAAGATGCTTGTCCTTCAGCCCGTAGAGGAGTAAAATCGTCCAACTTCATTCGCGCTTCTTCTTCCTCATGAAAACCTAGCAATGCCGCCTGCAGCAGCTCGAGGGAGGGTTTCCTCCTTCCATCCTTGGTTCCTCGGGCCCCGTGAAGGCCCCATTGCCTCCTCCGCCCTCCGCCACACCTGTGGAGGTCCCTAGTTGTGATCAGTGTGGCTAGAGTCAAGCTCGTCAGCCTGCTCATGTGGCTGACTCTTGCAGCCATGCTGCAGGTGTAACTTTTGGGCTCGAGCAAAGCGATGACTGCTAAGCTTCCTTTCGGTGGTGTGGGAGCTTCGAGCTTCCAACAAGACCACTCCATGTCCATTATTTGCTCCAGGGGTTGGACTACCACCCTTGGTTAGTGTTTGCATGGAAAGAACAAGAAGAAGAGAGACAATTGCGTGGGATCTCTCTTGAACTCGAACAAGAGGCTCTACCCTTTATATAGGGGAGGGTATCCACACCGTAAGGTATTGATCCATGAGTTAATAAGTTATTTTCCCAATAGGAACCCAAGTTCCTTCATTATGAAGAAAGTCTCTCTCTCCTAATTATCTTCTTAATAAACCATATTTACTAGATATTTAGAAATTCGAAAATTCTCTCTCTTATTCTCTTTATGCTTGCCTTTAAATCGATTGGCACAAATTTATATTTTCTTTTAGTAGAAAATACCTCCTTTTTAACAATGCCACCAAATCCATTAATTATGCATCACATTATCCTCCTATTTTGTATTATTTGTATTTTCTCTCTCTTTTTTTCCATTGGGGCTCCTTGGACCCCAAGAAACTCTAACATTTCTAAATCATTTTTAGTGGATACTTATCATCCTTCTAGATGCATCTATATCCATTATTTCTCATTATCTTACTTATTTCTTTATTAAAATATCTCTTTTTGGGGATTTCTCTTTATCTCTCTTTTATTTTCCTTATTGGAATTCCTTTTAACATTAGGAACATTATGTATATAAAAATCCACCAAAGATAACTCAATTATACCTCTTTCCACTTATTTCTCACATTTTATCACTATTTTCAATTTCAATCTTAATAAAGAAATATGTAATTGATCTTTTCTTTTCTTGTTGCATTATCTTTGCAACTTTGAACTCCTTGGAACCCAAGGAACCCCAGAGGCATGAAATCCACAGCTGAATTATATTCCTTTGCCTTCTAGAGGTTTCTACATCTTTCTTTTCTCCATTTTCTTATTTACTCATTTAATAATGGAGTTTCCTTCGGCTTTTCCTTATTATTGGGCCCAATAGCCAATAAATCCCACAAAACAGCCAACAAGGCTATTCTAAACGAAATCCATTTATTCAAAACAAATTATACCATTATTTGTTCAAATATCTTTAATAGGAGAAATTACATTTCTCACCCAAATAACCCAAAATTTGGGGTTGTAACAATAACTAAACTTATATTCTTATTCTCATTGCAAAATTAGATATTAGTTATATTATGGTAATCTTCATGCTCAAAACATTGAACATTATCCTATCAAGATACTTAGTAACAAATTTAAATTGATAATTAGTAACAAATTTAAATGGATAAGTTATTGATATGTTTACTAAGTATTTATTTTTTCTTTAGTAACAAATGCTTTCTTGTTGGATAAAAACCATTATATGTGTGTGGTGATTTTATTAGTACATTTCATATTATGTTTTCACTTTATATATAATGTGTTTGCTTATTTTATCAAGTAATAGTGTTTATTGGCTTGAATCCAATTATATATAATTATTTTATATAAAATCTAATTTATGCGTATTACAAGCTAAAATACAACACACAAATTCCAAGGATTGAGAATGCATAAAGATCTAGTCAAAATATTGAAAAAACAAAGCAAACGCCAAAAAAACACTTGGAATGATGTGTCAATAGGTGCACAAGCCACTCACATTCATAATAGCAGTATAATGATGTCTTAGTAGATGATATGACTTATCACCCTAGTGACATTCATGACACATGTAAAAACAACCCTAACATTTTCAACAACATTAATAAGGAGAAATATAAAATGTTTTTTTGAAAATGTAGTGTCACTTTTAGTTTAGTGGTGGTTTGGAATGTAATAGGTAATGTCTCTCCCATAACTATCATTTGTATCTGTTATTCATTAGTAGTTTCTTTTTCCATATTGAGATATTCAATGTCACCATAGAGACAGGCCGCACCAGGGGTTGTTTAAGGAAATTATAAACAAAAATCAATTGCAAACCTGAGGGGACATCTCAAATTTATCTTTAAAAAAATTTCTTTTCAACAATAAGTTATTGGCAATTCCCATCCTCCTTTGTATTTAGAAGAAAAGGTAACGATAAGTCATTTGAAAGAATAGGGAATGAAGAGAATCAAATGAAAAACCATTGAGGAAGACTTTATTAAATGATACCAATCAATCATGGAATCTCATGTGCTTTCCATCCTTTAATTTCTTTTCTTCTTTATACCACATGTTAATGTCATTTTTGTATAATTGGTGACAATAATGGTATTTCCAGTACAAAAATCTAATGTGAAAATGTTTAATAGAAAAAGTTGTATTTTTTTCACATCAAATCTTTTATTTGAAAATTTGATCTCATGTCATCATACATAATTTATGTCAAAATTTCATCTAATAATGGATGATTCAAAATGTGAATTATAAAATTACCATTGAAGCAATTATTCTATATGAATTGTAAGTTGAGAGAACTATATTTTCTTGTATTATGTGTTAGAATTTGTGTATATCCTTGCTTAAACATGTTAATCAATATTAAGACTAAAATTTCAGTGACATAATTAGTGATTAAGATGATTTACACATGACATAGCCTTTTGACCTATTAATTTAATTATTTCTAGTCAAGTATACACCACATTTTTTCTCAAAGAGTTTACAATCAATATAATGACTGATTTATGCCAAATTCTATCACATTTTCCAAACATTTCTATCACATTTCCAAAACTCTCCACCCATTTAATGTACCAATTTCATCAATTTACCATGCTCGAGGGGTCTAATGAATGAAAATCTTTAAATGGACTTAATTGAAATTTACCTTATTATTGATCTTTTCGCAAGCCTTTTTCCAATTTTTATAAACTGAATTCCCTTGAATATAAAAATCCATTTGTTAATTCCATATGAAACCTAGTTTCTTTTTTCTATTACATAGTGAAAAAGGATGATATTTTCTAAGAGATGTCTTTTTTAGCAAGAAAGAAAAAACACTTTTCTATGAAGTTTATGTATGTCCTATAATCTTAAATATTATAAGTCTTATCCATATCACAAAATTCAATCCAAGACATCACCCAAAACATTCCAAAATATCAAAATATGGATACAAAACACCATTTGTTCTTGCTCGAGGACCTCTGGTCAAACTAGCCATTCATACAAGGTGATAGGTGGAGAAATCATTAATTTTAATACATAAATTGAAAATAGATTGTAGGAGTAGTACAATGAGTTATCCTTCAAGTAATCTACTTTTTCATTTTTTTTATTTCATTCCCTTTTCTAGTCTAGGTTCACCCGAAGGAAGCACAAAATACACTAGGTATGTCATGTTGTGGGACATGGAGTTTTCCCTACCATGATCCTAGAAGAATACATAATGAATGAACTAAATTAGAAATATGTCATCTTACCCCAAAAATTATAGGACCCCTTTTGGATTATAAAGTGAAAAACAAACTATCTCCCCCCTTAATTTGTAATCGTTTGTGACTATAATATCCTTCATATGTCATGAAGTTTTTTTGATCAATTCACATATGTGTTCTGATCCATTTGTAATGGTTCCTTGATCTTTTTAAAAGGGTATTTTTCATTACTCTTCTTTGTTCATATATGATTAGTATTGCACTTCTAAATGAATATGTAATCACAACTACTTAAATATACATAACAAACCATAACTACAATGATTTATTATATATATATATATATATAATCACAAATATCATGATCATCACATTTTGTATAATTATTAACTCAAAATACTTATTCTTTCCAAGGATATACTTTGTATCTATTATGATGTAACATGATTCAAATATTTTGATTGGTTTCATTGCTTCACATGTAATAGAATCGTTCTCCCCATTTAACTACTTGTCTATGTCATCTCCTCTCATTTTACGTAAGCATCGTTCCTAATTGGAACAGATGGATCTTTGCAGTAGGAGATCCTAAGAGTATTATGATACCATACCTAAAAAATACGATCTTCATAGAAATGGATGGAAAGCAACACATGTCTCTAGCACCAAACATCTGCTAACAAGAAAACATATTTTCATGCTTTGTTTTCTTAACCAATCCAAATAGATCCCCTTATCCTTTCAAGGTAATATATTCAGAAACATTTTAATGGAAATGGGGTGCTAACACCTTCTCCACTCATAACAAGATTTTTGAACACCAATTTTTGTCTACGCATACCATATTTTTTCCTTATCTAACCATGGGTGGAGTCAAAATATTTTTATGTTTCCCAGTGATGAAAATAACTATCACATTTTATCTCCCTCTACAAATAAGACAAGGTGAAAACCTATGCTCTCTTGTTTTGGTTGTTATTCTAGTTGTGTAGAGATAGCTAAACTAACGTTCTCTAAAGAAGAATTTTTTTATGTCGATGCAACATATTGGGGATTCACTTTAGGACACAAGATAATTTAATCTATTTGCACTTTTTGTGATATCAGGATTTATTACCCGATAGTCTTTTTTTGCATGGTAGAATATAATATTTCGTCATGCACATTTTCCCTAAATCAAGGATTCATCCACATATTCTCTCTCCATTGTTTTTGTTTTCTAGTTTTGATTTTTAATTTTCTCACCCTTTTTGTAGAATCACATATTAATCAAATTTTCTCATTCCATTGTTTTGGCTTTTCCAACTTTTGTCAAAGATCAATAGCTGTTGGGATTTCTCAACATTGTTGTTTTGAGTTTTCCTCCCTATTATTTTTATGGTTTTTGATTTCTTCCTAATTACAGTTATAAACAACTTCCAAAAAAATTATAGTTTTGTCTTCTGACTCCCAATTAAGGTTAATTTTTGCTTCCCAATTTGGATTTTATTTTTTTCTTCCAAATTAGGTTAAGTTGTTTCTTCCCAATTAGGGTTAATTAGCATCAACTTCCCCATCAAATTTGGATTTTGTTTACCATTTCCTAATAATTAGTACTTGTTGTTTCCCAATTAGGTTTTGTTTTCCACTTCAACATTAGGATTTGGTTTTTCGCTTCCTAGTTAGGATTTACTCTGCTCTTTCCAACTTTGATTTTTTTACTCTTCGTAAGCACAATTTCTTCAAGATTCTCTTTTGGGTGCTTTGATCGCTCCTTTTTTATTTTTATTTTCCATACAAAAATAATAAATAATAATAATTGACAATAAAAATCTAATAAAAATTAAAAATTAATAATAAAGACAGTAAAAGTAAACATATCCTTACATTATGAGGAAGATTTCTACTTCCATGATTGATGTGTTTTGAAGATAAAGATTATTTGACTACATGGGGGCTTCCCACTTACTGTCATTTTCCTTTTCTTATTTATCATATGTTTGCTTTAGAAGTAAAATTTTTACACCTTCATGATGAACACCTACAAACCCATGTGTTAATGGGACGAGTGACAAAACTCATGTTGGATCCATGTAGGCAGAGTGAGGGTGTTACTAAAGGTATCTACACAACATAATGTTAGACATCCAATGGACTTAATACACCCCCTCTCCTATTATTAACAAATTATTATGAATTCCATAGTCACAAGGTGTATTGGGAGTACTACTTGTACTCAATGAAATTATTTTACCTCCATAATGAGTGTCATCATGTCATACAAAACATAAAATCCAACCCCTAATATAATGTTCACATTGGAGTGACGATTGCATCTAAACACATAGGGTAAAATGGGTGAACCTTTATCTTGAAAACGTGAATTACTAAAAATTTTGTAAGTCTATCAAATTATATATATTTTGAATGATTCTTGTATTCAGATAGCAAGGATCATTTTCTAACATAATCATGTTCAAATAAACGATATAAAATCAATAATTATATATTCTCAACAAACTCAAGTCAACAATCTCAAACAAGAAGTCTCTAATAATCTAAAATGATCTGAAATATCTAAATCAACACTCTTTAGTTAATGATGTCTTTAAAACTCAACTAGGTCCAACCATCTTTTCACATGTAAATAAAGTTGAAACATCTTAACAAAGATCAATAATCTCTTCACATGTCAACAAAGTTGATTTTTTTCATATTTTAAAAAGTTGAACAACCTTTTTCATATGTCAACAAAGATAACTAGTGTTTTTAAACCTCAATAAAGGTTAAGATCCTTTTAACCTAGAATAATTTTAGGGAACTATCATTTCATAATCTAATTTTATGAAAATACTTTGAAACATATTTCTCTGACCACAACCTTGTAATAAATTTGACAATCTAACCAACCAATCACCTAAAATACTCTACTTTGTTAGGCTAACAAGTTTTCATAAGACCTCCCCAACAAAATTTCATTACCCACAACTATATCGCTATCAACTTTTGTCCTTGAATCTGACATTACCTTGAATGGTTATAATTTGGATTTTGGTAGCCTACTTCACTTCAGAACCCTGCTAAAGTTATTCTTCAAGACATCTCATTCAATTCACAACATTTACAAAAATCTTTCGATATGATTTAATCTAAAATACAGTTTGATGTTGGTCTCATCTTAAGAGAAGCCACTTATAATTGAACCCATTGCTATTCATAGAAAGGTTGCCAAAATACATTCAAAACATTTGAATATTCTTGGATCTACATCTTTGATCATGAATGAGATAAGGAGATATAACTTTCAAGAAAAAAATCTCAAACACAAAATCCTTTTGGTCAGTTAGTTTGCAAACATTCATCATTGTGAGGAAGGCTACCAAATTTTACAAACAAGATATCTTCTTTATCAAACAAATCAGACCAAACTTGACATCAGTATCTCTAACCCTAATCCATACATGCATGTTTGACCAACGTTTTTTTCCTTGAATATCCCTCCAACACATCTTAATCCTTTAGAATAATAATTCTATCATTATGTGATAAGGTTACACAATCATTTATCATCGATACAACATCTAAATCTTGACTAAGATATCGACAATGCCCCAAGCATACCAACTATATCCTATCTAAAGAAATTTTAGTCTTGCATAGATGTAGCTAAGAAACATGATCGTATTGGTATATTGTTTACGTAGGTTTTACTACACTAACAAATAAACCTAGGGGTTAAATTCCCATGTTTTTACCAAAACATCATCCAATAGTACCACTTGCAAGAACGTGAGTCTTATCATAGTATAGTTAAGGATCGAATACCAGGGGACAACATTTATAAGAATCTTGCTTGTATGTATCCAATTGAACCAAGACTAATACGTAGAACCAAGAATTGATTTGGTTGACATAGAATAATTGTAGGAAAGGTAAAAATGATGGATTAAAATTTTCTGTACATTGATGACGAGGGTCACTAGGGTGAAATTGAGTTGCAACATTGTTACACATGCAAGCATTTCCTGAACATGTCTAGGCTAAGTATAACCACCCAAAAGAAGGACAAGCAGGATCTACCAATTAGGTGTGGAAATCATATATGTATCATACTGATCTTAAAGTCTCATTACTCATAGATCTTCTACATACTACTCTAAAAATATACTTTTAGATGTTCTTATCAAGGAATCAACCAAGTTAATTGATATTGAAATCCTAGTAATAGAAGTTCTTGCAACACATGAAAATAATAGATCATGTAAAGAAGGTGATGAATGCACAAGACATGCATGAGACAATTTACACTAAGTTGGAAAAGTTATATACATGCCTTGAAGAATTTCAAAATAGACTTGTAAGAACATGTAACGGGCCTAGTCCCCACACCCTAGTGAGATGGACTAATCATACTTCATAATAAAAGCAAGGAAGAGGGAGGAGAAAGAAGATTCAACCATGGTCATGATAGAGAACAAAGGCTTGGGTGTCTCCTTCTTCACTTTCCCCTTCTCTTTGTTGCCCTTACTATGTTGATGAAGAGGAAACAAAGGTTGGACATTGATAATGATGGATGTTGGGTTTCCCTTATTGATGAATGATGAATGGAGTGATGGAGATTAAGTGGTAATGGTATGGCATCACTCCAACAACATTGCAAGGAAGTCCAATGAAGTGTCATTCGATGATCTTCTTAGTTGGGAACAAAGAAACAACCTTTTGGCATATGGAAGTGGAAGCGACCCCTAACATGTTGGAGGTGTTCCAATACGTAGAGATGTAAGTTGTGGAGGTTATGGATTCTTCATCCAACTTCTCCATTGTTTGATTGGTTATCGATCATGCAGGACGTTCATCAGGCACTGAGAATTCTGGTGTGTTAGTCACTGAAGTACTTGGAATCATGGAGGGCACTGAGGGTTACAATGATGACAGAAACTAAGTGGAAACATGAGGGACCCAAGGGCTAGATTTATATCAATCATTGGAGTAGTTAGAGTCTTACTGGGCACTTAGATCAGTAGTCTCATCATGCGTTGGTGATTGGGCATCCTTTGAGCAATAAGGTTTGGAACCTCATCGGGAACTGAGTGTTGTAGTCTCAGCAAGGATGAAGGTAGAAACCTGATTGGAATTGGGTTGCAGTTTGATTAGTTCATAAGTGATTTTCTGCACTAAAAATGATTAGAAAAGGAGATTAGGGCAATTTTTGTTGGAAAGTCAAAATAGAGAGGATTTATAGGGGTAAAATATGTAAAGTAGATAATATAAAGGTAAAACAGACACTTAACATACACCAAATTGGATGTTATCAACCACACCCATACTTAGAATCTAGCTTTTCCTAAGGCTAACAAATAGAATTAAAGAATCAAGTAACTTTAAAGAGCTTTATTAGATTAGTGTTTTTGGAGCATTATGAATGTCTTTATGCTACCTTTAGGTCATTATATTTAATTAATGCTTGGTATGATCTGTTGATTCCCTAATTTGTTATCTTATACCAAGAGTTGTGTCACCCTTCTTATATGTTATGACCTTCTCTTAAGGAAGGATATCTACATCATGATACACTACATATCTCTTTGCTAGTTGTACTTATACAAGGTTCTGTAAAGAGGTAGATTTCACATCTAACTTTTATTTTGTAGGATCCATAGCTATTTGTGAATGGGTGGTATAAGGTTGTGGGGTATTCTATTTTCTCAGGGTCACTCTGACCATGGTTACTATTGTATTGGCAATGTTACCCAAATTTTGATCCTGATGTAGTTTCAAGTTGTTAGGTTAGATAACCTTTAAAAGGCATTTGGGTATGCTTTCTCTTTTGGGTTTGTTCCATTCAACAACTTGATGGGAACTTCCTCACATTTTTATTCAGGATAAGATTTTATTCTATCTCAAAGGTCTTGGGGTGATTGGATTTTCAGGATATATGGGCTTCTAGGCCTCCTTTGATCCCTAGTGGGGATTTGACAACTAGAAGGGGTGGGTGTTTTTGTTTGCTACAAATATGCACTTTGCTACCTATATTTTTTATCATAGTGATCAATCATGAGTGTATCAGACTGAGTCCTCCTTATTTCTGAGCATTTATCCTAGGATATTGAGCTTCCTTTTGTATTCTGCAATGTCTTGAGATAAAGTTGGCATAAAGGCATAGTAATAATCAATTTTAATCTGAATTGGATAGCTCTAATATGTCATTCTAGAAAAATATGCTAAGAGTTATCTTGAAGACAAGGGGTCTAAAAGTGAGAGTTATGGTAGCACCTAGAAAAATGGATTGAAAATTTTCCTGTGATAAAATTTCCTTTGTTTTAGAAAAAAAATTCATAATTTCTATTCAAAATTTTGAAAATTTTCAAGGAAAAGAAAGTACAAAAAGGGTGAAACAACACATAATTCGACAAGTAGTGGGATAATAATAGTACCTCCCTTGCATGTTTACATCCGTCTCCAAACTTATGATACATTCAACCCCTGAGTGTTAAAGATTGAGGTTGATTCTAAAGGAGCAAGGTTTTACTTGTTTTGTGATAGTCTCTCATTTTCCCAATGTGAGCATCATAGATCCATTGCAGGTTGTAAAAACCACAATCTTGGGATACTAGAGTTGTAAGCGGGTTTGATGAGAGGATTGTGGTTTCTTGATGTCTTTGTTAGTTACTACTTGATATCCCCTATCATGTTCTTGTATCATCTTTATAATTTCTTCAAGACAATTTTTTGATTTTTATTTGAGGACACTCTATGGCTTCGTCATATTTGTGTACTTATATGGTGCACAAATAGCATCGAAATTGTTGTATGAGATTGTTTTCTTTTCCACTATGTTGAATGCCAGGAGTGTCTAGTGGTGATCGTGTACAATCAGTAAGATGTTGAAGTCTGAGAGGGATCTTTATGTACATTTAATCAAATGATCATTCTCTCTTGAATTCTTCATGTGGATAATATGTCTCGGTAATTGATAGTACATCATGTGTATGCCATGCATACCATCGTCAAAGGGATTGGTAGTTGTCATGAAACTCCCAGACATATACCCATATAGGGTTTCTCTAAGGTTTTCCTTTAGTTCACATATTCCATTTCTTTGGAAGACAACTACCCCAAGATTTTTGTCTTCCTTCAACCGATCACTAGTATAGAAATGACATATAACACTACATTTGATAGTATCGGTTGAAACTAAAAAACTAATGCCCGTACACTACAACTTCGACTAAAAATGACAACTACCACATATATGTGAAGGCCGTCCGATTTACAAAAGACAAGGGAATTGCTTTTTCTTTAACGTCGATTAATTGAAATAAAAACTGATGCCCAAAATAACCCACAAAATATAATTTTCCATGCAAAAAGATTTGCCTCCAAAAATTTAAATTCCACATCGGTTGTTGCAACACCCAACAACTGATGACATATGTTTCGTGCCAAGACCTGACGAAAAATTTTAGTCGTCATATTTTCACAAGGAACCGACCACTAAACATTCTTCACGAAGCAAAATTTATCCCCTCATATGTCATCAGTTTTTACCAAAGAACCGACGCGGATGTATGTTCACGTGTTGTCCCTGTGAAAATATTTTCCCCCCAATTTGCATATTCGACGTCAGTTTTGGTTGGAAACTGACGATTATGATCGTAACTCACGAACATTTTTTTTGGTCACATTATGTGGATAGACGTTGGTTTTTGTATCTGGAAACTGATGAAAAACAGCCTGACTGGGTGCAATTTTTATTGTTTATAGTTGCAGATAGGTGTCGGTTTTCTTGTGTGACTGACACTTGTTGGTTTTAATCATTAGATTTTTGTAATAATTGACATTGATAGTTAACTTAATAGCACCCATGTGAACCATACTCTTCTCCTTTCTTAGTTTCATTCCCGATTGAGCTAGGTCTGTGGAAAATGATTTTCCCCTCCACCGTTGCTCGCTGACCGCTCATCCTCCAATCATCCCTGCCACCGTTTCTCCCATTCATCCCTTTGCTTGCCAGCCAGAGCTTGGGAAGACATCAGAGCCGCTGACACCGCCTAGCTCCAGCTGCTACTCAGTTGTCTACTACCGCCACTCTGTCGACCGCCTCCAGCCACTCTACCTCCTCAATCCGCTTCTAGTCCTCTTCCTTCCTCTTTTCCTCCATCCAGCATCTGCCAACAACCTTCACTAGCAGCCACCATTAAGGTAAAAATTACTTATACTATGAGGTTGCATCCCAAATTTATCCAGATAATAGTTGAATAACCTCATTCATGACATGATATTATAATTTGACGATAACTCTTTTACTTATGGATTGTATTATCACCTAAATCTCAAATATACTAATCATTATTCATCTATATTCGTGATATGGTGAGGAAACCTCTATACCCTAGTTCGCATAATAAATTTCAACTTAAGGTATTATCATGTATACATTGTATGAGCACATGTCGCTACCCAATATCTCACAGCTATACTAAGGTAAAATAAATATTTGTCGTTGGGATGTATGTACCTTTAAGCATCCCTACTTGAATTTAGGGTTTACTTAGGGATCTACCTGACCTATGAATTATTGAGATGTTATAACTTTATTCCATCACTATTTCATTACTTATACCTTGTTTCAGGAGAAGGGTCTATAATATCATTATAGTTATACTTCTCATGACTCATCCTACCAAACAATAATCAATAACTTAGACTCCTTTATATAATATCTTTCAATGTGCTAACTTTCCTTACACATTACACTTGTTATGACTATAGTTTTATTTCATGTATATTTTTGCATCCACGTATTAAGCCAATTGCACAATCTTCTTATTCAACATTTTTAGCAATAGGGCTCCGGTATCTTTGTTGCACCATTATTACATTACTTTCAACGTACTTTGTTTTCCATTACATATTTTCCACTAGCTAAATTTCCTCAATTAGATCTCTAAAACCCTAATATGATGTTTGTTCATATGTTTGTTCTCTGATTTGTGTGTAATGATTATCTTGATGATGAACGATGAAACTAGGATCATTGGAATAGGAATGACAACATACATCTATATTGTTGGCCTAGAAACACGTCTGCGATTTACTCATTAGGAGTAAATCCTGGATAGTCCCTAGTTTGGGACTGTTCATGAACACTTATTCTCACTTAGGATCTAAGTGTATAATATATATTCAGTTTTCATGATGTTTCGTCAGCACTTCCCTATTTGTTCTCTAAGTACATATGTTGTTGGGCATTTGCCCATGCACTTCGGTGTACTTGGAGAACAAATGTTTTCGAAATTTTCTTGAAAACCCAATACACATTATACACTTACTAATGAGATTCAGTGTTCAAGAATGGGATAGGTGGTAGACAATTACTATATATATAAGACCCTGGAATCTAATATTTTAACCCTAAACCCTAATCTTTAAATCTTTTAACCCTAAACACTAATCTTTTAATGCTAAACCTTAATCTTTAATTCTTTTAACCCTAAACCCTAATCTTTTAATGCTAAACCCTAATCTTTAAATCTCTTAACCCTAAACCCTAATCTTTTACCCCAAAACCTAATTTTTAAATCTTTTAAACCTAAACCCTAATCTTTTAATGCTAAACCCTTAACTTAATATGTAATCCCTAAACCCTAATATATACTTGTTTTCTCTTTGATCATAGAATGGATAGATCATGGATGTCCATTAAAAATCATTGCACCACAAAATTTATTTATGGTCTTCATTAGTTTATTAGATTTTTGGAGGAATACAGGAAACAACTTGGAGATAGGTTCTACTATCCATGTAGGCATTGCGGTAACCACTTGAAAGTTAGCACTGGTGAAAAAATCAAAAGTCATGTCATGTGCCATGGGATTGTACAAGGCTATACAAAATGTTACTGTAATGGAGAGATTTCAAACTTAAAAGCAGTAGATGTCGATAGCAGTGCTTTTCTGGAAGAAGAAATTGCCTCTGATGACGTAGATGTGAACGAACTAGTTCTAGTAGACATCATTGATGAGATGATGGATAGTTGTGGGGTAGAGCACACCGATCCACCTCCAATGTTTAAGAACATTGTAGATGATGCTGAGAGATTGTTATACACATAGCATTGTGTTGAGATTGTATAAACTGAAGGCTAATAATAGATTGAGCGACAAAGGCTTCACGTCATTGCTGTCTTTGTTGAAAGAAATTCTTCCTAAAGGAAACGAGCTACCAATCTCAACATACAAGTTTAAGAAATTGTTGTGCCCAATGGGAATGAAGGCCAAGAAGATACATGAATGCTCTCATGATTGTGTATTATTTCAAAAGGACTATGTGGATTTGAAAGATTGTCCAAAATGTGGTGGGTCAAGGTATAAAATGATGAAGTCTGGGAAGTCTAAAACTGGTTCTCCTTCCAAGGTGATGTGGTTTCTACCTATAATACCATAGTTTCAACGCTTGTTTTCCAATCATATTGATGTGAAGAATTTGAGGTGGAATGCAGACGTTAAAAAAAATAATGATGGGATCCCACGACATGCGTCTGATTCCCCACAATGGAAGAAGATTGATTTATTGTACCATGAATTTGGTGAAGAAGTCTGGAATCTAAGACATAAGCATTGTACTGATGGGATGAATCCGTATAGGACATTGAGCACTCAACATAGAACTTTGCCTATTTTGCTTGTTATATACAATCTTCCTCCCTTGATGTGTATGAAAAATAAGTACATTATGTTGTTGTTGATATCGGGCCCTAAACAACCAAGAAATGATATCAATGTTTATCTTGAACCTCTGATTGATGACTTAAATAAACTCTGGGGTGATGGTGTAATGACCTATGATGCTTCACGTAGAGAGATATTTCGTTTGCACATTATGTTGTTTTGCACTATTAATGACTTTCCAGCATATGGTAATATAACTAGATACAATGTCAAAGGATATAAAGTGTGTCTGATATATTGAGATAACACTAATTCAATACAACTAAAACATGGTGGCAAGACTGTATATCTTGGTCATCAATGGTTTTTTCCAAAATTCCATCTATACTGAAGGTTGCACAAAGTATTCAATGGATGGAATGTGGAACAGAGTGCGCCTAACCCTATACATGGGGAGGTTGTTTATGAAAGAGTAAAAGACTTTTTCAATGAATTTGATAAGAGATCACATTGTACCATGGCCACACGGAGTGACAAATTTTTATTCAAGAAGAAGTCAATATTTTTGGATCTTCCTTATTGGAGTTCTTTGGCAGTCAAGTATTGTATTGATGTCATGCATGCTGAGAAAAATGTATCTGATAGCGTCATTGGTACTCTATTGAATATACTAGGTAAGACTAAAGATGGGATTAAATCCAGAATGGACCTATGTGAAATTGGAATAAGGATAGAATTAACATAAGTAGATAGTAGTGATCAAAGAACATATTTACCTCCTACTTGTCACACGTTGTCCAGAAAGGATAAGAAAGCTACGAGTGCTTGGTTAATGTTAAGGTACCACATGGTTACTCATCTAACATTTTTAGATTGGTATCAATGAAAGATCTGAAGATGATAGGTCTTAAATCTCATGATTGTCAACTCCAATGCAAAAATATTTCCCATGGCAAATCGATCTATACTACCAAAGTATGTAAGGTTAGCAATCACCAAACATTGTTTTTTCTTCAACAGTCTGTGCAACAAAGTTATTGATCATGAGACTCTTGATAAGTTGCAAAGAGAAGTGGTTGTTACCGTCAGCTTGAGATGTATTTTCCTCCTTCGTTCTTTGATATCATGGTACATATTGTTTTCCACTTGACTTGGGAAGTGAAAATGTTGGGACCAATTTTCTTGCATTGGATGTATCCTTTTGAATGATACATGAGCTCTTTTAAAGGTGTTGTTCGAAACCATTGTCGGCCTGAAGGGAGTATTATTGAGGGTTATGTGGCGAGAGAGGTTATGGATTTTTGCAATGACTTTCTCAGTGGTAATGATTCTCCTATAAATGACAAGAATATTGAGGAGTATTCTGGCAAAGGGATTTTAGGATCATGGATGAAAGTAAATAGCCATGTGCTAAGTATTCTGGCAAAGGGATTTTAGGATCATGGATGAAAGTAAATAGCCATGTGCTATTGGAACAAGCTCATTTGTATATTTTACACAACATCGATGAAGTGAGTGTTTATATTGTGGAACATATCAATATTATAAAGAAACAATATCCTTGAGCCAATTCAATGTGGCTTGCTGGAGAGTATAACAAGAAATTTGTTAAGTGGTTTGAAGATAAATTCTTACATCAACTATGTCAAACACCAAATAATCTTGTTGAAAATATCAAATGCCTCACCTTTAAGCCAAAAATGAATGTTATGTATTATGAAGGGTTTGACATAAATGGGTTCTCATATTACATAAAGCGTCAATATGATAAGAGCATTGTCCAAAAAAGTGGGTTCACCCTTCAAGCATCTTCATTGTTTATTGTCATTCCAAAGCATAAGAGTCCACATGAAGCTAAAGCTTCATATTACAGTGTCATTGAAGACATATGGGAGTTTGACTACGTAGATTTCAAAATTCCACTCTTTAAATGTAATTGTGTTGATAACACCAAAGGAGTTATAGTGGATGAATTGGGTTTCACATTAGTGAACTTTGAAAAGATTGGCAAGAAGGGTGAACCATTCATATTGGCATCATAGGAGAAACAAGTATTTTATATCGATCATCTTGTAGCTAAAAAATGGTCGATTGTTCTTCATGGTAAAAGACAGTTCAATGAAGATCCTATATATGAAGAAGAGTACTATGTTAAGTATGATGACTCGAGTCCATTCTCAGTTGGGTTGCCAACACCAAATATTAAAGCTAATGATGACTTATATGTGCATGGAGATCACACTGAAGGAATGTTAATTGATAAAAGATCGTAGTATTAGAGGCATGTTTTTATTTTTTTATATGTTTTTTTATATCGATGTGAACTTTATAATGTATATTATCTTCAGTTATGTTATATGTCCAACTCAATTATTTCATTTCTTGGGTTTTTTACTCGTAGCCATTGTAGTCCTCATTTAGAATGTTCTTGGCATAATGTTCCTAAAGGGAAGAAAGAATTAATATGGAAAGAACTATATATGTGTTATTAATTAATATGGAAAGAACTATATATGAGTTATTATCATTTGCATTTCTATTTTGTAGAATACTAATTTTTAGGATATACTAGTCTATTAAATATATGACATTTTGTAGAGTATTTTTGAACTACATGAAAGCCTACATCGTAAAAAGGTGATGCAACATTGTGGAGGGTGCTAAGGAGCTATAGGACAAATCTCACCCGACTATACATTCACGATGTTAATAATAGGAGGAAGTCAACCACTAAGCAATGGAACTACCTAGAACAGAAGGACTGGGAAGCATTTGTTGCTAAGAGAAATATCGATGAATTCAAGATATTAACCAATTATTATGAATTCACCTATGCACAATTGACCTTTAGTGTTACTAACCAGTTCAATGTGCTTACTAACAAGGCTATCACTGATTCTCAAAGAGCAAGGCATGCACTGAATATGCATGACCACACGATGGGTCCAAGTGGCTATGCAGGAATTCACCAAAAACTACCAGATACTACTACTGCTGAGTCTTCTACTACTCAAGAGACTGTTGAGTCCTTTATAGTTACTCCCGTACCTCTGCCTCACCATGTTTTGTGGATAGTTAGGAGGAAAAAAAATAAAGGAGATATAACCAAGCCTGCAACTGTTGAGGCAACTACAAAATTGGAAAATTCAACTCTCTGAGCAATCAATATTGATGATTGTTATGTTTACTTACCAATTTCTACTGATGGCGATTAGCGGGAGCTTCATGAGCAGAGGAAGCAAGGCATGTTCATCCCTGAGGGCTCAAGGGATGAATTGACAGTTGCTATTGGTAACCTAGAGCATCCTGGACGTGTTAGGGATGTAGGCACTAGTGTGGGCATAAAAGTGCTCTTTGGGCCAGTACAACACAAACATGTCCCAAAATTGCAATTTTCAAAAGCTGAGGTAACCTGTTCATTTTTTAGAATGTTATTGCAAAGGGAATTCAATAATCAAAAGCTATTGTTTCTTTTATCCATGTATAGGTAGATGAGTTAATTGATAGGAGAGTCCAGGAAGCAATGAGCAAGTGGTAGGTGACTCTGAATGCCACTCAGATAGTACTTGTGCCATGTCTCTCTACCCCTATGATAGAGGTGATTGGGAGTAATCTTGTAGACCCACCACCTAGCACATCCACTGTAAGTATTTTTATGATATAGTAGCTAGTATTTTCAAGATGACATGTTTATGTATATATGCATATAACATACTCTATGTAAATTTGTAGGGGTTGAGGTCATGTTGTCTAAGATTCAAAGAATTTATCATTACAAAGGTTGAGACTTACCCACACCATCTAGGGCACACGATTCATGGCACTCTAGTACCCAATGGTTATGTTCGTGTGAGCCTGAGGCTTGTGTTCCCTCATTGGAGGTAGCTTCCATTGCCATATGCCCACCCAAATGCTGACACGCTTGGTGTAGTAGAAGGCAGAGTGATATTATAGCCCGATACATATGTCATTTGTACTGATCATGTATGGTAAATTTACCTTAAGTTAATTTGTTAGTGTGTATATACAAGTCAATTGATATGAAATTATATATAAAGGAGAAAAGGAAGAAACCTGCTACAACTCTGCCTCTACCTCAACATCCTTTTCTAGTACCTAGTTAGCTTCCAAAGGACCTATATGACTTTATAGGTCCTAATTGTAGGGGTATGGAAATATGGATAGGCGAACATAACAAATAGTGTCCTATAAATGTTTAAATTATGGAGGATGATGTAGGCTGATCATACGATAACACTATACAAGATGTTTTGGAGTTGTTTAGGTATGATTGGTTGAATACATCTATGATAGAGCTCTGGATATGGTGAGATCTTGTTTATATGTCTATATACCTTCTTTTATATATGGTGATCTATTTTCTTATATACTAATGCACATGTAATATATGTTTTGTAGTCACCTACACAAGATCTGTAAATAATTTTTTTTTACCCATGTGGGATTTCTAATTCCAACTTTGATCAGTCTTATAGATAAAGATCTTGCATCAGTTACCTTATATTGCTCTATCACTTTTAATTATTTTGGTAAAAAAAAGAAGAGCATGATAATAGCTCCATTCAATGTTAAGTAAGTTTACTTTGCTTATAGTTTGGACTTAAGAAAATTACATTTTATTGTAAATTTTAAGTTATATAACTTTAACTTTCTTATCTCAAGTGGTAAGCACTGGGAGTTACTAGTTATTTTCCCCAAGACATTCATTGTTTATTATCTAGATCTTGAGGGAAAGCAATTAGACATACATGGACATGTAATGAAAAGGCCATTATTCACGTGAGAAATTTTTCATATTTATATCCATTAACATCATCTATTATTACATTGCTATTTAGTAATACAATTTAATGTGTTACATTAGCATGTAGGTCTTTAAAACATTTCAAAAAAGCTAGAGCAAACATGTGCAAGACAAAGAATAAATTGTTAGTTTGGGAGAATGTGAATGTAGTTTCCCGAATCCAATGTATATAGTATTTATGTGAACTATGCTTGTTTTTATTTATTAACATTTTGTATGTTGAAATTTATAGTTTTCTAAACAAGACATTGACTGGTCATGTGCATACTACGTGATGTAATATATGGACCTAATTGTCAGATAAGATGCATTGGATATCAATAACATAAAACAAGTATTATATAGTCTCATTAGATAATATGAAATATATCAATCTTATTAATTATAAATATTATATAGTTTCATTAGACAATATGAAATACATCATTATTATTAATTATATATATACATCATTCTCTTTGGAGGTGCTTAAAACTAGTGACTTCATTACAAGTGAAAAGTTCTTAGATGTACATAGTTTGTATACGATGGAACAATTAGATGATACAAGAGAACAATGGGCAAAAGCCTTAGAAGTGTTGGGAATTTTTTATTATCACTGGAGTACTAATGACGATGATAAAGAATGAAATTTCTAAACTTTGATGTCATAATATTATTTCTATATTTGATGACATGTTAAACTTCGAAAGACACACTTATATATACATGTATGAATGAATTTTGAATTGTCTTATCTATATACATGTGTGTGAATGTGCTTCTACATGTGTGTGAATGTGAACAGAGATGAATGAATGGATGTGCTTGTACATGTGTGTGAATGTGAAAAGAGATGAATGAATGGAACTACAAGTTGGTACATGTGTGTGAATATGAAATGGAGGAATGAATGGAACTATAGGTTTCTACATGTGTGTGAATCATAATGAATGAATTAAATTTTCTTGTAAATGTGTGTGAATCACATGAATCTATATATAATATTGTCCATCTTGTTAATATTGTGGGTTTGTGGCCTGTTGTTGGCTAAAATCAGAGGATGCTCTAAACTTACAGTTTAGAACTGCAGGTTCTACATCCTACTGACCATCCAGACAATAGGCCTACAAGCTGATAACAAAAAACAAAATCATATTCGTCGGTTAAATGAAAAAAGACGACAATAAATGTCCATCTCATCGGTTAATTATAGTAAATCAAAGCCTTTTGTTCTAATGGTGTATGTTATTTTTTGGTTATCCAAAAAACCAAAAATAAATTAGGTCAACGAAGTTGTTTATATACAGACAACCGACAACTATGGTCTAACCGGGGGCCAATTTGTTTGGTTCAGGATGGAGAGTGGCATCAGTTTTGTATGAATAATTGATGCCTATGGTCCCACTACTGGCGGTTCTTTTTTTGGTCGCAATAGGGGGTGACTCTATGTCATTGATTTTGTAACCGATGTTGAAGGCATCTAGTTTTAGTGTCACATACTTGGGTGTCACTTGGAAACTGACATAAAAAGGCTTATTTAACTGACATCCAAGGTGATATTTGTACTAATGTATCCATAATCATGCATATGAATTTCGAGGAAAGACTCTCACATGGCCATCTTTGGAAGTTTGATAAACTAGTTTTGACCATCCCATCTGGCCCTCGAGCCTTGATTCTAGAGTCCTTATTCTTGTTAGTCTGAAAGGACTTCTTCTTCTATCTCCCCCTCTGCTTATTTGTTTGTTGGTGTTGGTTGAGTTGCTTCTTTCAATGTGACCACTGCTGATTTGACTTCACTTTCTATTAGAGAATTATTGCTTGGCTAGATTCTATGTGGGAGTCTTGCTACTCAATTGTTGGCTTAGTTGGGGTCGATGTTATTCTTCTTGTTGCATAAAGATGGGCCAACCCTTTTTCCATGCTATGGCTTTTTATCTTTGTAAAGGGTCTATCCACAGACTCTTCCACTACTCCTTCCATAGTTGTTTCTCAGGATGTGGAATTTCTATGTAGAGTCTGCCTAAAACTACATTTGGAGTCATTAACATATCATCGAAGAAGTAGTGATTACATATAACCTCCACGGTGTAGACATTGAATAGTTTGTGCAAATCATTGGAAAAAGTACCTTAAAAGTAATAACCTTGTTCATTGCTTCCATTAGTTACAAGACAATAACCACATAATCTCAAAATCAAGACTCTTGTTGATGGACCTTTGTTCTTATCACAAATTTCTTCAACTTTCTAATGTGCCAGTTGTTTGTCTTCTGAATAACATATTGCATATTGAATGGGGTCTTCTGTATCTCATGCCCTTCCACATTTTGGAATACCATAGAGTTGTAGGGAACTCCATACCACAATAGTTGTATATATCCATTTGTCATTTATATAAATAAACTATTGTTAGCTCCTATCACTTGGTTTTATGAATAGGCAAAATAAAAAATCTTATCTCTTTCCTAGTCATTGTGATCTGGATTTTTTTGAAGGGTGTTGAAACAAGTTTTTTTTTCATTCGACCTTTTTGCCAAAACTGAAATTCCATTGAAAATGGGTTGGCCTTTGTCGGCATGGAAAACTCCTCAAGTGTAGTTGCATAAAAAGCTATGAATTAGCATTTATGGATCTTGACTTTCATTCTGAATACTCCCTTGAAGTGTTCCCTTATAAATAGCATCCCTTGATTTTTATACAAGATATTTGTGACAGGTATATTACCTTCCAAGACATATGCAAGGACATGGATGTCCCTACACGAGATCCTATATAAGTACGCCTATCCATCCCTACAATTTTTCAAGGGAGGGGTGGAGGCATGGGATCTTATATCATATCATACTGAATTAGGAATCAATGTTCTTTGGCTGGCACATCCAAGAACAAGTATTTAAGCCAACTTTTGTCTTCATTTGATGTCCTTTCCACTCTTGTAGTTTCTTGAACTACGGGTAGAGGCAACATAGGTTCTGCTACATCATCTTCAAGAGTTTTAGATAGTGTTAGTTCTAGTATGGTGGATCCTAGTTCATCCACCTTATCAACGATTCCCTAATGTGTGTAGTATTATTTCTAGGGGCTTCGTCATTAAGCTCAATCAATCATACATAGAGATTGTAGATATCCATGTTGAGGCCCATGCCAATTGTAGTGGGAAGAAATATCTCATTTGGTTGAGATCCAAATCGTCATAACCTAGCTCACCCCTTTGTAATTTAGGCTAATGTCCCAATTCGGTTCAACCGGTCTAAATTTCTCACCAAGTATAAAGATCATGTGTTACTATGGAGGATTCTCCTACCATTGATGAAATTGGATTTCCCCTTCTTGTTACACCCCTTGTACCGATATATCAACTATTGGTGATGACTTTAGGTCGATTTATGTTGCTAGAGTTTGTGTTTGTTAATTTTCTATTAGTTTGGGGATCTTCAAGATCGATTGTCTCTGTTCGAGTTGTGGGTACTTGGTGTACTTCCCCCTGAGATGGTAAGCTAGATGGACTGGAGGAGGAAACTGATGTTGATGGGTTGGTAATGTGCTTCAGTCTTTTTTTGTGCATTTTTGGTTATCATGTAATTGTTTTTCCTCCATTCCCATTAGGAAGTCCTTGTAATCTTTTCACATCTTGTTTCTCTCTTTGTGTATCTCTGCCTTCTCAGCCTACATTGCGGCCATGGTCACCGTCATTTAATGTTGCATCATTAATACGTCCTTCATGAATTGTGACAACCCTACAATCCTTTCTTCTAGTCATTCTACCAACATGTCTATTATTTGTTGGCTCGATGTAATAGATGAGGAGTTGAAGTGGGAGACATGGATTTTCTCACATAGTGTATATTTGACATCCTATCTTCTCTTCAAGACTGAGTGGATGTTGTTTCTTTTGTGGCGGTGTGGTTGTGGTGGATACATTGACCATTCATTTTGATGTTTCTGTTTTAACTCATAGGGGACACAATGTGGGCTGCGTGGACTCCCTTTATTGGGTGGTGTCCATGTTGTTTAGAACTATCAACTCTAGTGGGTTTACTTTTGTCGTCTCATCTCGGTTCACTTATCATCACCTCCTCTGCCACACTAGTTTTTGGCACCATAGGTTGATCTCCCTAGTCATTTTTCAAGGACACAAGTTCAACCTCATTGGCTTGACTTGCATCCTCCGGGACTTGATCATCTATCATCATCATGGCTTGAGCTTCTTTGACTATTGTGCTTCCTTCATAAGTTACACCTTCTATTTGATCTCATTCAGCATATTGTTGCCCCTGACTACTATTGTTATAGTAGATGTTTGAGCAACATTAAGGGATTCAACAATTTGTGATTTCTTTGGGATCACTGAGCAGGATCTGACAAATAACTTCATCCAGGTGGTTGGTCACTCTACAACCTATTTTGTTAATTGTGGTTGACATGAAATTTAGATCATCATCATTGGGGGAATGGTTGGTCAAGAAATTTTATGGATATCATTTTTTCAACATCATCCTAAGGGAGTACCATCTTCTGTGTATTGTAATGGCTCACTTTTGGAAAAGGAAGTAGGTCGTTTGATTTTGCAAATCTGTAGTAACGCTTGTCATCCTTCACTACAATTACTCCTTCTGTTAGGAGGTATTTGATATTGATGAACCATCTTACCCTTTCTCTCTTTGAATTTTCTGAGTTTGAGGGGGTATTGATAGTAGAAGTCTATCATAGTGATCAGGCCCCCCATGTAGAAGTCTTCTGGTCCCTTAAGGATGGCAACAGTTGATAGTATATCTATCAAAAGCCATGCAATGTTCATCGACCTCTTCTCCTACATACAACAAATCAAGAATAGACCTTCTACTCATGTTCCCAATATTGGATCTCACATAAATGGAATGAACAACATTATTTTGTATCAATTTAATAAAACTAAAAGGCATTGCGACCGCCTTTGAGGTGCTAGATTTAAGTTTTGTTTCCCCTATTAGTCTTTACCAAGTCTTGTTACTGCTAAATGTGGTAACTTCTTTGTTGTACACTACCTTGGTGTAGACATAGGCATGTTTCTCTTTCTTGTAGAATATGATATTCAACATAATTCTTGTGAAGAAAAAGTTTCTTTTGAACATTCATATAGAGAGCCTGAATTTACTTGCAATAGTCTCTTTCGACTTGTCTTCTACTTGCACTTTTTTAATGATGACATGAATTTGTTGGGTTTTAGGGGAGGCAGAGAAGGCAGCGGAAACAAAAAAAATGTTCTCCACCAAACCCGGAACAAGGAAACGCGTCAACGTCTATATAATAGGAAAGGATGGTTTGTGGAATCATACCTTATCCCAAGGCTTGCTTGGCGACAATACCTCGCGCTTTGCGTGGTCTTCAACTCCGGTCTTCGACAGTGTCTGTGCAGCTCCTGGTCGCACCGGGACTGACGAATCCTACTCGTACCAGACTGTCGGATGACAGTTGTCCTCCTGAGCGGAAGAAACATCCCGCCTCTGTAGTAGTCCACACGAACCACCTGGAACTCCACACTCCTTGTCCCACAAGGAAGTGGAAGGAGTCACACCCTCCTGTTGATGTACTAGTCGCCAACACACTTTCCTGCCACTAGTTGCAACTGCAGTTGTCTTTCCCTTGATACACCTCCCTTTGCAGGTAGCACTTGCTCAGGCTCTCTCTCGGTTACCAAAACCAGAGAGAACGACAACTTTGCAGAGCAACTGGTTGCACTGAGTTGTACTTTGAGAAGCCCCCAATACCCCTATATATAGGAGGGTCATGGGACAGAGTTCTCTATCCCGGGCAATGCGGGACTGAAAGCAGGAGTAGAAGGGTTTGAGATTTTCCACAAAAGCAACCAACTCGCAACCTGAACCTATCGGTTCACAAGTGAACCGGTCGGTTGGGGACCTGAACCGGTCGATTGACACCTCAACCGATCGGTTGGGATCCTTGAACCGGTCGGTTCACAAGTGAACCGGTCGGTTGGTGGTCCTGGTCAATTCCCGATTGACTTTCCTTCTTTTGTTTCTAATTGGTATCGAATACCAATCCTTGTTCCAATCAAATTGGACAAGTGAAATGCAAGGAAAATTCTCACCAATCCTATTTTCCCAAGTTGCTCGGTTGCACCAGTTGAATCGATCATTTCAAAACTTGAAGCAATCAGTTCACCCTGGGATTGAGCTGATCGGCTCAACACTTGAGCCGACCGGTTCAGCAACCTCAGCTGACCAGTTCAACACTTGAATCGATCGGTTGGGAGTGTTGGTTGTGTAGAATCAATTAATTGCGATTTCAATCAATCTGATACTCCAATCAATGTGTCCAACACCTTGAACAATATGATATTGAGCTATAAATTTGATTGAGTGTTTAATTGAACTACTAAACTCCTTTAGTAATCAATCTAAACATTGCTTGTGGACAAAAAACTCCTCTTCTAGGTTAAATCCTATGTGTGTGACCCTGCAAGTCCATTTCACATTGGAAGTGAAAGTCCATAACACTTATGACTTCACAAGCAAAGAGCAGTGCCTAGTCACACATCAGTGCTACCCAAGTGAAAGTAGAAAGTTGGAGAACAACTTTCAATCCTACAATCTGTGAATGGTGTTACAGAGAATGTATAATTCCTTTGTCACTGATATCCCGAATGAACTCGAGGCATGGAACAATCATCCTGTCAACGTTCATTCACTTTCTTGATCTCAGAATAGACTGGAAGAGATATGTATGACATCAGTGTCACATACTGATTCACACATGCGTGCATGCCTTTCTCAATCCTACTCATCAAGTGGCCATGGATATTAAACTCCCTCAGGAGGGACAAATCCCATATCTATCACTCACCCCTCAAAAGCCCCATGGGTCAAAGCCACCCAATCATCACCTTTATAACAACCCATGTTTCAGGACTGCGTTTGATGATGTCAATGTGTGCCCAACGAAATGTGTTGAGTGCAGTGATTTCAGGTCTAAGAATCACACTCACCACCATCACTGTGAGTACTGACTGTGACCACCATGTCATGGTTCCATGTGTCAAACTCATGGTGGTTATGTCCGGTACACTTGTTCTCTAACAAGTACCTATGTGTTTGGCTTGATATCTCTATATCATGACTAATGAGATTCTATCATCAACCAACACCACAATCTAGTCTTGTGTGTCATTGCCGTCTATCTACCTTCCACAATGACATCTGACTAGGGACAAAACAAGAATGTACAAACTCTTAGCATCCATATGATCTCATCGTTTAGGTCCTCAACCTGAAGGCATATGTCATTGAGTACTGTCATTCTCTAGACATTCAATTTGTTCTATCACTATCTCATATGACTGAATCAGAAAGAATTGGAAGCTTGCCTTTGATGTTTATCAAATCAATCTTAATGTATCCCACCAATCATCCCAAGATTGGCTCTCAGGGCATACATTCCAACAGACTCCCACTTGCACTGCGAGCCAATCACCATTGAATCATATTCATAGTGATCTTCAAACATGTCCCACATGTTACTGTGCTCTCGTTCTATCATAGTGAGTAATGGCAACACCTTTCCAAAGTCAGTATAAATTGCATGTCTCACATCTCTTCGTTGTACGTCACACGTATGAGATGGAGTTGTCGTAATATGCGATCTTGTATTCCTTTGCTAACCTTTAGCCACATTGCATGATCAAGGATTCCATACTTGTCATCAATGAGCGGAATATCTATAAGTTCATCTCATGAACTTCCAGATCCATGTAGTATCTACTACTGTTCTATAACGCATAAATACACGGCATTTCCTTTTAAGTGGTTTTATTGGAACATTTCCAATTATCAACAAACTTTCACTTTTATATATCTTATATATGTTTTGCGATTAATTTTGTTCTTTCAGAAGTTTGCATCAATGTAACGCTTTACATAGAACTCTTCCTTATCTCCATAGAACTAGTACTTCACAAGTACTTATCAAGTTCTCATGGTATTCCAGTAACCCTTACTGGAAGAAGACATACATCCACTCGTCATGTCCCACACACAAGTTATCAGGATGAGCATATCATATTGTCATGTCGTACATACAAGATGATGAATGCATTTTGTTCTTTCCATGCAAGATAATGTGATGATTACATACATGATAGATCCATATCTATTCTTAGTGTTCACATTCTTCATAAGAATTGGACACTTGGCCTTGGGATACTAACTCCATGTTGTATGGACTGGTTTTCTCCCACTGAATCTGTGCATACTGAACACTTCAGTACAGATTGCCAATGTACGCTTTCTCTTCTCAAGTCAAGAGGTTTTCGAGAACTATCTCTATAGATCTCTACTCCTATCACATAGGAAACATCTCTATCTTCCTTAAAGATAATTTCCACTTTTGGATTTCCATTCTAGAACATTTCCATTTCACATCAACATGTGGAATGTGAATACACCCCCACTAAATTACAGATCCCTTCTTTATGTTCGACATATCAGTCAAACCCTTTGACTGTATCATCAAAGTAAAGATCCAAATTCTTGAGTTGCTTGTACTTAATTAATCACATTGATTAGTCGATTGTAACTTATAGACTTCATTTGCATTAGTGGATTCATAAAACTTATAGGTTGTGTCACGTACACATCCTTGTTTTATTCCTAATGGGAATGTGGTTTTAGTATCCATATGCCAAATGTCTTAGTCATTAAGTTGCAATCAACAAGCATCATCTTTCTCAAAATGTTATCCATGTGTCTTAACACTGAAGACTCATTTGTAGTTATAGATTTCATCCAATGAGTGCTACCATCAAGGTCATACCTTATGGTTGACATGGATGTCATTTAGGATGTAATGGTCATAAACCATAACTCAAAATTCGGTTCCTCATATTTATCTAGATAGTTGGCTCATCACATGAACAACTCATCACATAGATAATTGAGGTGTATCTGTTAAAGATATAAGAACTCACAACCCTTATTATTCTTAACTTCTTTATTAGTGTGGGGTATTCTTTTATTAAGAAGAATTCTTTTATTCGATAATCATTCTCTAACTCCTTAGAGTATGATTCCTTCTTGATTTAGACATCACGATGCCTTAATCATGAGTTCATTATGATACACTATCATAACCACTCAAAAGGATCTCAAACATTTGGTCCAAGTATTTCATTCATTGATCTCATCAAGAATTAACACTTTACCAAATTTTCACTTCATCTATGATAATCTTGAACACTTCAAGATATTCATATATGAAGTATTAGCATTTTTTCTAATAGGTATGTAAATACATCACATGTATTATACCTAATAGGATAATCATTCTCCCACTACCATTAGTGAAGATTGATTATTCATGTCCAAGATATTCATGTCTCTTACTGGTTCTCTAACCAAAAGAGTCTAGATTTATCCATCACATGGAAACTAGAAATGAATTTCTCATGATTGATGCTAATTTGATTGTTTGAGTTATCTATAACTTTTAGGTATCATTTTATCTTATGCATATGAAATACCACAAGATAAACAAGGCATTGCCACAAAGATCATATCTTAAGATTGAAACATCAACTTTATTAATTGCCATCATTGTCATACAATATGCAAAATAAAGTGTTTCTATCTTTTGGAATAAATGAAATAGCAGTTCATAACTGTATTACATGCCTTGTAGGCTGAAAATAAACTAAAGTACTCCTATCTATGGCGGCAACACTTGCCCCAATTATGAGTGCTTTACACTTTACATCTTGGTATCATATACCTCAAAAAGTATTACAAGTTTACTTTCATGACACCTTTAAGTAGAGACGTCTGTAGCCTCCTTCTTCTTTTGTTCTTCCAGATAGAGAGGACAATTCCTTTTCCAATGTGTTGGATTTTGACAATGGTGGCAATTTCCTTTCTTGGTCACGCCTCCCTTGGCCTTGAGAGCTGAAGACGGCTTGGACTCCTGGCTTGCATCAGAACCTTTCTTAGCTTTGCCCTTGCCCTTACGCTTGGACTTGCCTTTCTTGCTTGTGATCACCATCACAGGCTTAGGCTTGTCCTTCTTCATCTGTATCTCGGCTGTCCTCAACATGCCCAACAAATCTGACTGTGGCCTATCAATGTTGTTCATGTTGTAGTTCATCACAAATTGACTGTAGGATTCTGGCAATGATTGCAGTATCATGTCAGTAGCCAACTCTTGGCTCAGTGGATATCCCAGTCTCTGCGGGTTCTACACATACCCAATCATCTTGAGTGTGTGAGGACCAATTGGATCTCCTTCTGTCATGACAGACTTGAACAGTGCCCTAGAAACATTGTATCTCTCTTGCCGTGCCTGATCGTCATACATGTTCCTGAGATGCTGAATCATCTCAATGACACCCATGTTCTCATGCTGTCTCTGCAACTCATGGTTCATATAACATAACATCAAGCACTTTGCATCAATGGCATCATCAACATGCTTTTTGTAAGCATCCCTTTCTGCCTTTGGTGCATTAGGAGCGGGTTCCTCTGGAATTGGAGTATCCAGGACATGGAGCTTGCACTCTTGAGTGAGAACAATTTTCAATGTCTGATACCAGTCGTGGAAGTTTGTCCCATTAAGCTTGTCCTTTTCAAGGACCGATCGCAACGAGAAGTGATCGTTGTTTGTCGTCATTTGTACTACAAAAGGAAATATGCAATTTTAGTATAAAAACTCATTTTTGACTTATTTGATTAATTTGAAAAATTGACGATATAATTAGGCCTTTAATTAATTATTGCTCCCACTATTTTATTTCAAATTGATAGCCCTCACCATCAATTTGGATGATTGAAGCGTACAACCTTCTAGTGGGCAAGATCCTGAAATCCTCTAAGCCATGGACCAACTAGGGCTGTCACCCACAACATAGATCTCTCAGGTAGGCAACTTTTGCCAATTGCATCATATGCAACTCTTGATAAGATGTCATATGCAACTCCTTGCCATGAACATCTCCATGCCTCAAGGTGCTAGATCCTATCTAGGTCACCTTGTTAAGTCCGACCCAAAGCAAACACGATGAATGTGCACCCTGCTTGGGCAGACCCACACATTCATCCTTCACGCTTCCGCGAGATAGATGGTGCACCACGCTTGGGCGTGCCCACACTTGGTCGATCAATCTTTTCACGTGTGTCGCATTTGGAAGGCATCTAAAACTTAATATTTAATGAGGGATTTGGTTTTGTATACATATACATATCCAATCACCACAATACATAGTACATATCAAATACATGCTATATCCCACAAAAAACATGCACAAACGATAAAAAGCGATGATTATGGACATTCTAATGTGATTCCTCGAGCCAAGAGGAATCACTGTCATCTAGGTCTACATCACATCCAACCTGTATAAGATGAAATTTCTGCCTTGCCATTCGAGTTGATCAACTCATCTCATGAATGATTTCCTCTCTCTGGCCGGTCGTCTGGTGCCACCAGTCGATCGGTTGGCTCCTCCAAACGATCGGTTCACCTAGTCGTCATGCATCTCTTCATGGCCGCCACCCGCTCGTCTCGCTTCTCGAATCGGTCATCAACTGATCGGTTCACTCCTTGAACTGATCGTCTAGAATGTCAACCGATCAGTTCACGCCTTGAACTGATCATCTCAGCTGTCGTCCGGATGTCCGCCTTCTTTGACATAACAGGAAAAAAAATCTATCCTAATATTACATTGCTTAAAAGGGAAACACTGAGTTACATTTGGGGTGAGCAAAGGTAGGAAAGAATCTCGAATGATTTCGAGTTACATCAGGAATAAGAGAGGGAAGATCGGTGCGGAGACCGAGATGCAAGCAAGCACAAACAACCACATACAGATAGGGGTTTATAGGCCATAATCATGCTACACATCCACCACAAAACTCGTTTAAGGGCGACATGTATCGAGTGCATTAATAATACTTATCATATATGTAATTGGGATTTGTGGATTTAGGATTGGACATGCATAAAGCCAATATTATTCACATCGTATGCAATAAATAAAGGCGACAAACCAAAATCGATCATATCGATATTCCTAAAATATAGAGTAGTTGACGTGGCTCTGATACCACTGTTGGGTTTTAGGAGAGGCAGAGAAGGCAGCGGAAACAAAAAAAATTTCTCCCCCAAACCCGGAACAAGGAAACGCATCAACGTCTATATAATAGGAAAGGATGGTTTGTGGAATCATACCTTGTCCCAAGGCTTGCTTGGCGACAATACCTCACGCTTTGTGCGGTTTTCAACTCCGGTCTTCGACAGTGTCTGTGCAGCTCCTGGTCGCACCGGGACTGACGACTCCTACTCGTACCGGACTGTCGGATGACAGTTGTCCTCCTGAGCGGAAGAAACCTCCCGCCTCTGTAGTAGTCCACACGGACCACCTGGAACTCCACACTCCTTGTCCCACAAGGAAGTGGAAGGAGTCGCACCCTCTTGTTGACGTACTAGTCGCCAACTCACTCTCCTGCCTCTAGTTGCAACTGCAGTTGTCTTTCCCTTGCTGCACCTCCCTTTGTGGGTAGCACTTGCTCGTGCTCTCTCTTGGTTAACAAAACCAGAGAGAATGACAACTTTGCAGAGCAACTGGTTGCACTGAGTTGTACTTTGAGAAACCCCAATACCCCTATATATATAGGAGGGTCATGGGACATGGTTCTCCATCCCGGGTAATGCGGGACTAAAAGCAGGAGTAGAACGGTTCCAGATTTTCCATAAAAGCAACCAACTCGCAACCTAAACCGATCGGTTCACAAGTGAACCGGTCGGTTGGGGGCCTGAACCGGTCGGTTGACACCTCAACTGATCGGTTGGGATCATTGAACCAGTCGGTTCACAAGTGAACCGGTCAGTTGGTGGTCCTGGTAGGTTCCCGATTGACTTTCCTTCTTTTGTTTCTAATTGGTATCGAATACCAATCCTTGTTCCAATCAAATTGGACAAGTGAAACGCAAGGAAAATTCTCACCAATCCTATTTTCCCAAGTTACTCGGTTGCACCAGTTGAATCGATCGTTTCAACACTTGAAGCAATCAGTTCACCCTGGGATTGAGCCGATCGGCTCAACACTTAAACCGATCGGTTCAACAACCTCAGTCGACCGTTTCAACACTTGAACTGATCGATTGGGAGTGCAGGTTGTGCAGAATCAGTCAATTGCGATTTCAATCAATTCGATACTCCAATCAATGTGTCCAACACAACAATATGATATTGAGCTATCAATTGATTGAGTGTTTAATTGAAGTACTAAACTCCTTTAGTAATCAATCTAAACATTGCTTGTGGACAAAAAACTCCTCTTCCAGGTTAAATCCTATGTGTGTAGCCCTGCAGGTCCATTTCACGTTGGCAGTGAAAGTCCATAACACTTATGACTTCACAAGCAAAGAGCGGTGCCTAGTCACACATTAGTGCTACCCAAGTGAAAGTAGAAAGTTGGAGAACAACTTTCAATCCTACAATCCATGAATGGTGTTACAACGAATGTATAATTCCTTTGTTACTGATATCCCGAATGAACTCGAGGCATGGAACAGTAATCCTGTCAACGTTCATTCACTTTCTTGATCTCAGAGTAGACTGGAAGAGATATGTATGACATCAGTATCACATACTGATTCACACATGCGTGCACGCCTTTCTCAATCCTACTCATCAAGTGGCCATGGATATCAAACTCCCTCAGGAGGGACAAATCCCATATCTATCACTCACCCCTCAAAAGCCCCATGTATCAAAGCCACCCAATCATCACCTTTATAACAAACCATGTTTCAGGACTGTGTTTGATGATGTCAAAGTGTGCCCAACGACATGTGTTGAGTGCAGTGATTTCAGGTCTAAGAATCACACTCACCACCATCACTGTGAGTACTGACTGTGACCACCATGTCATGGTTCCATGTGTTAAACTCATGGTGGGTTTGTCCGGTACACTTGTTCTCTAACAAGTACCTATGTTTTTGGTTTGATATTTCTATATCATGACTAATGAGATTCTATCATCAACCAACACCACAATCTAGTCTTGTGTGTCATTGCCGTCTATCTACCTTCCACAATGACATCTGACTAGGGACAAAACAAGAATGTACAAACTCTTAGCATCCGTATGAACTCATCGTTCAGGTCCTTAACCTGAAGGCATACGTCATTGAGTACTGTCATTCTCTAGACATTCAATCTGTTCTATCACTATCTCATATGACTGAATCAGAAAGAATTGGAAGCTTGCCTTTGATTTTTATCAAATCAATCTTAATGTATCCCACCAATCATCCCATGATTGGCTCTCAGGGCATACATACCAACAGAATTCAACCGTGAGGTTTGTGTAGCAATGCTAGTTGAAGATGCAGACCCTGAAAAGGTTCATGCTTCTCAAAAATTCCTCCAACCATTTGTAAATGCCTAGCATCTCTAGAAACTCATGTTTGACGTACTAAATTGCCCAATAATCCTTTGTTTGGATAAAACAATGCATACATTTCTCTATGTTCTTCATACCTAGGTTGTAAGACATACTTTGGCTACTGGTATAGAGGTGTTTCATTGGTATCATCTAGTGTTGCATGAATCTTTCTGGTTATGCTTATGTGGTGGAAGTTATTGTTGCTTTTTTAGCCTTTGTTTTAGTCAAATTTCTCTTTCTTGCCCTTGTTATCTTGTGTGTTGGGCTTTTGATAGGCAGGTTCAATGCTTTCTATTTTACAGTCTTCTTTCCTTCCTCCTCTGATGTAAGATATTCTGAGGAGATAGTCTTTTAATATCATTCTCTTTTCTCATATTCCGTAGGATTATACTCTAGAACAGTGACTAATTGATCTTTCCTCGATTGCAATTCCATGCACTTGGCAGGGTGGATGTCCTTGATTACCACTAAGGCTTCTATGGTTTCCCTAATTGCATCCTCAATTCCTTCCAAGGAAATCTTGTGATTTGAGGGAGTCAAAGTTGGTTATCAATATCCTATTTACTAATTGGAAAAGTTCTTTATGAGTAACGAAAAATAGGTTGTACTCAAACTAATCAAGATTGATGTTTGTTTGAATTCAGTGACCAACATTGTATTTGATAGGGTCTAGTAAAATACATCAATGAGATTCTCATCATGTTTTGTTCATGGTATGGCTAATGATTGACAAGGAAGAGATATAAAACTCAAGTGTTGAAGATATCAGAGGATCTTAGTGGTCGAAAGAAACCTAGACCACTATAATCATGACAGTCAATGGAAAATCATGAGACTGGGAATCATAAAAAGGTGTCACATCGAAAAGTTAACCAATCACTTAGGAAGCATTGGAGAAGGGAAAATTCTTAGATCGGCTACAAGTGAAGGTCATTTGAGTGATATATGGGTGGAGAATATCAGTGTCAGAGTAGGGTTAAAGATATCATACACATAGAGAGAGTTACTTGTTGAGAAACTAGCGGCAAGTCTCCTTCTCTCTAGCACTCGTCTGCCCCAGTGAGATGCTCAAAGAATCCCCATCCACTTATCTAGTGTAATAGAGGCATCATGGTAGAAAAGGTGGGTTGAAGGTGATGAATCTAAAGTGTTGGAGGAGGCGAGTACATTGATGTAAGTTGTTGCTTAACGTGTTGGGTCCATTACCATAGGTAGGGAGTCCTTCGTGGCAAGGTTATCATTCACTGGTGTGGGGGTACCGAGTTTCTTATAGAAGCAGTTACGATTTATTTGGAGATGAAAAAGAGTGAAGTAGATGTGTCATCCCACTAAAGGGGCTTAAATTCTAGGTGCCTTGACAATCGACGGTTATTGGATGGTCTTGGTGGTTGACATAAGAGTTGGATCTGGGACGCCCGACGAGAAACCAATTTCTTGGTGAGAGCTAAGTTTTTTGGGTTTGGGATTCCCTACTTAGATGCCCAATTTAGATTTTTCATGTTAGTGGTCAATGGACCTAAAATCCTCGGTCATCGATGGGAAATATTAACAAAAAATGGCAACAATTTTAAATGAAAGCGAGCATCACGACTTCATCAATTTCTATATAATTTTTCAAAGAAAACAAAAATTTTCACAATTGAAGAAAGTGAAAATAAAGCATGTGTGTGTTGATGGAAATAGGAATGGTACTGACGTCCCTCCACCCTCAAACATAGGAAATTTCTAATCTCAAGGGAACACTAAATCTAAGATGGAGGTGAGTATTTATACTGGTTGGACCACTGGGTGTGGTTGCATTCCCATAAAAAATGTTTCTTCTATCTAAAAATCTAAAAATTGAGGAAACATCAATAATTAAGATTACATATCACAATGCACAATTGAATGGAAGGAAAAATGTTTAATGTAAGGTTTGGGGAAGAAAGTTTTAAAATAAAACAAAGACAAAATTAGGGTTGTCTACGGATCAACACTTGTGTTTTACATCATTAATTTTCTTGATGTGTTTCTTTCAATCTTTAGAAGGAGATATGGCCTTAGTGACACTGAGAGGTTTTCCAATGCTCATATCAGCCATTGTGATGTATCTCTTTTTGTGCTGACTATTTGACACGAACTCATCAGACTTCTAGCTCCATAAGATGAATGCACCATGCCAATATATGTTTTTGATGATGTATGGACTAGATCATCTGGAATAGAGTTTACCTAGGAAAAGTCTCAATCGTGAGTTGAACGGTAGAACTTGATCCCCAACCTAAATGTATTTCCTTTTCAAATGAATGTCATGGGATAACTTTGTTTGCTCCTTGTAAATTAGCGAATTCTCATATAGGGTCATCCTAATTTCTTTTAGAACTTGTAGTCAGAGGAGTTTATTTTGGCCAACCTTCTTCATATCAATGTTTATCTTCTTGATCTCCCACCAGACTTTATCTTCCAATCTGACAGGTAGGTGGAATGATTTCATATAAATCATCATGAAGGATTTGTTTCCTATGGGTGTCTTTAAGGCTGTCCTATAGGCCCACAAATCATTGTTGATTTTTCTAGACCATTTTCATATTGCGACCCAGAATCTTCTCTATTATGGTCTAGATTTTGTGAGTGGTAATGGGAAGGAACTTTGTGATACACACTAGATTTTTGTGAGAGTGATTTGATGTTTTTCTCTAGGATGTAGGAACCTCCACCAGATATGAGAGTATGGGGAGCTCCAAAGTGGGGGAGTATGACGTCTTTGAATAGGTAAGTAACAAGTTTGGAATTACTTGTCACAGTTGATGTAGCTTCTACCAACATGGATACATAATATACCACGACTGGGATGTAGAAGAAACCATATGAAGAGAGGAATGGTTCGATATAATCCACACCCAAAGCATCAAAAATTTCAACCTCTTACTAGTGTTTTAAGGGCATTTTATCTCTCTTAGTAATATTGTCAACCTTTGCCATATATGACAATATAGGAGGAAATTGTAAGCATCTTGGGATACTGTTGACCAAAAAAATCCAAATTGTAGGAGCATTAGTGTGGTTTTCCTGAAATTCATGTCAACTCGAGTAGGGCCTAAGTGGCATTGCTATATAACAATATGGGGTTCCTCTTTAAGCAATCAACACACAACTTAAACAAGTAGGATCCATGCTAGTGCTATTGTCTGACAACATGCATAAATTTCTCTCCCTTAGAACTTGTATATTATGGGTGTATAACAAATGTAGTGAGATAATTGACAAAAGTCCTCATACCAAGGAATAGTTATTACAACTTTCATGAGTTCATCGTCTGACAAGGAATCATTGATAGGAATGATGTGTGTATCGAGTATGTGAATACGACTTAAGTGATCAACAATAACATTTTCAATTCCTTACTTATCTTGATCTCTTGATCAAATTCATATAGGATAATAATCCATCTAATCAATCTTGATTTTGTGTCATTCTTTGCCCAGAGGAAATGGATTGTAGAATGGTCTGTATAAACTATAACCTTTGACTCTATCAGGTATCATCTGAATTTTTTGAAGGCATAAACCATAGTCAAAATCTCAATTTTTTATAGTTGTGTAGTTCCTTTGCACTTCATCAATAGTTTTTAACATATAGTAGACAACATGATACTTTTGTTCTATGTGTAGGCCTAAAACAACCCCCAGTAAATAGTCCTTAGTGTCTCACATGATTTCAAATGGTTGAGACCAATTGGGCACTTGGGTAATGGAGGGTTTTTAGTGAGGGGTTGCTTTTGATTATTGAAAATCTTCATGCATTCTTCATCAAAACAAAATTCAACATCCTTGATAAGAAGGTTGGTCCTCAACTTAGCTATTTTGGAAAAATAATGGATGAATCTTCTATAGAAGCTTGTATGACCTAAGAATGCTTTGGTTTCTCTTACTTTGGTAGGAGGGATGAGTTTTACCTTTATCTACCTCAATCCTTTTAATGACTCTATGTCAAAGAACTATGCTTTGTTTAACCACAAAATGGCATTTTTCCCAACATAGCACCATAGTGTTCTTCCTCACATTGTTTGACCACCAAAGAGAGGTTTGTTAGGCATGTGGAAAGTTAATCCCCATAGACAAAGAAATCATCCATGAATGTTTCTATGATAGTTTTAGTTACGCCAACAAAGATAGCTACCATGCAACGTTGCAGTGTGGCTAGTGCATTATAGTGCCAAAGGGCATTATTTTAAAGCCATAGGTCCTGAAGGGATAGGTGAAGGTAATTTTATCTTAGTCGTCTAGATGGATTGGGATTTGATAAAATCTAGAATAATTGTTCAGATAGAAAAAATGTTCTTGATGAGCTAGGTGCCCAAGGATCTAGTCAGGGAAAACTAGGGGATAATGGTCCTTGCGTGTGGCTTTGTTTAGTTCCTATAATCAATGCACATCCTCCACCCAGTGACAGTAAGGTTGGGAATGACCTCACTCTTTTTTTTAGCATCAAAGTGATACCTTTTATGGGTACAACTTGAACCAGACTCAACCACGGTGACATAGAAATTAGGTAGATAGATGATCCCATAGGTGATTAGCTTAAAAACTTCAACGCAAACTGCCCCCTTCATGTTTAGGTTTTTTTGTGTTGTTGTTCTATAGTTATCTTGTGGTATTCCATTATACGTATCGTGTGCATAAACATTGTTTGGATCACTCCATTAACGTCACTCATCTTGTATCCTATACCCTTTTGTCTTTCTTTTAGTTAGGTTAGCATGTTTACTTCCTACTGAGACAAGAGATTGGAGTTGATTATCATTGGACAAACTTTTAAACCATTCAATAATACATATTTTAGTCCTTTTTGAAGGGGTTTCATATCTAGGGATTTTGGTTCCTATTCTAGATCTTCAATATGGTAGATGGCCTTATGTTCTTTGAATCAAGATTTGGGATCTTTCTCTACTAATTCTAGGCAAAGAACACATGTCTATACTCTCTCACCATTACATTCATTGGTGTTAAGATTTGTAAGACTAGTCTCTATAGAGTCATCATATTTGGATTCCTATTAAGTAAGGAATTACATCTGATCTATGCAATCAAGGAAAAATACATCCTCTGGCATGCTCGGTCTTCTCCTTCTATCAATATCTCTGAATTCTAGAATTTCTTTTACCAATCTCAGGAGTAATTTTCCTACCTCAACGTCGATCATCACTCTTTCTATAGCTAGGAATGCCCTCCAAAAATAAGAGGATATCTAAGTTCTTCTTTTATTTCCATGATGATAAAATCACAAGGAACATAGGAATCCTTGCCCACCTTGATTGGTACATTATCAATGATCCCCATTAGAAATGTCATTGAGGAGTCAACGAGCTATATTGTCACATCAGTCAAGAGAACATCAATGAATCCCATTCTTTCACAAAGATTGTAGGGTATAATAGGGATGCTAGCTCCAAGACTAGCTAGTTCTTTTTTACATGTGGAACCACTTATATGGCAAGATATTTCAAAGAATCCTTGGTCTTTCTTCTTCATCGGAATCATACTTTGAATTATATTAGACGTTATATTGACTAACTTGACCATCTCGTACTCCTCAATTATATACTTAAGAATGAGAAACAATTTTGAATACTTTTACCTAGAAAGTATTTCATTTAGTGCATTAAGGAAGGGAATGTCTACATGAAGTTTCCTTATTGTTTTCTTAAACATCATGAATATTGTGTCAATATTTGTCTTCCTTGAGCAAGCTTGGAATGGAGGATGAGGTTTGTAGATGGGTACATGTGTCTCAGCTACCTCCTTGTCCATAATGACATGTTCTTCTAAATTGACTTTGTCTGTTTTACTAGAAGTGACAATGTCTTGATCTTCTATGTTAGGTGTCAACTTGGGTAGATCAGAGTCTTGAATAATCATGCAAACTTATTCATCTTAATTATCTACAAGAACTTTTGTGGGTGTCTCTATGAAAAATTTCCCTAATTGAGTGGCAACAACTTTCAACTATTCTTGATGCTTAGAGTTATCCTTGGTTTTTTATGCAAACTCTTCTAGATATGGATGAAGAGTAGTTGATAGTTGAGCTAGATGGGATTCAATAGCCATCTGCTGAGCTTGTTGGTTCACAATCGTGGTTTGTTTTGATAGTAGCAATTTCTCAATGGTTGAGAGTTTGTTATTGGTTGAATAATTATTGACTTGTCATGGCGGTTGTTGCTTTTCCTATTGTCAGACTTGATTGGGGTTCTGATTTTGAACATATTACCTATTTTGGGAATTACCCCTATAGCTTCCTTGATGCTTGAAATTATGTTGGTGGTTACCTTGGAATCTAGGAGGGACCTGTTGTTGATTTCAATCTTACACTAGTTGTTGAGAGTTTTTTTCTCTAGAGGGGTTACCATACTAAAATCCAAGAAAGTTTCTAGTTTGATTGGTATTGTAGTACCTTTGATAAAGAATTGTGATTATAGAATTCATATCTTCCATCTAATAGTTAGATGCTTGGACTGCAGTGTTGCTCATCCTAACATCAAAAAGAGTATTTTACCCTAGAGTGGAGTGGACAATGCCTTTGCATGCTTCACAAAATTGTGTTACCATCTTGACTTGTTGTGGTGGTTGTTATTGTTGTTGTTATTTTTCTTTTTGTTGTTGTGTGGGTGAGTGTGCATTACTTCTCTCATAAGCATTAAAAGATCACTCCAGATTATCTTGTTTGTTTGGCAATAAAATTATAGATTCTACAATAGACTTTTTCTAAGTGTATTTTATGGCATAGATACCTTCAACATTCTTTTTCCTATATATCTCACCCAGTCAACTTGAGTTTTTGCTCTGACAGTGACTATCTTCCATGAAGTATCATAACACTGATGCATGAAGTTTCCTCGATATGAGGAATATAAAAACATTTTGACATTGTCATCAATAGCTCTACATAAAATCTAATAAGTTTATTTTTAGAAATACCATTGTGTGGACACTTGTGAAGGAGCTCATTGCATCTCTCCCATGCTTCTTCTATAGTTTCACATAGTACCTGGGTAAATTAAGTAATTTGACATCTAATAGTTTAGAAAAGCAAATGAGGATAGAACATCTCAAGGAATTGGTGTAGGAGTTGGTTCCATGTAGTGATAGGATCACCAGAAAACACATTGTGCCAACTCCTTGTCTTCTCTAGAAGAGAATCTGTAGAAAGATAGAGTGTTGTAGCAACATCCAAGACTCCATTAAGCTTGTTCATGGGACACAAATCGACAAACATCATGATGTGCTCCTGACAATCCTCTCCTTGATTGCCCATGAAGGGACTATTCTAAAGGAGATTGATCCAATGCACCCTAATTTCAAATTTAGGGCATCGATGTGAGGCGGTTTTACTTGGTATTGGACATCAGTGGACTTCTGGATTGAGAATTTCATAATCTCCTTCTATTAGTTAGCCTCTTATTCAACAATTTGGGAAACATGGATTTACTTTTCAAGGACATCATGGGCTTCATTAATAAGGCTCTCTCTCTCTATGCTGGTATGGTAAGATTCACACATTGGTTGAGTTCTTCCTTGTCCATTCTAGCTTGATTCTCTCAGTTATGATGACAAAAGGTCCATTCTATATTGGGTTTAAAGTTGGATGCATGTCTGGTACAATTAGAGTGGTGCATGCACTAGTTTTGAGGTACCTAATATGGAACAATCATTTACAATTCAGTTGGACGGAGAAGAATTGTGTTTAGGAGTATTTGGAATAGTACCAAGTAAAATCTTAGATAATTCGTAATAGAAACTGGAGCAAACTAGATGATTCTCTTTTTCCCAACAATGACGCTAAAATTTGGCGTGGGTTTTACTACACTAACTAATTCAAATTAGGGTTAAAATCCCCAATTTTATACTAAAACAATGTGTAACAGTAAGTCGTCGGGTCTTATCACAATATGGTTAAGGATTGAATCTGAAGGGACAATGTTTTTAATCTTGCATTCTTGTATCCTATAGAAGCAAGACTAATATTTAGAACCATAAGTTCATTTGGGTTGATTTAGAATAATTGTTGGAAACATAAAATCATTAGATTGAAACTTAGTTTAAATTGATGTTGAGGGTCACCAGAATCGAGTTTCACCACTATTACGTGCACAATCACATCCTTAACATTTCCAAGAGAAATATGACCATCCAAAAGGATCAAACAAGGATCTACCCATTAGGTGTGGAAATCATGTAAGTATCTCTGCAAGAATGATGTCTTGTTACTCGTGGATCATATACTTATTGCTATGAAGATATCCTTTCGGAAGTTCTCATCAAGGAATCAACCAAGTGGATCAATATTTAAATATTAAAAATATAAGTTCTCGTCACAAGGGGAAATAATAATCATGTAAAGTAGGTGATCAATTTGCAAAACATGCTTTGATGATTAAAATTGATTTTAAAAAGTTATATACATACCATGGAGCATTTTTGAATAGACATGCATGTACAAGTAGTAGGGATAGTCCCATGTCACATAATCATTTATTACACAAATAGTAACTGCAAATGACTATAAAGTCAATGGCAATAGGACCTAAGCATCCTTCCCTATCAGGGTATTGTCAAAGTACAAATGCATAAGTGTAAATCTTAACATACATGAAAAAATAACAAGATAAAGAACCAATCATAATATCAACATTCAACTAGTATATATTAACTAACATTTTTTATACAAGCTTTCTATTACATATTGTAGAGTACAATTTTACAAGTCTGCTCATGTATACTAGGGATCTTACAACAAGTACACCTGAACATAGATCACCAAGCGCATCAACTGTGTAGCCATGTGTGAATCTATAAAATATGAGAAACAAGGTGGGCCAAGCACTCAATGTGCTGAGTGCAGGGCTGAAGGATACATATACATAAGCTTTGCAATAATTTGAAAAGATTTTCATAAGTATATGAGAAAGAATGAACAAGTTAAGTATTTAATAGAACTATATCCCTATTTTATGTAATTTCACTCCAATTATACCATCATACCATCCATTCATAACACCTTTGATCAACTTCCCATTATAAGGGTTTGTAAGGTGCTCAAGATTAGCTAACCCTTTTATACATGAGGGACCACAAGGCCATCACCAAAAGCCGACTTTATTTGTTTATGAGGGACCTCAATGACTAAAGTCATAGAGAAAACCCCTATTTCAACATTGTATAATGGAGTTTCTACACATTATGTGTGCAATTTAGAAAACAAGGATATGAGACAAACATCAAGTACATACTAGAATACTACATGCAATATGTGAGAAAGTAAACTAGCATACATATGTATCTCATTTCAAGCGTGAAATTCATAGTCATATAATTATTAAAGGGTGTACCAGATTTCAAACATTTTATAACATATCCTTGACAATCTAGATCTCAAGAAACATATGGTTATGCACAAGATTGCATGCATGCTTTAGATTCCCATCATTAACCCTAACTAGTTTCATTTTAGGGTTTTGGACTTCTTAATTACATGTTTGATGTTCTTATACTGATTTAGGGTACATGATGAAGGTGAATTTCACGTTTCAGGTCATTACAAGCTTCCCTTCATTTGTATGATTATTTCATGGTTCGAGTCACTTACTTGCATATCAGGGCCAAAAGACTCATAAAAGGGAGAACTAGGTAAAGGTTTATCAATTCAAAGGGTCCAACCATACATGATGATTTAGAGAAGAAATATAGGGACATAAAAGCATATCCAAATATAGGTGGATGTCTTCAAGGCCAAGTCACCAAGGTCTAACTTTTTGCCCTAACATATCAACATACATTCCATATCAAACATATATGACCTATACCATTAGGGTCCATCATATGACCTAGGTGGGACATCCTCATCAAGGAATCATGTGTATTAGACAAAACCCTAATCTTATGAGAGAGCATAAGAAAATGATTCACATTATAATCATTAAGGAACAACAACAACAACATAAATCACATAGGTCACATGAGATGAATGAGGGTTTCAAACATCATCATAGATCAAGGGATGATTGTAGAGTCATATAGAAGTTAATAACTTGGTTGATTTCAAGATATGAGAGTCTTAGATGTCACAAGGGTTCTAGGTTAGTAACTTTAGGGCAACTGACATCGTTAAAGTGCAAAAGCAAGTCAATTTGTGAAATTAGGGATATTCATGAGAAATTAGGGTTATTAAGACACTCATTTGGTTCAAATATGCACAAAAGGTGTTGATTTCATGATTAGGGGGATATCTTGTCATCTAAGGTTCAAGCTTAATAATAATTATGCAGTAATGTGTGAAAGTGTAAATAAAAATCTTATTATTATCAAAATAGAGAAACAAAGAGGATACTTGGGGTCTACAAATAAGAATGTTGGGTAGATATCGTTGAGCTGAACAATTCGATACATAGTTTTGATACATTTGGACTAAGGGTGCGGAAGATATGGTTTTTTTATTATTCTGATTAAGAACTACATTGATAAGAAGGGACATACTCACATTATTTATTGACAACTCATAGATGTTGGATTGTGGGACCTTGGTGGTCTTCCTTTCATCCAGTTATTTCTCTCCTATTCTGGTCTAGGCCTCTAGTCATGGGCCGATATGACTGCTGGGCCACTCACCCCAAATCTCACAGCACATGGCATACCTTAGCTCGTCCCTCTCCCCTGATTGTGCATCCTCCATTTTTCATGCGGGAACAACAGAAACACATGGGATGGTGCCCCATCTCTCCAGGCTAGTACACCCATGCCACACAATAATGAAGCAAGTTAGGGAAGAAGGTTAGGGAAAGTGGGGCCCTACGAGTGCAGGACACGATCGCGGTGAGCCGAGGATTCTCCACCAGCCTCCACGCCCCTCGAAGGTGGCTCTGGGAATTGAAGATTCAAGAAAGATAGAGAGGAGGGGGAATCAAGAATAGGGAAGAAAAAGCATTGGCAGCCATACTAGATCAGAGAAGACGATCAAGGTGTGTGGAGTTAGGAACAAGGGACAACGATGCCATGGAGTTGAAAGGGGCAACGATTCTTGACTCCCCTTTGTGGCAGTGGAATAACTCATGGACAAATAGTAGTTATTTTCGGTCATGAAGAGTGACGAGAGAAGCAAGGCTAGGAGAAAGAAGAAAAAAAGAAGAGGAACTAGGGTCAGATGAGGGAGTTTATTAGTGGGGGCAAGTTAGGTTTCAAGTCATTCTTTGGTTCCCTTCCATTGCTAGGTTTTGGGTGAAGGTGGAAGAAGCCTTTTCCTGCCCCACGATTGTTTCCTAAAGAGGAAGAGGAAGGGGGAAACATGTGGTTGGGCTGCACCTTTGCCTTTCGGCCAATGCAGACTGGCCCTTTGTAGAGAAGAAGAAAAAAGATCTAAAACATGTTATCTTTACAACATTGAAACTAGAGTTTTATGGGTCCGATTGGCACAATTTTGGTGTCATTGGACTCACAATTGAACCCTTAATTAATTTTTTTACATTTCAATGATAAGAGGCATTAGGAAAGAATTTCAATATTTTAAACAAACACATGATATAGAAAGGCCTGCAAATAGATAAATCATGTAAAATAACGTCATATATTCAAAAGGAAAACCAATGTAACTCTAGTGGAACATCAAGGAACATCCTCTTATGAAATTTAACCCAATTGGGTGATTTGTATTACTAATAGAGAGAGAAATAGTATAATCAAATATGGTAAAAATAAGGGTTGTCACATATCCACACCCCAACTAGATTGACTACTCGTACATCATAATAGAAGTAAGGAAAATGGAGGAGAAGCAAAATTTAGCCATGGTCATCATAGAGAAGACATGAAAATCTTGGTGGAACATCAATCTTCTACTTGATGAAGAGGTTGACTCAGTTGAGGAAAGAGTAGGACCATTGGGACAGTCTTGAATGCCTCCTAATTCACATTCTCGTTATCTTGTTTTCCCTTAATATGTCAATTAAGTGGACTAGACATTGATTACAATGTAGTTTGGCTTGCCTTTGTTGATGAATGATGGATCGTATGGATGGAGATAAAGTGGGACTTGAATGGTAGCACTCCAATGAAGTTATAAGGAAGTCCGATGAAATCCTAGTTGACGGTCTTCATGGGTAGGCATACAACAACATGCTTATAACATAGGTGAGTGGCAGCAACCTCAAAAATATTGGTGGTGGTCTAGTATTTATAGATGTAAGGCATGGAGGTTGTACCTTATTCGTCTTGTTTGTTTGTCAGTCAATGGGATATGGGCCCTGAAGTTAATTCACTCAGCACCAAGAATTGGGGCTCATAAGTCACTAGAATTTGTGGAATCTCAACATCCATCAAGGCTTGTAGTCCTGGTGGTTAGCAAGGGTGAAGCCCCTTAGGCATCAAGGGTTGTAGTGTCACTGGTCACTAGAGTATTTGTAGGCATGGCGATCACTAAGATCGGTAGTCTTATCGGGTTTATTGATTTGGAATCCATTGGGTGTCGAGGTTTGGAACCTCATCGGGCACTGAGAGTTGCAATCACGGCCGACATTGAGGTGGAAACCTATCGAGATCGGGTTGCAATTCTTTCAGTCCTCAAGTTATTTTTTTCACTAAAATGGGTAAAAAGATTATTAGGGTGTTTCTTATTGGAAACTCAAAACAAAGAGGATCTATGGGCACTTAACATCCACAAAATTGAATATTAACACTTCTGATGCACCTCCATTGTCCTTAACCATGACTTAAAAGTAGTTCATTACTACACCTTCACATTCATATGTGATTCTGGACCATGACCTAGAAATGGACAACACCTACTTTAGCTTTCATATCTATATGGTTTTGGACCATCGCCAAAAATGGGCCAATCAACTTTACTCTTACATTTATATCTAGGTCCTATATGATGACCTAAAACTTGATAAGCACACCATTATGCTTGTGAGCATTGCTCTTACAAAATATCAAATGTGGAGAGATGAATGACATAGACCAATATATAAATAGATTTCTAGGCATCACCTTGGGCCCATAGTAGGTTACCTTTTCCCCAGATACTCATTTTTCTAGTGAGTGTGTCTCTCTTAAAATCTCTTACACCAATATATATAGACATCTAGCCACAAACTTTGGCCCTGAGTAGGTCACCTTGTCCATAGATTCTCCTTTTTCGTCTTCTCCCATGATGAACCTAACACACAAATAAGAAAAATAATACCCAACCACAGGCTTAGAGCTTGAGTGGTCACCTTGACCTTGGACATCTTCTTGTGAGTATTTCTTAATCAACCAAAATATTTGGCCCCTAGTAGGTCACCTTGTTCCTATACATCATCCCAATTACCTCCTTTACAACAAAAAACCATAATATACATATTCCATCATGGTGCTACTAGACATATCTCGTGACAAGACTAGAAAAATACATCCATATCACTAAATGTAGGGGCAAGTATCTATCTTCATATCATTGAATGTAAAAACTTCACTAACATATGAACTGCACTAAAAAGGGAAAAGCTTTCAATTTTTTTCATGATCATTGTGCCTTTCTCAGAGAAAGGGGTATGATGCCTTTTTCCATCATGGGATTTAATGCCATGTTCTTTGTGAGGGGGATTTACTATTGGTATGTATGCCCTGAGAGCCAATCATGGGATGATTGGTGGGATACATTAAGATTGATTTGATAAACATCAAAGGCAAGCTTCCAATTCTTTCTGGTTTAGTCATATGAGATTGTGATAGAACATACTAAATATCTAGAGAATGACAATACTCAATGACGTAGGCCTTCAGGTTCATGACCTGAACGATGAGATCATAAGGATGCTAAGAGTTTGTAGATTATTGTTATGTCCCTAGTCGGATGTCATTGTGGAAGGTAGATAGACAACAATGACACATAAGACTAGATTGTGGTGTTGGTTGATGACATAATCTCATTAGTCATGATATAGAGATATCAAACCAAACACATAGGTACTTGTTAGAGAACAAGTGTACCGGACAGACCCACCATGAGTTTGACACATGGAACCATGACATGGTAGTCACAGTCAGTACTCACAGTGATGGTGGTGAATGTGATTCTTTGACCTAAAATCACTACACTCAACACATGTCGTAGGCCACACTTTGACATCATCAAACACAGTCCTGAAACATGGGTTTTTATAAAGGTGATGATTGGGTGGCTTTGACACATGGGGCTTTTGAGGGGTGAGTGATAGATATGGGATTTGTCCCTCCTGAGGGAGTATGATATCCAAGGCCACTTGATGAGTAGGATTGAGATAGGCGTGCACACGCATGTGTGAATCATTATACGATATTGATGTCATGCATATCTCGTTCAATCTGCTCTGAGATCAAGAAAGTGAATGATCGTTGACATGATGACTGTTCCATGCCTAGAGTTCATTCGGGATATCAGTGACAAAGGAATTATACATTCACTGTAACACCATTCACAGATTGTAGGATTGAAAGTTGTTCTCCAACTTTCTACTTTCACTTGGGTAGCACTGATGTGTGACTAGGCACCTCTCTTTTCTTGTGAAGTCATAAGTGTTATGGACTTTCACTTCCAACGTGAAATGGACCTACAGGGTCACACACATAGGATTTAACCTGGAAGAGGAGTTTTGTCCACAAACGATGTTTAGATTGATTACTAAAGGAGTTTAGTAGTTCAATTAAACACTCAATCGATTCATAGCTCAAAATCATAGTGTTCAAGGTGTTGGACAGATTGATTAAAGTATCGGATTGAGTGAAATCGCAATTGACTGATTCTGCACAATCTGCACTCCCAACCGATCGACTCATGAGATGAACTGATCGGCTCAACTTGGTGAACCTGTCGGCTCAAGTTGTGAGTCGATCAGCTCATGGACACGATGAACGATTGCTTCAAGTGTTGAAATGATCGGTTCAACTGTTGCAACCGAGCAAGTTGGGAAAGTCGAATTGGTGACATTTTTCCTTGCGTTTCACTTTCCCAATTTTATTGGAACAAGGATTGGTATTTGATACCAATTAGAAACAAAAGAAGGAAAGTCAATCGGGAACTGATCAGGACCACGAACCGACCGATTCAGAAAGTGAACCGACCGGCTCATGGGTCCCAACCGATCGGTTGAGTGTCAACCGACCGGCTCAGATCCCCAACTGAACGTTTCAGAAATGAAACGATCGGTTCAGGTTGTGAGTTGGTTGCTTTTGTGGAAAATATTGAACCCTTCTACTCCTACTTTTAGTCCCGCATTGCCCAGGATAGAGAACCCTGTCCTATGACCCTCCTATATATATAGGGGTATTGGGGGCTTCTCATAGAACAACTCAGTACAACCAGTTGCTCTGCAAAGTTGTCGTTCTCTAGTTTTGGTAACCGAGAGAGCCCGAGCAAGTGCTACCCACAAAGGGAGGCGCATCAAGGGAAAGACAACTGCAGTTGCAACTGGAGGCAGGAGAGTGTGTTGGCGACAAGTACGTCAACAGGAGAGTACGACTCCTTCCAATTCCTTGTGAGACAAGGTGGAGTTCCAGGTCGTCCGTGTGGACTACTTCAGAGGCAGGAGGTTTCTGCCGCTAAGGAGGACAACTGTCAACCCTGATAGTCCCGGTGAGAGGAGGAGTCATCAGTCCCAGTGCGACCAGGAGCTGCACAGACACCGTCCAAGACCGGAGGTGAAGACCACGCAAGGCACGAGGTATTGTCACCGAGCAAGCCTCGGGACAAGGTATGATTCCACAAACCATCATTTCCTATAATATAGACGTTGACGCGATTCCTTTTTCCGGGTTTGGGGGAGAAAATTTTTGTTTCCGCTGCCTTCTCTGCCTCCCTTAAAACCCAACAGTAGTATCAGTGCCACGTCAACTGCTCTATATTTTAGGAATATCGATATGATCGATTTTTGTTTGTCACCTTTATTTATTGCATACGATGTGAATAATATTGGCTTTATTAATGTCCAATCTTAAATCCACAAATCCCAATTTACATATATGATATGTATTATTAATGCACTCGATATGCGTCACCCTTAAACGAGTTTTGTGGTGTATGTACAACGTGGTTATGGCCAATAACCCTATCTGTGTATGGTTGTATGTGGTTGCTTGCATCTCGGTCTGCGCACTGATTTTCCTTCTCCTAATCCTGATGTAACTCGAAATAATTCGAGAATTCTTTTCCTACCTTTGTTCCCCCCGAATGTAACTCGGGGTTTCACAATTAAATTGTAAATAGGATAGATTTTTTTTCATGTTATGTCAAAGACTGACGAACATCCTGACGACAGCTGAGATGATCGGTTCAAGGCGTGAACCGATCGGTTGATATTCCAGACGATCGGTTCAAGGAGTGAACCGATCGGTTGATGACCGGTTCGAGGAGTGAGACGAGCGGGTGGTGGGCATGACGAGATGCACGACGACCAGGCGAACCGATCGGTTGGAGGAGCCAACCGATCAGCTGGTGGCACCCAGATGACCGGGCCAGAACGAGCAAGTCAATCATGTGATGAGTTGATCTACTCTGAAGGCAAAGCACAGAGTTCATCTTGTACAGGTTACATATGATGTAGACCTAGATGATCTTGATTCCTCTTGGCTCGAGGAATCACATTAGGATGGCCATAATCATCGCTTTTATCGTTTCACATGTTTTCTGTGGGATATAGCATGTATATGATACATACTATGTATTGTGGTGATTTGATATGTATATGTATATAAAAACCAAATTCATCATTAAATATTAAGTTTTAGATGCCTTCCAAATGCAACACACGTGAAAAGCTTGATCGACCAAGTGTAGGCATGCCCTAGCGTGGTGCACTGGCTATCTCGTGGAAGAGTGAAGGATGAATGTGTGGGTCTGCCCTAGCAGGGTGCATATTCATTGTATTTGCTTTGGGTCAGACTTAACAAGGTGACCTAGATACGATCTAGCACCTTGAGGAATGGAGATGCTCATGGCAAGGAGTTGCGTATGACATCTTATCAAGAGTTGCATATGATGCAATTGGCAAGAGTTGCCTACCTGAGAGATCTATGTTGTGGGTGACAGCCCTAGCTGGTCCATGACTTAGAGGATTTCAGGATCTTTCCCACTAGAAGGTTGTACGCTGCAATCTTCTGAATTGATGGTGAGGGCTATCAATTTGAACTAAAATATTGGGAGCAATAATTAATTAAAGGCCTAATTTTATCGTCAAACTTTCAAATTAATCAAATAAGTCAAAAGGAGTTTTGGACTGAAATTGCATATATTTCCTTTTGTTAAAATAAATGGTTAATCAACAAATGACTTTATTTGTGATTGGTCTTTGAGACCAACAAATTAAATGGGAATAATTCCACAATTGGTTAGGATGATGAGAAGTGTTCTCAATAAAAGAGCGAAAACTCTAAGTCCTTGTTATGCCAGAACCAGATGAACTCGATCCCACCACATCAATGGCTGAAAGTATGCTTATGGAAGCATAGAGAGGATGACATTGATGAGGAGTGCTTGATGTTGTGTTCTCTGAACTATGAGTTGCAGAGACAACATGAGACATATGATGTCTCCAAGTCATTGTCCTAGTATGTCATGACAGAAGGAGATCCAGTAAGGTATTCACACACTTAATATGATTGGGTATGTGGAAAGACTTGACTAAGATGGATTCCCTCTGAGCCAACAGTTGGCTATTGGTATGATACTACTTATGTTGTGAGAATCATACAATTCATGATAAGCTACAACTTTGACAAGAGTTGACAGAGTTTTTGGACATGTTGAGGATAGTAGAGGAAAAGATGAAGAAAGACAAACCATAATCTTTGATGTGATCAAAGAAGAGGTAATTCTTAAGAGCAAGGATAAGGGCAAATCAAAGAAGTGTTATGATGCTAGCCACCAATCCAAGCCGTCTTCAGCCTCAAGGCACATGGGGAAAGGGTGTATGAGGGAATTGCCCTCTATATCTGGAAGAACAAAAGAAGATGAAGGAGGGGATGGAGATCTACACCTAAGGTATCATGAAATGAACCGCTCCTTTATTTGAGGTATATGATACCATGACATGGATCTATCATATATGATATGCAAGATCCGCAAAGAAGTGATGGCTTTTGTGAAAGGACCAAGAAAGAAGTACCCATCATTGGAGCAAGTGTTGCTGCCATAGATAGGAGTATCTTTCAGTTTATTTCAGCCAAAAGGGCACGAAATAGAGTTGTCAACTGCTATTTCATATACTGCCAATAGATAGAAACACTTTATTTTTTCACATTGTATGACAATGGTGGCAATTAATAAAGTTGATGTTTCAATCTTAAAGATATGATCTTTGTGGCAATGCCTTGTTTATCTTGTGATACATGGTATGCATAAGATAAAACGATACCTAGAAGTTATAGATAACTCAAATAATTTATATGCATCAATCATGAGAAATTCATTTCTAGTTTCCATGTGATGGATAAATCTAGACTCTTTTGGTTAGAGAACCAGTAAGAGACATGAATATCTTATACATGATTAATCAATCTTCACTAATGGTAGTGGGAGAATGATTATCCTATTAGGTATGATACATGTGATGTATTTACATACCTATTGGGACAAATGCTAATACTTCAAATGGTGTTTAGAGAAATACCAATATGAATATCTTGAAGTTTTCAAGAATATAATAGATGAAGTACAAATTTGGTAAAGTGTTAATTCTTGATGAGATCAATGAATAAAATACTTAGACCAAATGTTTGAGATCCTTATGAGTGATTATGATAGTGTATCATTGTGAACTCATGATTAAGGCATGGTGATGTCTAAATCAAGAAGGAATCATACTCTAAAGAGTTAGAGAATGATTATCAAATAACTGAATTCTTCTTAATAAAACAATACCCCACACTAATAAAAGAAATTAAGAATCACAAGGGTTTTGAATTCTTATATCCTTAACAGATACACCTCAATTATCTATGTGATGAGTTGTTCATGTGATGAGTCAACGATCTAGATAAATATGAAGAATCAATTTTTGAGTTATGGTTTATGACCATTACATCCTAAATGATATCCATCTGAACCATAAGGTATGACCTTGATGGTAGCACCCATTGGATGGAAATCCATAAGTGCAAATAAGTCTTAAGTGTTAAGAATATGGGTAACATTTTGAGAAGGATGATGCTTGTTGATTGCAGCTTAATGACTAAGACATTTGGCATATGGATACTAAAACCACATTCCAATGAGGAATAAAACAAGGATGTGTACGTGACACAACCTATAAGGTTTATGAATCCACTAATGCAAATGAAGTCTATAAGTTATAATGGACTAATCAATGTGATTGATTGAGTACAAGCAACTTAGAATTGGATCTTTACTTTGATGATGTAGTCAAAGGGTTTGACTGATATGTCAAAGATAAAGAAGGGATCTGTGATTTAGTGGGAGCGTGTTCACATTCCACATGTTGATGTGAAATGGAAATGTTCTAGAATGGAAATCAAAAAGTGGAAATTATCTTTAAGGAAGATAGAGATGTTTCCTATGAGATAGGAATAGAGATCTATAGAGATAGTTCTCGAAAACCTCTTGACCTGAAAAGAGAAAGCATACATTGGCAATCTGTACTGAAGAGTTCAGTGTGCACAAATTCAGTGGGAGAAAACTTGTCCATGTTACATGGAGTTAGTATCCCAAGGCCAAGTGTCCAATTCTTATGAAGAATGTGAACTCTAAGAATAGATATGGATCTATCTTGTATGTAATCATCCCATTATCTTGCATGTATCGACATGGCAAGAACAAAATGCATTCATCATCTTGTATGTATGACATGGCAATATGATGTGCTCATCCTGATAACTCGTATGTGGGACATGACGAGTGGATGTCTGTCTACCTCCAGTAAGGGTTACTGGAATACCATGAGAACTTGATAAGTACCAGTTCTATGGAAATAAGGGAGAGTTCGATGTAAAGAGTTACATTGATGCAAACTTTTGAAAGGATAGAAAATTAATCGCAAAATATATATAGGATATATAAAAGTGAAAGTTTGTTTATAATTGGAAGTGTTCCAATAAAACCATTTAGAAGGAAATGCTGAGTACCTATGTGTGAGAGAACACTATATGGATATTCCGCTCATTGATGACAAGTTTGGAATCCTTGATCATGCAATGTGGCTAAAGGTTAGCAAAGGAATACTAGATCGCATATTACAGTAACTCCATCTCATACGTGTGACATACATCGAAGAGATGAGAGACATGCAATTTATACTGACTTTGGCAAGGTGTTGCCATTACTCACTATGATGGAACTAGAGCACAATAACATGTGGGACATGTTTAAAGATCACTATGAATATGATTCAAGGGTGATTGGCTCGCAGTCCAAGTGCGAGTCTGTTGGTATGTATGCCCTGAGAGCCAATCATGGGATGATTGGTGGGATACATTAAGATTGATTTGATAAAATTCAAAAGCAAGCTTCCAATTCTTTCTGGTTCAGTCATATGAGATAGTGATAGAATAGAATGAATATCTAGAGAATGACAATACTCAATGATGTATGCCTTCAGGTTCATGATCTGAACGATGAGATCATACATATGATAAGAGTTTGTACATTCTTGTTATGTCCCTAGTCGGATGTCATTGTGGAAGGTAGATAGACAGCAATGACACACAAGACTAGATTGTGGTGTTGATTGATGACAAAATCTCATTAGTCATTATATAGAGATATTAAACCAAACAGATATGTACTTGTTAGAGAACAAGTGTACCGGACAGACCCACCGTGAGTTTGACACATGGAACCATGACATGGTAGTCACAGTCACTACTCACAGTGATGGTGGTGAATGTGATTCTTTGACATGAAATTACTACACTCAACACATGTCATTTGACACACTTTGACATCATCAAACGCAGTCCTGAAACATGGGTTGTTATAAAGGTGATGATTGGGTGGCTTTGACACATGGGGCTTTTGAGGGGTGAGTGATAGATATGGGATTTGTCCCTCCTGAGGGAGTATGATATCCAAGGACACTTGATGAGTAGGATTGAGATAGGCGTGCGCACGCATGTGTGAATCAGTATATGATATTGATGTCATACATATCTCGTTCAATCTGCTCTGAGATCAAGAAAGTGAATGAACGTTGACATGATGATTGTTCCATGCCTCGAGTTCATTCGGGATATCAGTGACAAAGGAATTATACAGTCAGTGTAACACCATTCACGGATTGTAGGATTGCAAGTTGTTCTCCAACTTTCTACTTTCACTTGGGTAGTACTGATGTGTGACTAGGCATCGCTCTTTACTTATGAAGTCGTAAGTGTTATGGACTTTCACTACCAACGTGAAATGAACCTGTAGGGTCACACACATAGGATTTAACCTAGAAGAGGAGTTTTGTCCATAAACAATGTTTAGATTGATTACTAAAGGTGTTTAGTGTTCAATTAAACACTCAATCGATTGATAGCTCAAAATCATAGTGTTCAAGGTGTTGGACAGATGGATTAAAGTATCACATTGATTGAAATCACAATTGACTGATTCTACACAATCTGCACTCCCAACTGATCGGCTCATGAGATGAACCGATCGACTCAGCTTGCTGAACCAGTCAGATCAAGTTGTGAGTCGATCGGCTCATGGACAGGGTGAACGATTGCTTCAAGTGTTGAAACGATCGGTTCAACTGTTGCAACCGAGCAAGTTGGGAAAGTCGGATTGGTGAGAATTTTCCTTGCGTTTCACTTGCCCAATTTGATTGGAACAAGGATTGGTAGTTGATACCAATTAGAAACAAAAGAAGGAAAGTCAAAGGGGAACTAATCAGGACCACGAACGGACCGGTTGAGAAAGTAAACTGACCGGCTCATGGGGTCCCAACTGATCGGTGGAGTGTCAACCGACCGGCTCAGATCCCCAACCGACCCTTTCAGAAATGAAACGATCGGTTCAGGTTGCGAGTTGGTTGCTTTTGTGGAAAATCTCGAACCCTTCTACTCCTCCTTTTAGTCCTGCATTGCCCGGGATAGAGAACCTTGTCCCATGACCCTCCTATATATAGGGGTATTGGGGGCTTCTCATAGAACAACTCAGTGCAACCAGTTGCTCTGCAAAGTTGTCATTCTTTGGTTTTGGTAACCAAGAGAGCCCGAGCAAGTGCTACCCGCAAAGGGAGGCAAAACAAGGGAAAGACAAATGTAGTTGCAACTGGAGGTAGGAGAGTGTGTTGGTGACTAGTACGTCAACAGGAGGGTGTGACTCCTTCCAATTCCTTGTGAGACAAGGAGTGTGGAGTTCCAGGTGGTCCATGTGGACTACTTCATAGGCGGGAGGTTTCTGCCGTTAAGGAGGACAACTGTCAACCCCGACAGTCTCGGTGAGAGGAGGAGTCGTCAGTCCCGGTGTGACCAGGAGCTGCACAGACACCGTCCAAGACCGGAGGTGAAGACCGCGCAAGGCACGAGGTATTGTCTCCGAGCAAGCCTCGGGACAAGGTATGATTCCACAAACCATCCTTTCCTATTATATAGATGTTGATGCATTTACTTGTTCTGGGTTTGGGGGAGAAACTTTTTGTTTCTGCTGCCTTCTCTGCCTCCCCTAAAACCCAACATTTACCCCCTGAAACATTGTAGAATATCAATATCATCTTTTTGTATCACATATATCAAACACTCTTACTCGAAGCATGTGACGAATTCTCCCAAAACATGCCTGTAATGTTTCACACCTACACACACATATATGCAAGGGAAACTTCTTATTTAGTCTTGAGATCCTAATACAAAATTATCCTACCTACTCACCATCAATAGACGCCACAAAAATAACAGAAAGATAAGACCTTACCCATCATTTTTGAAAATGCTCAGTGGGAAGGATATAACTAATGAACAATTTAACATTTGAGAGCTAATGAAGTCACTGATTAGCAACTCCTTTGATGAATAAAAGTCTTAGATAAACACAAAGACCATCGAGTAGTTGGAACATGCTAAATCACAATGGGTCACATAAGCATTATACTTTACCATTCAGTATGTTGTCAAAGCTAGCAAAGGTAATCTAGAGCCATAGATATAAGTGTAACCCCTTGTAGGTCTTGTACAACTACCATCACCATATAACTTGTGGGGGTGAATAGCTACAAAATCTTAGACAACTAAAACTAAGGGTACCAAGACAAGAACATTACAATTGAGCGTTCTTGATAGGAGACATCTATGAACAACCAAGTTGATGATCCAATACAAGAGTCCAATGAAAAACTAGAAATCCTTGCATATAAGATAGCCTAAAGCATTCAAATGTTAGAAGACTAGAGCATTAGTGGGGAAATAAAATGATGATATAGTCAATCCCATGATGTACCCTTCACAATCACCCTAGAGATATACTCTTCATCCAGGAACATATATGTACCCAAGTCATCAATATTTAACCAAAGCATGGACACTTGAAGGTCATTCAAAGGTCCAAAATATTGATATTCCCATCTTGAGATAAATCCTACTGATTCTAAAAGATATTCTTGTTAAGAAAGAATAAATTGACATGTTTAGAGATCAACGTCTAGAAATCAGCAAACTTGTTTCACCACTAAAATAATGGTCTATAGCGTCTATTTTTTTAAGCATGGAGCATCACTTTTTAACCGACGCCTAAGTGGTCGTCGCTATAGAATTTTCTCTGTAGGGTCGATTTTTTTTACCAATGAAAACTGACCTTTTAGAGTAAAAACTGACCCAAGAGGCTGTAAAAAACCAGACCCAAGAGAGAAATAAAGGTCTATAAGGTCGGTTATTCCTAAAAACTGACCCTAGAAATGTCTTGTAAGGTCGGTTATTGCTAGAAAATCGATCCTATAAAGCAACAGACGTTTTCTCGGTCGAGAAATATGTCGACCGACAAGATTTCGGTCGAGAAAATTGTCGACCAAGAAAATAATGTCTTAAGCTTCTTATAGGTCTTCTACGGTCGGTTATTTCGAAAAAACTGACTCAATCAAATACAAAAATTGAGCTTTCTAGTCCCATTGCCTATAAGGTCAGTTATTCCTGAAAAACCAACCTAAGCAATCTATAATGTTAGTTTTTTTTAAATAAATGACCCTAGAAGTTAAAAAATTGACCCTATAAAGCAATAAGGTCGGTAACTTGCTCGGTCGAGAAATACATCGACCGAGTGGATTTTGGTCGAGAAAATTGTCAACCAAGAAAGTATTGTCTTAAGCTTGCTAGAGGTCTTGTAAGGTTGGTTATTGCTAAAAAAACGACCTTATAAAGCAATAGAGGTTTGCTCGGTCGAGAAATATGTCGACCGAGAGGATATGAGTCGAGAAAATTGTCGACCAAGAATGTACTGTCTTAAGCTTCCCAAAGGTCTTGTAAGGTCAGTTATTGCTAAAATACTAACCCTATAGATCTATAAGATCAGTTTTTTAAGATAACTGACCCTATAGGGTACAGTTTTCTTAAAAAAATTTATACAGAAACAGAACAAAATAGAAGAACAAGAAGAACCAGGATATGGGGGAGGGGAGCATTGATGCTCAAATGTCACCATTCAAAACCACACATTCATAACAGAAATGATTCATATAATCAGTTGCGTTAGACATCATCACATCATAATTTACAAAATGATAGATTACAAGGTCTGAGATGATATAAAATGTATGATACAAAAGTAAATATGAAAGAGTTATAAAACCACATACATAAATGGAGCTGACACATATGAAATTGGGGTTTATGTGCCTATTTGTCAGTGTAGTAACAATTTTAACCTATTTTATTATCATGCACCTAATTCGTAGTGTAATGCACCAAAAAATGTGGCTAAATCATTTTAAAATGGGGTTAATGTGCCGACTTGTCATTGTTGTGCCTTTTTAGCCTAATTTAATATTATGTGCAAAAAAATAGGAAATGCGCCAAAAAATCAGTTGAAGTGCCTAAAAGTGGTTTAATGCACCTAAGGATGGGGTTAATTACCTACTTATGTATTGCCTAATTTATATGCCAGTGCACCTCAAAATTAGGGTAAAAGTGCCAAAAAGAGGGTCAAAATACCTAAAAATGGGGTTTATGAGCCTATTTGCATTGTAGTGGCAATTTGAGCCTAATTTACTATGATGTGCATAATAAATAGGAAATGCACCCAAAATTGGGTTGATCAATGCTATATTGACTTCATTTAGAAAAGCATCTGACCACTCTTCTCACAATTCATTCACGTCCTTAGGTGTGTAAGGCTGAGTTGTAAAGAACTGTAACAGAAAATGCACATGCTAATATTTTATAAAATGACTACAACTCACTTGCAAATGTAAGATATTATTCTTTATTACTTGATCTGTAGTCTGAATGTCATGTGATGCTTGTTTGACAATAGCTTGCATATATTTCATTACATAGTAGCCACAAGCCCATCCATTATTTTGTATAAGACACTACAAAAAATAAATTATACTTAATGTTAGTAAACTACTATAAATAGAGTTGAGATAAGACTTTAAGAGTTGACATATAAGAGTTGAAAATTAATACATATAAGACTAAGCAGTTGTCAAAGTAGCTTCCTTGACATTTTTCAAAGTCAATATTTTTAATTTTGTGGGTATTTGTCCTCCACCTTCACGAAAACCCTTTAAACCCCTATCAATTAAATGATAGTTGGTAAAATAGAAATTTTGAATAGAAATATCATGTTGAAACATTGACTAAATTTACGCTTACTCCATAGCTGGCAATTTCAATTTTTGGCCCCTTATTGTTTTTCCCATTGGGTCAAGATAATAAAGAGTCATCAATTTTGAGACAACCACCACTAGTTCCCAATGTCTATATCTGAGTAAGAATAAAACAAACATAAAAATAAATGTATTTTTTCATTATTAAAATTATATTGAATAATAATACTTACTGGACGTTAAAAAGAATTAGGATAATTTCCTTTCCCACACTAGAAAAATATTTGAATGTAGTAGAGAAGTACTCATTCACATCCTCAATTTGTCTCTCCACATGACTAGTGAGTGAAGGAACTAAGAATCCGACATTCCTTATATCTAACTTTATGGTCTCAATATATAAATGGTTGTAAACCATTTGTAATTATTTTCATATATAGAAATAAGCTAAAAATGTGTATTGTAATTTTCAATATTGATAGATCCTTACCTTATCCATACTTCTAATATCGAAGTATTCATTCAATCATAATGGAAAAACTCTATAAATATCATCAAGAAAAATATAACTGTCAAAGTCCCTCCCAGTTGCATCTTCTGTTAAATTGACCAACATTTGTAATCTAGAGCTTAGTTTGGATAAGTATTGACACAAACATTTACATTTACTTCCCAACTCATCGAATGTGGATTCTAGAATAAAAGATGGCTTGGGCATAGGACGGTGACTAGTAGAATTTTTACTTTTTGGTTTGCAAACCTATTAATTAAATTACATACTTATATTACACGAGTTCATATATGTAGTCAAATATGAAAAACATGGTAGAATTCAAGTATACCTTGTCATTGATAACCAATTGTCTTGGCCAACCCACCATAGCACCCTCTGCTTTTTCAACTGTACTATATTCAGGATTAGGTATGGGTAGTGGTTTTCCCCCCATTCCGTCATACACAAGATGAATGGACACACGACAAATGTCACCAGTAATTTATTGGCAATGCAATGTACCACCAAGGTTGTATACATTACCCTCTACCACAACATTATATTCTAGAACCTCCACTGCAAGTTTATAGTTCACACCAACCTAGAATTGAAATAATATAAGTTATATATGAAGCGGTAAAACAGATACCTACTACAACTAATATATATAATCATATATATATCATACTAATAACACAACATATCGAACAAAAACTTACTACATATTTTTGTGGTGGGTCATTGGGAGTTCTCCCATGACCTTCTACAGTTGGACCATGGGCTTGTACCTCATCATCTGAGAGACACACAGTTTGAATAGGTTGAGAAGGTTGACTAGGCTGAAATGAAGATATTATTTCTTTTACTTTATGTGCTACTAATGCTTCAACTTCCTCTTGTGTAAGACCTCCTGCACGACCTCTTTTAGATTGTGAAGGGCTAAAATAAGACTTGAATCCTATGATAGCTCCTCATGAATTGCCTAATCATTTAAAATGAGGTATTGCAATTTAGACTTGGCACACATATATAAAAAGATTCACCTCCTTAATTGTATGAAATTAAAGATTCATACAATACATCACAATCTTTATTACCTGAAACTCATCCAATTTCCTAGCTGCAACAAATCTTTCGCACACCTCAGGATCTATAAAAACATATATATTTGTTGCTTTCTTCTTTTGTTTAGGATTATCTATAAATTCCATTTTGAGATATGTCTGAAAAGCCATCCATTGTACACCACAGCGTTGTAGCACATTTTTCTTGTGATCTTTTTCATTTAGATTAAAAACACCCTATACATGAAAAAGAAGCAATAATGTTGTCTTAAAAAGGATATGTCTGTCCATGCAAAGTAAATTAGAATCAATAAACAAAAACATATTACAATAATATCACTTCAACTCATACATATAACTTTCCATAGAAGGTCTTGTAATGGATTAGAAACATTATGCCAATTTTCTATATCTATTGCCACCTTACTGTGCACGGTCGCCCCTACGTAATGCTTGAAAGCACTAGCATGTTCCCCAATAGGTGCTTCTGTGACATCAAACTAGACTTCCAATTTCTCCCTGTTGGCCTTGAGCTCCTGCAACCTACACATCAGTGTGAGACCTCTACTTTTCTTAGCATCACCACTACCATCCTCATGGTGCTCATGCTCAGAATGTTCATCTTCACTTGCCATTTTAGAATCTGCAAGTATACATGATAAAAGAAACATAAGTGATAATAAAAGCAAAATTGGTTGAATGATATATGATGTATATTTAAAAGATTACGTGCTTGAATGATAATAAAATAAACAATTCAAAGAATACATTCCTCTAGTATTGGTTGAGTTGTTAGTCAAGTAAAATTCCTTCAGCATGGTCTAGACATTTATAGTATTCATCGGTGTTATCTTCAACATTTACACTTGGAAAACCAACTGAGAATGGGCTAGAATCATCATTCTTTTCGTAGTATTCTTCTTCATTTATAGGATCTACATTGAACCGTGTTTTTCCATGAAGAACAATAGACCAATTTTTATTTGTCGGGTCATCAATATAGAATACTTGTTTTTCTTTGTCTGCCATGATGAATAGCTCATCTTTCTCAGCAATCTTTTCAAAATTCACCAATTTGAAACCCAACTCATCCACTAAAACTCCTTTGTTGTTGTCAACCCAATTACACCTAAAGATAGGAACTCTGAAATTTGTATAGTCCAATTCCCATATGTCCTCAATGACACTGTAATATGACATCTCAGCTTCGTGTGGTCTTTTATCTTTGGCACTAGAAAAATACAACAAGCAAGCTTGAGCAGTGACCCCACTATTTTGTACTACACTACTTTCATCTTGGTGCTTTGTGTAGTATGAAAATCCATTTATGTCATAACCTTCATATGACATGAAATACATTTTTGGCTTAAAGGTGAGCCATTTTATGTTCTCAGCAACATTATTCGGTGATTCAGATAGTTGATTAAAGACTTTCTCTTCAAACCAGCTAATAAATTTTCAATTATGCTCTCTTGCAAGCCACATTGAACTAGATCGCGGATGATTTCTCTTGATAAGATCATTTTGTTCTGTGAAGTAGCTACTAACTTCATCGATGTTGTTTAAAATATACAAATGTGCTTGTTCCCACAACTCATGACTGATTCATTTCGCTCGTCCTCCCAGAGTTCCTTCGCCACAACAATATTTAGTGTTATGGGAATATTTTAGATCGCTAGAAGTTTCATTGCAATTCAAAAAATAATTGCAGAAGTCCATCACCTCCCTAGCCACATAACCCTCAATAATACTCCCTTCAGGATGATAACGATTCCGAACATCATCTTTAGAAACACTCATGTAGCGTTCAAATGGATACGTCCAATGTAAGAAAATTGGACCCAACATCTTCACCTCCCTTGTAATATGTACTACAAGATGAACCACGATATCAAAAAATGAAGGAGGAAAAAACATTTCAAGCTGACCCATGGTACCAATTACATCTCTCTGTAATTTATCGAGAGTATCAGGATGTATCACTTTGTTGCATATTCCATTGAAGAAGAAACAAAGTCTTGTGATTGCAAACCTTACATGCTTTGGCCATATAGATTGAATAGCCACAGGTAAAATTTGTTGCATTAAGGTGTGACAATCATGAGATTTGAGACCTATCAACTTTAGATCCTTCTTTGATACCAATCTACAAAAATTAGAAGAGTATCTTTGTGGAACCTTAATAGTGTACTAGCACTCACCGAAAGTCATTTTCTCCTTCTTTGACAAAGTGTAACAAGATGGTGGTAAATATGTGTGGCGACCCCTGATCTCCACTGATAATTCTTTTCTTATACCCATTAATTCTAAATCATTTCTAGATTTGATGTCGTCTTTAGTCTTTCCTGGTATGTTCAATAGAGTACCAATGATACTATCACAAACATTTTTTTCAACATGCATGACGTCAATGCAATGTCTAATTGCCAAAGATCTCCAATAAGGAAGATCCCAGAATATTGACCTCTTCTTGTATAGAGATTTGTCACATGCGAGAGTATGACTACTTGAACTCTTTCCAAATCCATTAATAATATGTTTCACCCTATCATATACACCATTTCCCGGTATAGGTTTAGGAGCACTTCGTTCCTCAGTTGGGCCATTAATGGTTTTGCATTGCCTTCGATAAGGATGCATTGGTGGGAGAAATCTCCAATGACCAAGATATATGATTTTACCACCATTTTTCAGTCACATTGAATCAGTATTTTCCTCACAAACAGGACATGTTTTCTATCCTTTTATGATATATCCAGAAAAATTAGCATAAGTAGGAAAGTCATTAATCGGTTAAAACAACATCGCACACAATCTAAAGATCTCTTTATGTGAAGCATCATATGTCATAACACCTTCTTCACATTGTTTCATTAGATCATCAATTAGAGGTTGAAGGAAAACATCAATATCATTTTCAGGTTGCTAGGTCCCTGATATCAATATTGACAACATGACATACTTATTTTTCATACACAACCAAGGCGGAAGATTGTATATAACAATCATAATAGGCCATGTGCTATGTTGGCTGCTTAATGTACCATAGGGAATCATTCCATCTGTACAAAGTCCAAGTCTTAAATTTCTTGGTTCTTTACGAAATTGATGTTATAATAAATCAATTTTCTTCCATTTTGGTGAATCTGATGCATGTCGTAGGACGCCATCATAATTGGCCTTTAACTCCCCATGCCAAGAAAAATTTTGTGCATCTTCTGTATTAGCAAATAAGCGTTCAAATTATGGTATTATTGGTAGATACCACATCACCTTGGCAGGAGAGCCATTTTTAGCCTTTGCTGAATTTGTGGTGTTATACCTTGATGCACCACATTTTGGAAAATTTATCAAATTACTATAGTCCTTCTGAAATGACACACAATCATTTAGACATGCATGAATCTTCTTAGCCTCCATTCCCATTGGGAACATTATTTTCTTTGCTTGATATGTTGAAATTGGAAGCTCGTTGCCTTCAGGACGAATTTCCTTTAACAAATACAACAGTGAAGTGAGACTCTTATCGCCCCATTGGTTTTAAGCATTAAGAGTATATAATCGCATCACAACACTCAACCTCGTGAACTTAGTACAACCCTTATATAATGGTTTTTCAACATCATGGACAATGTTTGCAAATAATTAAGGTGGATCAATGACATTGTCCCGACAACTACGTAGCATCTCATCAACCATATCATCCTGAATCGGGTCATCCTAAATCGGTTCATCATTGACATTATCATCATTATCTATATATTCTATGCCACAACTATTAGTATCGACATTTTCTGATGCATAATTATATTTCTCTCCATGCCAATACCATTCATTATAACCTTGTATGATCCCATTGCATATGATATGATTCTTAATTTCCTCAACAATATCAACTTTTAAATTGTTACCACAATTTCTACAAGGACAATAGAACCTATATGTAGGTAGTTTCCTATGTTCCTCAGCAAATCTGATAAATTCATCAAGACCTTTGGCAAACTCTGGACTGCAACGGTTCTTGATAGACATCCAACTTCTATCAATTTTGTAGATCACATGAAAATTAATTATAAAACTAAACATTTAATATTGATACTATAAACTGTATGTTTTTATTGATAGGAAGTTAATTAATTTTATACTAAAGTGTACCACCTATCCCATTTTTGAATATTTAATCTCACTAGTACTTGTATAATGTATGTTTAGTTTTGAAGAAAATTTCAGAAATATTTCCCCTAACTTCTCCAAATAGACCGATGTAAATGGCAAATAACCACTCACATATGTACCTAGAGAAAAAATTAGGAAATCCTACCGAAATTTTCTTCAAAACTAAACATACATTATATAGTTACATCCTAAGTGAGATTAAATATCCAAAACCAATCCCAGACCGGGGACTATCCAAAGTTTAACCCTAATGAGTAAATTTTGAACGGGTTTCTAAGTTAATATATAAATGTATTATTTTCATATATGTATATTAAGTTAAACATCATGCATCAATGATCTCATCTATAAACCCTAAAGTGTCAATCTGGGAACTAAGACCGAGAAGCTTTAGATACTCTTAGAATACATCTTGACTAATCTTGGCCCATCATTGTCTTGATTCACCTTGGGTAATATAATATATATATATATATATATATATATATATATATATATATATATATATATATATATATATATATATATATATATATATATATATATATATTCGTCAAAGACAACAAATAATTTACAAAATTCGAAACAACAAAATTTGTTTTGTGAAAACCAGTTGTTGCATTGTAGGCAACACATTTTTAAATAGAATCAATCATACAAATAAAAGTTATAGAACATATTTTTAGTGGTATCACATCACTAGCAATTCTATATGTCAATTTTTTTGTATTCAAAAATTTGTTTTAGGTGTACCACATTTTACTAGTTTTGTATGAACACTTAGGATATATGGACAGGAAAAATAAAAACAAACACATCACTTACAACAAATAAAACTATATTGCAAATAACTGATGCGTCATTCAGGGAACATACTGGTCAGGATATTAAATATGATAATGCCAATGGAGATGCATGTTTTAGAATGTTATTAATGTGTGACAAAGCTGATACATGTTGGAAATCCATGTTAATGATTAACGGGTGAGGTCAGTTGAGAAAGGTAAGCGACAAAGCAAGTTCTTCTCCGTAGGCAGAGCACCTTACCTCAGCATTCAGGTGGAGGCGTCGAGGGTTTCTTCTCCTTCGTAGGTCTGGCAGCAGCGGTGACAAGGTACTTCTTCTCCATAGGCACGGCGGCGGCACTCTCACACGTCAGACCGACGCGATGCATTGGCAACAGCCTATGAGCGGCGACTCTCTCAGATGATGTCAGACCGGCGCGGTGCAGGTTCCCGATCAAAAAGACAGTGGCACCAGAAACAATGGTGGTTGGGCGTCTTCGTCATCCAAGCAAGAAAGCGGCGGCCGAAACTCTCATGATCTTGTGAGGTAATGACCACAGTAGGTAATACAAGAGCAAGGAAGAAAGGAATAATAGTGGCTCAATCGATAACATAGCTCACTAACCTTTAGCGACGATTTTCTAGAAACACTGACCCAAGAGGGTTAAGTGGTGCCCGAACCACCTATAAGGTCGGGTAAGTTAAAAAATCGACTCTATAAAGCAACAGAGGCTTTCTCAGTTGAGAAATCAGTCAAGAAAATTATCGACCAAGAAAGTACCGTCTTAAGCTTCTTAGAGGTCTTCTAAGCTTAGTTATTCCTAAAAAACTGACCCTATAAAGCAAGGTTTGCTCGGTCGAGAAATTTTTTGACCGAGAAGATATGGTTGAGAAAATTGTCGACCAAGAAAGTACTATCTTAAGCTTTTGCAGAGGTCTTGTAAGGTCAGTTATTTCAAAAAAAGTGACCCTATAAATCATGGTTTTCTCGGTCGAGAAATACGTTGACCGAGTGGATTTCGGTCGAGAAAATTCTCAAATAAGAAGTAAATGGTGCCTGCATTTTTTGTAGACATATAAGGTCGGTTATTTGAAAAAATAGACCCTATATATCGAGGAGTGAAGCCAAAATCAAGCAAATTTTTACCGCATGAAACTTAATTGGTTAGCTTTCTGATCCCATTGCCTATAAGGTCGGTTATTTTAAGAAAACTGACCCTATAGAGATACATTACAAGGTCGGTTATTCTACAAAACTGACCCTATAAAGCAAGGTTTGCACGGTCGAGAAATACGTAGACCAAGTGGATTTTGGTCGAGAAAATTCTCGACCAAGAAGTATTGCCTTAAGCTTCTCAGAGGTCTTGTAAGATTGATTTTTTAAGAAAACTGACCCAAGAGGTCTTAAATGGTGCCCACGTTTTTTGTAGACATATAAGGTAGGTTATTTGGAAAAACTGACCCTATAGATCGAGGCGCGAAGCCAAAATCGAGCAAATTTTTTCCGAAGGAAACATAATTGGTCGGCTTTCTGATCCCATTGCCTATAAGGTTGATTATTTTAAGAAAACCGACCCTATAGAGATACACTACAAGGTCGGTTATTTTAATAAAAATGGCCCAAGTGGTCTTAAGTGGTTCCCACATTTTTTATAGACATATAAGGTCGGTTAATGGAAAACTGACCCTATAGAGATACACTACAAGGTCAGTTATTTTAAGAAAACCGACCCAAGTGGTCTTAAGTGGTGCCCCACATTTTTTGTAGATATATAAGTTCGTTTTTTTGGAAAACCAACCCTATAGAGATACACTACAAGGTCGGTTATTTTAAGAAAACCGACCCAGGAGGTCTTAAGTGGTGCCCGCGTTTTTTGTAGACATATAAGGTCAGTTATTTGGAAAAATGACACTAGAGGCAGTGACATTATTGGCCAAAAATGTTGTAGTGTTTGCTAAAGAATGATGGAATAAGATGTGTTGTAAAAGATCACTACTTCCCTTAGCATTGTCAAAGAGGAAATATCAACACAAAAACCAATGATAAGGTTCACACCTTTAGCATTCCCCTTAGTATCTTATTTAATTCACTAACCTTATGATGTTCACATCCATAAAGGTGCCCCATAGTCCCCTGGAAAACAAATAGAATTATGACACTCTCGCACAATGAGACACACAAACGACTTGTGTTTGGACCTCATGAACAACATTTAAAATATAATCGAGGATGGTTTTGTCTAAATTGATATTTCCTCCAGAAATCTCTCTAGATCATCTGGATTATGGGTCATATATAATAAAATACTTGTTCGAATGATTGCCTAAGCTAGAGCACAACATGAGCACACAACTAGATGCAATTACTCTAGGGTGTGTTAGCGAGAAGATATATATAGATATAGATATGATTGAATCTTCACTCAAGGCAATGTTTTACACGAGAGCACTAAGAGATATACTTTCATGAGTCCCAAAGTACTCCAGTGTTGTGAATGAACAATGTAATTTTTGTAATAAAAAAATATAAAACAAAATAAAAAATAAAATAAAAAATTCAAAATTCAAAATGAAGAAAAATTCATTTTTAAATGCAAAAAAATAAAAAACAATATAAAAGATTAAAAAAAATTAGATTTATAATAAACATGATATAGTGAGAAGTGTATATCTCATGGGCGATATGAGTAAGCACTTATATACCCCTTGAGCATGATATGGGGTCATACATTCACGTTATGCATGATATAATGTTTGATCTATATCCTAAACCGATATGGGTTGGAAACCCTAACTAGTGTTGAGAAATCTGATATGAAATCCAAGATGAAGAGTAGCCCAATATAGCGGTGAGTGATACCGCATGAACGATATGATAGATATCTCATAGACGACAGGAGTATCACCTACTTACACCTTATACACGATACAAGGTTAAGATCATGCCTCATGCACGATATAGTGTTAGTTGAACACTCTACACGATATAGAGTTGATACCCTAATCGATATAGAGATGAAACTCTATGTGATGACATGGAACTTGATACATCCTACCTTTTGTGTGAATGATTGTTGTGAAAGAATCCAACTTGATATCTAGTTTTTCAGGCAATTATATGATATAGTTGATCCTTGAAAGGATATGAGTCTAATGGTCTACTCGACATGGTAACCTGATATGTTACCCAACATTCAAACAAGTTGGGAACCCAATATGGTATTTAATATACCCTTTCCAAACAATACCATGATGGGACTTATATTACATGCACGAAATGGTGCACACTTTGTGCACGATATGGCAGTAAGTAGACCCCTATACCCGATATGAGGTCAAGCATCTATCTTTTTCACTATATGGGGTCAACTTGAAAATGGTAAAACCTAAGTGATAACTAACCTGACATGGGTACACGATATGGAACTAGGGGATATACCCTGAAACCTATATGGTGATTTAGTTATACCACATACCTGATATAGATGCCCGACATGATGATAAGGGTGCATCTTAGATATAATATGGTTGCATACATGTATCTTGATGCCCGATATGGTGGAAATACCTCAACCAATGTGTCTAGTTGAGTGATGTATATGGTGAGTTGTAACTCAATGCAACATTAAGGTGCAATAAATTAATGCACTAGGATAGTTGCAACTAAGTGCTCTCAATATCCTGGTAGGGGAACAAAGAGAATCTAAGATTCAATGATACTCATGTAATGAGTATATAATGATACTCCTGGTATGAAAGGAGTATGAATTAGGGCCAACCTTTTATTATGTGACTTTTAAACTCTAAGTGATTATTAAAGGTAAATCTTAAATGCAGAGTGATGTTATATACTTACAACCTTAATTGGTTAAATTGAGAAATCCTAACCCTAATAATCGGAACAATGCATTTCACATATATCAAATAGTGATGAAGTGAATTTGAAACCCTATTTGGTTAAAATAGGCAATCCTAACCCTAATAATGGGAAGGATGTATTTCTCTTGAATTGCACGCATAGTGATGACAAATATTGTTAGGAGTTTTTATCATGAAATGCAAACTATTCATGAATCACGAGTGGATGAACATAGACATGTATGGGCTATGATGTTTTTATGGTACATAATTAAATGAGCCTTGTTAGCCATGTTAAATATCTATACAACAAGTATAATGATTATATAGTCTGATATCTTAACAGATAATTGCTGCCTAGTGAGAGGTGACAAGATACTTAATGAACCATGTTAGCTATGTGAAATATTTGTAGAAAAAATGTGTTGAATACCTTGGTTTGAGGACCTAGAGGTAATAGTTACCTGTTTTAGAGGTAACAATGCTATGTGATGATGTAAGGGTTTGAATACCCAGATCTAGTAATCATGACGATGATGATGTGAAAGGATGAGAATTCCCAGTATTGTGATAAGGGACTGAGATCTCGAGTGTTATACATTCAAAGTGTTCCAAAGATCTTAAAAGTACTACACCTTTCTTTATCATTTGTTATAATTCATGTTTGAAACTTGGTTGATGATAAAATAATATTGTAATGTACCTATTTAATTAAGTTAAATCTCGTCATGTAGTGTCATGACCATAGATCCATTCAATGTCAAAAATTGTTGATGGTGAAATGAGTTAAACTCAGAGAGCATATTTTGAATATGTGGGGGTGAAGGACGACGTATATCCAAATGTCCCAATGTAGAATTGATGTCCCACCTTCCTTATTTATCATAGGATGATGCAAATATCCTGACCAAATAAGAAATAGATGTGTAAATCCTTCTTCATTTCTATGTGGTATCAGGATTGAAGTATAAAATCTCCCTATCGGGAGAGGAATAGATGTTTAATCTTTCTTATCCTTATATTATAATTTGAGAAAACTCAGTGGTCTTCTCCACGAAAAGAGTACATGCTATAGTAGTAACTCTATAGTGAAGATGCCACTATACCCTGGCATGCTATTTCCAGATGACACGAGATGTCCTGCTAGCAGCTGACACGAGATGTCCTGCTAAATGTAAGTGGTCTCGTACTGACTGAGATAGGTGAGGTCTTGACAGTCGGCTCTACCATTGACATTGTATGGTACTGATTTTGACTTACTAGTGGTCGGTTGGAGCATGAATCATATACTTCATCTCCTCAGGGCATAAGTGTGATTGTAATATGTAATCATCCATGTAGTGTATTTGTTTAAGGATTGAATATAGAAAGACATTGGTTGATGTACACTCCTTTTATGCATCTTAGTTGGATAGATGTTATTCATGTTTCTTTATATTCCTTACAAAGTGAATAAATGATTTATTGCTCTACCCTAGATAGATGCTTTATTTTTTAGAGAAATGATTACTCTATTCTACTTATAACATCGATTAATCCTACTTATTAATACAAAAGAACCTTTGCTCAGTTTTATTTTACTTAAACTTTGATAATAATATAGTGGACGGAGAGTTATATCTCTCACTGGGACAATTGTCTCACCCCGTTGGATCCACAACTATTAGGTGGACATGCACAAGGAGGTAGTGACCTTACTACAAAGGGAGAACAATAGCTGGGACAACAGTAACAACTTAGGTTGAGTGTATTGTTTGTCATCTCTTGTAGATAGAAGTCTTATGTGTTGTCTCTGTGTTCTCAAGTCCTTGGAGTTAGTACGTAATGATTTCATGAACGATCTAAGATTTTGTCTTGTATGCCTCGAGGTTTTATGTTGATTCAGTATATGTTTTGATTAAGCAATTGTTATATGGTGTCATCGAGATGAGATGAAACAATGTATGTACTATGTGAGCCATGAGATATATAAGTTTTGGATCTCTTAGTAAGAGTTTCCTGGTAATGGATATCCTTGCAAAAATGGTTTTAGTTCTTAGTGATTTTTGTTAATTCGTTGTTTATTGTAATTCCACAATTACTTAATAGTGATGGCTTGATTTCTTTTGAGTCGTCACATTATCTCACCAATAAAAAAACACTAATACAGTTCTACAATAAGAAATTACATATCACAATTCAAAAAGTGTCCACTCCTTGGTCTTCAAGAATTAAGAATCTCATAGGAGAGTTTGAATAGACACAAAAAGTCAATATATTTTAAAAACAAATTTTCTTGCCTCCCCCTATATGAACTTTTGTATTTAAATGGGATAGATACACTACTCACGAGGCATGACAAAGTCAAGTGGTCTGAAGGATAAGGAGATCTAATTACCTAGTGCCATTTTTATATCTTACCATCTTCCATGATGATCTAGCAAGGGGACCACAAAGGGGAACCTTCATTATAAACCACATTTATTCCACAATCTTATATCCCATACTAAGGTGATAAGTAACATCCACAATGTCAAAGGATTAACTCAGTATACATTAGATAGGTTTTATTGAACTCTGCTCCCTAACGTTTGCATATGTGAGTTAGGGCTCTGAAGCAGCTACCCCAAGCTTAGGGGAGTGGGCGACATGGCTCAAACACATACTCTCTCTCTCTCTCCACTAAGCCTCATCTTTAGTAGGTTCTCCTTCACCTGATTTTGTTGTGTGATCCTTTCACCCCAGATCGGGAGCCTCTACCAACATTTTTGACGGTGATCCCATCTTGGTGCCTTGTTGCTGATGTTGGAAGTAGTTTGGATCTCGATGGTTTTCGGAGTGGTTTCTGGAAAATCTTTCTTTTGGGTGAGATTTGGTAGTGACACTAGACACCGGTGCACTGGAAGACCAAACACTTCCGACCTAGCTAGGAGACCTTCTCTTTTCCCTTATCTTATTATGTCTCTATTATGTTTCCTACTTATGCTATGTTTGTTTGTTGGTTAGTCTACAATCAACATGTTTGTAGTGATTTTATTTCTTGCAATAAGGGTTTATCTCCTCCTTCCATAGATGTTGGTTTCCCCCTCCCTTGTGGAGGTCTTCAGGAATTGGATTCCCCCATTTTCTATTAAACACTAAGGTTTCTTCTTGACATATCATTTTGCTATGAAATGTAGGGATTCTTTTATATGTTGGGCTGTTATGTGAGTTTAGTCTTGGGTTCTCTATATGAATATTGTTATTCTAGTTCATACAGAGGTCTTATGAGTCATCTTCCTAGAGATGATGCAATGTATTGAAGAGGGATTTTGTCAAAAAGTTGCTTTAGGCACGTCAACAATGAATCCAAATAGAAGTATACTATCTATTTTAGTTCTTATCTCTATAATGTGGTTGCACTCTTTTTTCTACATTGGATATGTTCCAATATTCCATGTAGATGTTGTATGTATTTTTTTAATATAATTTCATCCAGTTATTTTAAAAAACTCAATATACATTCATTGTTTCCCAACAGGGAATCCCAACTTGGACATATGTTTGTGGGGAACAACTTCTACTACTATGTGTCGAGGATAGAGCCAATGGGGTTGTCTGTAACACCTACTACCTTATACCAATTAGGTCAGTATTTTTTATATTATTTATCACTACTTGACATGATTATTATGAATGTGCATGTCATCTCGGACCACTTGAGAGAATACACCCTATTTTTTTAAAATGACCATACAAAACTTCTAACCATTAATATCTCGGGACTTATATGAAAAATGATAAAAAAGATCACAAAATAAGTCCAACAACAACCCTCAATGTTGATGCATGCTTTTAAAAAATTGCATACACAAAGAAGTGTTGAGAATAGACCCATCAAGATGATGGTAACACTTGGCACATTAGCCATACTGGGTAAGGATTGTTTCTCAAATGATCACTACATCATATAGTCTGAGCCATGAAAGCTTGAAACTTTGACTCGTTGGATCAATAATTCAATCTAAATGTATAATCCCTAAGTGGTTCATCTTGTTATGGTCCTCTAAATGGAAGAACAAACCTACTTGCAACAAATATTGGACAAGCTTAAACTACTATCGTTCTCAATTTCCTTAAACTCTAGTATTTGAAAGTAAAAAATAGAGATAATATGGTAGTTCTCATTTTCCAAATGATAAGAAACAATGATTGCATGACTACTGCAAGCCTCTCATGATAGCCTGATGCCCATAATTTATATACCAAAATTGGGGCTTATTTAGGCATTATTTATATTGATTTCTCTCACTTTTGCATTTTTTATGAACATTTTGCATGTATTGCCTAAAATAATTCGTGTGCATGAATATTTGACATTTTACATGCATATAGAGAAAGATTTCTACATTTCAATCAATTGTGTAATATTCTTTTGATTTTTAATCAAATGATGTGGGATGTGACATTGTGGGAAGAAGGTGGCAGTGGAGGTGATCGTGAATTGCTCAATTCAAAGTTTTACATCTGCTCACCACACAATTCCCAACTATCAAGCTCTTCAAAATCATATGTCGACATACTTAAAAAAGAGATTACATGTGGTAAACGTCATCATAATATTCTAAAATATTGTAGTAAGTACGTCTACACATCTTTCATATACCTCTCATACAATGAGTTGCAATAAGATAAACCAATGCTTGGAAGTAATAAAGATAACACAAGTAATGTTTATTGACAATAGATATCACATATTTTAAGAACATTTCCATCATAGACTCATGCATCTTCCACCAAAGGGATAGATGATTTTAATCCTTATGATCTCCTACATAAGAGTTGGATCATATATACAATGTGATCTCCTACCAAATAGTTAGATCACTTCAATGCATTATACTACAAAATAGTTTAGTTCTATCATATGATGGATAATATTTGTTGTGTTTTAATGTGTTTTGAACTATATATACAGAAAATCAAGAAAGGTAGCAAACAAGAGAAGTTATGTCATGCAACATCATATGCCAAGTATTTTTTACACATAATGCATCCATATTGTATAACAGGTCAAGTAAGAGGTAAAGCATACCTTCAACAATGATATACTAATCATCACATACATGAGTCTTCTATAACCTTAGTTAATCCTTGATTAAGACAAGACCACATACCATCCTTAGATTCTTCATTTCCTTATAACTCATCTTAACCCTAATCAGGTTAAGGTTAGGTTTCAACTTAGTTTACTAGAATACCAATCATTAGTTGTCTTCTTGATTTGGAATTATTTTACTGATTTCATATTTGATATTATGGTTCATTAACTGATAATTGTGTTTCACATTATTATGTGAACATATTAATCTTAGGTTACATGCATTAACCCAAGTTAGGTTTTCTCATCATTGTAGGTTATGTTACATGTAACATGACTTATATATAGACTATTGATCTCAGAGTTACATATTATCTTCCAATTACTGATATGAGCCCATACTATAATTTTAATAATTTTGTGAGCATATTTGTAGTTATTGAACATTAATTAGGATTATTATCCCTAAATAGCTATATGAAGCATTTCACATGATTTTGTTCATCAACGGCATAATCACTAAACTTAGATAGATTACAAATGTGATTTAGGATCTAGTGACATGTTATCATAATATTAGAAAATCATTTGATATTTATTACTCATAAAACATGTGTCATATATCTTACATGATATCATTGTTATTTAAGCATCAAAAGACTAATAGTATCATTTCATGTTGTTCTACTCCTTTGTCTAAGAATTTTGGTGCCTTAAAATTTTCTGATAAGGGAGCTAATTACTATGAATTATTAAGATGCTTCTTATTTTAGAAGATAATTACCTCTAGTGGCCAATCAATTTTTGCCACATATTGTTCAACCCATCTCGTATTTCTAAATTGAATGGGCAATTCATGGCTATAGACCCAATTAGGAGCCCCACATCATTCCTCCTTTCTCATTTCTGCACACCTCTTCTAACAATGCGGGGTCTGTGAGACTCTATTATGGCATGCACGAGCTACCATTGTGGTGAAGGTCCACGATAATAAATCAATTTCTCTCTTCTACTCCTCAACCAATTCTGACTACACCTATGTCTCCTCATTATTTCTAAGGTGTGAAGTAGAAAGACTTCATATCTTCATTGCATGTAGGTCATCTCAACTCCAAGCCCACTGTCAATAGATCTTTGACGAGAGAGTCATGATCTCCTCCTTCTCAGTCTCTACTAGTGCCTCCATTGTCTTTAGAGTGTATTTGCATAGAGTTTCATCACTGGAGTGGGTCTTGGTGGCCATTGGAACTCAGGCTTGCTGGAGCCCTTCTCTGCCTACCACCGTGTCTTTGAAGCATAGCAAGAAAAAGGTGTCACTATCCTTCTCCTCACCCTTTTCTAATGCCTTCATCTTATACACCTAGTCCACAAGGATCTTCTGAGATACTACAATTCATGGATTCCTTAGAGATCTTCCTCTTGAGGCCATCTCCAAGAACACATTTGGCCTACACAGATCCAATATTGTAGCTCTTCATAATGATCTCCCATAATCTTCTGACGTTCTAGTGTTGTTTTTTGATTCTCATCATTGCCAACTAAACCTCTTTGTCCATCTCTCTATGTTTTATTCATCCTCATGTGGTTTGTGAGAAAGGGTGGATAGGAGACAAAGATGAGAGCTTGAAACACCATCACTCCTCAGAATCTACTCTCAAGTATGGGGTTAATGGGCACACACGATGAAACCGAAGACAATTTCTTAACTCCCATGACATGTTGTCGCACGACATGATATCTTGACAATGTGTGATGGCATGTTGAAGCAGATTGTAACCACTATAACGAAGATGGTCTACATAGTCATAGATCATATTCAACACTCAGGATTAGGGATTTTACTATATCGATCCATGGGTCGCAAGACACTTGGGCACCTCATTGAGATGGATATCAAACTGAAGGCTAAATATAATGGATTCCTCAATCTATCATACCTAAATGTACATATTATCTGATCACTGTCCGGTGTCATTATCTTTTCTAGGAACATCCCAAATTTCATGAAAATTTTGATGTAGCTTTATTGCAATCCAGATAACATACTATCCAGTCGACTTTCAACTACATCAAACTCATTAATATTCACATAAATTCAAAACTACATTCCAAACACAAATATATGAATTCTCTTATCTAGTTCGACATCTAAAATTCTAAAAGTCCACATCACAACATGCAGGTGTCCATATAAACGATGAAGATAAAGAGATAAAGGGTTGAGTCTTAGGTACAACAACATGAGAGGTAGCACATCAAGTTAAGGAGATGTCCAATCATTATTGATGGAGACTAACTCCACTCTTTGAGAGAATGACCACTCATAAGTAGATGATGGGGAATTTCTTCATGCCAGATAACACACCAGTACCATAACTAAAACATTAACACAAGAGGTCACTGGCTCAAGTAAATGTAGATTTGTGCTTCCTTATTTCATAATGATGAACCAGAGGAGATCATTAATTCGGAAGACATCAAATTGGTCCATAAAAGAACTTTCCTTGAGATTTGTGTCACCTAGGAGACATAAGAGTTCTTGACTAAACAAAATAAGTATGATGCCATCATAAGATTAATAGGAAGACTGGTAGGTTTTTTGGACATGGAAGTGCACTTCAATTTTTTATGGAGGTTTATGGGTCATCTTGAAGTGTTTGAACTATCCAACTAGTACTATACACCTAAATTATCCAAAACATGAAATCATGTGAATGTTGTAACCAACAATCCTTGGTCATTACATAGAACTTTTCTAAAGTTGTGTCCATAGTATGGTTATTTTGAACCCTCTAACTGCATCCCATACCACATTGTTACTTGGATCCAAGTAGTCAAAATTCCACCCCAGTATTATCATAAAAAAATCTTTGCTCGTATTAGCCAAAATGTTGGATGTTTGATAAGGTTGATGATCACTCAACAAACCACATGAGGTTCAAATTTTCTAGGTTTCCTATTTAGATAAACACTAGATAACTAATATATCATAATATCCTTACCAATGTTTTCCAAAACAACATAGTGTATGAGTTTGTACCCAATTAGGGTCAACAGTGTGAGGATCTAGGGGATGTGGCCAAGGACGAAAAGGGCCTTGACATTGATACATGTGATCCCACACCCCAATAAAGCAATGATGATGTAGGGGTAAGATTCACAAAGGCGTATGAAAAGTGGAAAGTCCACTACCTGAAGAAGATACTAATTATTAGGAAACCAAGGAACAAAGAAAATAAAAAGTCATTGCAAAAAGGAAAAGGAAGAGCCAAAAAATATTGACTTCATGATGAGGAGGAAGTAAGAGATGCTAATGAGGAAGAGGTCTAGGACTGCCAAATCATCAACAAAAAGTAGAACCCAATAATCTTTCATATCTAGAGGATAAAGAAAAAATTAGTTATGAATATAATAAAACACTAAATGACACCTAAAGGATCTAAACAATTCTAGCACTTAAGAAGAGACAATTGTACAAAATGAAATTGAATAACACCCATAGTTCCCATATAATGGTTACCCCATTTGGGGAAGAAGTGATTCTGGGTAGATCTCATGAGGCTAAGACTATTCTAATGGTTGAGATGATACCTATAGAGGGTGAAGTAGGGTGACCCTAAATCCAATACCCTAATCATCAATGCTAGTAGGAAGGCAAAAGAAAAAATAAATAGATGTAGCACATCTGTAGCTTAGTCTAGCAACCCTCACAACACTAGAAGCAAACCCAAGAAGGGGTGGCGGTCCGAGGAGGTAAATATGGCAACAATTTGTAGTAATCCAACTCTCCTATTATCTTCTAATGATTAATAAAACTATATGGAATATAATATGTAGTAGCAAAGCTAAAAGCATATGCGCCCTCAAAAACTTCACTATGATGTATAAATAAAGCTAGTCGCAATTAAAGAAACCCGTATCTCAGAGGGGGGGGGGGTTCTAAAACGTCCATTAAAGACCTTAGATACATTAGCTTGCATGAAGTAGAGGCTCAAGGATTTGATGGTGGCATTTCACTTCTATGTAAAAAACGAGAGTCTAATATCTACATCATCCAAAGTCATTAGTACCGGGTGCATTTTTATGTCAATGGAAACACTTTTTCCGCCTATGTTTATGTGTGCCAAACACCAAGTGGTATGTCGATTATGTGGAACAATCTACAAATTTCTCAATGCAAACATAAATAAACCTTAGATAGCACTTGGCAATTTCAATTGTATGGTGTAACTTGATAAGAAAATTGGAAAGAAAACAATTTTAAATATAATGAGGTAACCATGTTCTAGAACACCCTCCTTCTTGAGGGAAATATGCTGGGGAAACTTTTTCACATGTGTCAGAAATAACAAAAATATGTTAAGGAAAGTAATGTTACATGAAATGGATCTATTAGACAAGACAAAACCTCTTGTTACAACTTGTACATAGGAGATCAAAGAACATTGGAGAGTGATATTGTTGGTTTTTCTTAAATAATAATTATCTAAATGACATGAGATCTTAAATAATATGTCTAGAAATAGAACTTGTAGAGATGAGCATGAGTTTTCTACCTAAACTAAAAGTTTCAAAGAATCTCAGGATGCTATGGAACTTAAATCACAATTTGACAAATTAGCAAAGAAGCTTGAAAAGAATGCCTTGTTTGGAAGAAAAGAAGAAAAATATTATATGTATATGCACCAACACCAAAGCAGAAGTTATGACTACTAGAGGAGTAACCCAAAGTACTCATGTAAAGATCCTTACAATTTCTAGCATGATCCAACATAGGAGCCTAGACCATTGAAGCATAAGCAAATCCCAAGTAAAGAAGATGACCTATAATATATCCTCAGGAAGTTGATCACTGAGAGTGGAACATACTTTTAGAAATTGAACAGAGAAAAGAAGAACATGAAAGTCCAACTGATAAAATTAGAGACACAATTATCATAAGTGGCGTTTGATGTGGTACAAATGAAGAATCTATCCACTAAGACAAAATACCAACATTACCAAGCAAAGAAAATCTTTTTCTTTTGCAAAGATGGTTGTGTCATGAATATTGAGAAATCAAGATACATATGTGATCGAAACGTTCTATGACACATGCAGGAACATGAACCCCAACTCATAGATTTTAATGTTTAGATAAGTGGAATGTAGAAAGAAGAAGAGACTCAGAGATGAATAGGACTTCCATCTTCTAAACAAAGTACAAAAAATAATAAACAAACACTAGGTATCCCTCAAGTCCTAAAAAATATACATCCACAATAAGAACAAGTAAAGACTTTTCTCTGCACTAAGGCATCAATGATTGATAAGGAAAAATCTTTGTTTGATATGAAAAACCTCCAATGCAGACACTAGTTTAAATAAATAATAGGATGTTATCAATTCGAGCTTAGGGGATAGAACCCCTAAGAAGACCTATATCATATGAAATAAGCATACCACCTTCATACCTACAATCTCAATTCATTTGGTCGAGTCCAAGTATAACATTTTTGTCAACGAATAAGGAAGAATAATCATGGACTTCTTAAATGTTTTTTATAACTTCACATGAATCTTTTGTTGGTGTAGGTCTTTGGGAAAATACTATCTTGTGGAAAAATATTAAGGTAGATCATTACAATAAGAGGCACATCAAGGACTCAAATCATTTTATTGTTGATGAAGTAGTCATCGCATTGATCTAGAGTTCACTCCAAACAAAAAATGGACCTAGGATGTTTCAACATCCCTTAGTAAATTGGGAGTATAAAATTTGGTGAAGTACTTTGCAATTCTGGAGCATGTATTAATTTTATGCCTCTTTCTACTTTGAAGAAGCTTGGCTTGAGAGAACCCACCTAGAGTATGACATTACAATTTGAGAGTGATTCCATTGTATAAACTCTGGGAATACATGAAGAGATATTGGCCAACATATATAAATTCATATATCATGTGGATTTTATGGTGTTGAACGTGCTAGAGAAAAGGGGATCTAGTTACCATAAAAAAGACCATTCCATGTGTGCCAACTTGAATTTTTCTCTCTTCTCAACTCTACTCTTATATGATCATAAAGAGAATATCTCACCTAGTATGATTTCAATTACATGGTTTCAGTGTGTTGATGACCCAAATAGATCAATATACACTTGATGAACTAACTTGTGACATAATTAGCTCAAAGTCCTAGGTTTGAATTTCTTAAAACACTGTACTCTTTCAAGAAATATTTGACCTCCTAAACAGAATATCCATGCTTACTAGTATAGTTCATGTTGTATATCATTCTATCATGAATCCAATGGTGAAACAATTGCCTCAATTGGATCATGCTAGTCCGAGTTATGGTTTCTCAAATTATACATAAAATTATACGTTAATTCATCAAATTTGCGTGCTTCTACACTAATTGGGACAAATATGGGTGTGCAACCCACGTAGAGTGGGTGCCCACTCTTTTAGGCTTTTAGTTGATTGGATATCTATCATAGTTGAATCCTTGTCCATGGATCGACACTAGGAATCCAACAGTACATATGTCATCTCCCACCTCAGTAATGTAGGTTGGCACAAACAGTGATGTTGCCACCTACTCCACTTTAGCTCTATCAATGACCCTTGTTCTTGCTTCCTTTTCGTGAAATCAAACCCCATTTGCAGCCTATCCACTCCCACATCTTTTTTCTGCTCTTTTTTTGCTCCAACACACACCCTCTCCCCTATATCCACATTGTCTTATACCTTTAGCAACCCTAGCCGCAAACTTTGCATAGGTTTGGAGCTTTCACCCTCAACCACCCTTTCCATTTGGAAACCCTCCCAAAAGGATCACAGGGATACTACAGACACTAAAACTTCTTTCCCAGACCTAGCACATGCTTCTTCCCACTAATATTCACTATCATTGGTGACCTTATGCTACTTTGAACCAGTAGGTTGTTGGCATCCTCATAGAAAAAGGTTGATGGGTTGGTGCCACGTGAATCGACCGATCCTGGAACTAGGAGAACACCATCTAGATCATCTTTGGGTTCACTAACCCACTGGTGCTGTGCCATAGTGGTGGGGGGTGCATAGTCAGGGAAGCACATTGTGATAGCCAGCTGTCGCGGCCCTCATGTACATGCGAGTTAGTGGTGATGAGTGGTCTTGGGTCTTGTAAGGACACAAATTGGTAGTGGAAAGAGACCAAAACCTTCCTACAGCTAGACATGATGGTGGTGAGTGTTCATAGGCATCCTTGGGCTAGTATTATGGCACATGCCACCAGATCCCTATAAAACAACCCTAATCGTCCATTAACTGAGTATGTCACACCCTACATTTTTATATAATTCTTAGGCCTAATCTTGTAAATTTAATAACTCTTAAACCTTTGGGAAAATGGGTCAAACTAATTTGTTATATTTATTAGATTGACAAGATCTACAACTCGTGCATGAAGTTAGACCCTAAATCTCTTCTCAATCTCCTATTTTTCTAAAAATGCACAAGCATTGTCTATGTTGACTTTTTGTATGTATATTGATGATAAAAGTTGTACCTTTATTGCTTAATCTACCTACTACTCATCAAATTTGTAACATATCACTATATTTGATATGTTTGAACCCCTAATCTTACCATTTTCCCTTGGATGACTCTAATGCATGACTAGGGCTAACACGAGACTTGAATGATTTACTTTACGAATCATCCCATTTTCCCTTAAAAAATAGAAATCTAAGGGAAAATGGGATGATTAGTAAAGTAAATCATTCAATTATTATATTAGACATAGTCATGTGTGTGTCGCTTTTATATAGAAAAAAACATAGAAAAAAGGACATCATGTGTGTGCCCCTTTTATATGAAACATGATATACCTTGGAGCAAATGATGTGTTTGACATGTATTGTACATCAAATGGCTTTGCATTATTGAAATAGGTAACTTTATGATGTTTGGAGGCCCTAATACCAAAGATTCACACCATTTCTAGATTTGGTTGTGTATGTGACCCTAACTCCACTAGTTATTGCCTAGTGTGACACTTATGCCCAAAAATTGAAATTAGTTTTGATCCACTATCCTTCACTTCTAAATCATTTAATACTCAATCACTTATGATATATTTGATGTCGATGTCCCATATTATTCATATGTTCATTATATAGGGAACCATTTTGATATTTGTATGTAGTTGGGAATATTGAAATCCAATGTTGGTTTATAATGCATGCATTGTAGCATCCAACCAACCAACTTAAATTATGCTTCTTGTGTACCAATACTACTAATATAAATCATCCTTTATGTGTGTGAATCATGAATATGTGGATTATGAACCTCGTTCCCCTACTATGACTCTTTTTACCATAAAATGTACATAAAGGAAACATATCATGTAGTGATAATATATAACGCATGGAACCTCAAAATGAAAAAAAACAACTTGACCACACCTTCATGATGAAATATAACTTTGTAAAACATCATAAAACATATAAATAAGCAACCTTGAACCTAATTTGGCCAAAACCCTAAAGATGGAACTAATTATTTTTAATGATGAAAATCTAATGCATATATGTAATCTTGTTCTTAATCAGGTTTAGCTTATGATCTAAAAGGTCAAGATAGAGTTATGTTATGGATATTTCAATCAGGTATGGGCTTTAATAATTATATGACTATCTCTTTCTTTCTTAAATAGTGATACATAAGTATGCTAGTCTACTTGCTCAAATATTTCCATGTAGTATTCTATTGTTGTACTCAATATTTGTCTTGTTAATATTATAATTTGCAAAAATAGAATAGAAATCCGTAATACAAATCTTATGAACTTTCTTGTATTATTGAAGTAAGGAAAAAAGGCTGGGAGCCTACTTGATTTTCCAAGATAGGTTGGACCATGCTGATAAAAGGGCTACCTCTTGGTGATGGCCTTGAGGTTTCTCATATAGAAAATGCTTAGCTAATATTGAGAACTATTACAAACTCTTCCTATGGGATATTAGTCAAAGGCCTTATAGATAAATGATGTTGTTGGTATAATTAGCATAAAATGATATAAGACATGGTCTCTCAGTTTTTTTAAATTCTTAACTTGTTTATTTTTTATCATTACTTCTACAACTCTTTTCAAATTATGAAAAGATTATTTATATGTGTTTACTTAAAAATATTTCCATATGTGGACTTCTACCCTTGTGTGTTGACTTTTCTTGTTGCACATATTTTATAGGTTCAAATATGGATAGATAGATGAGGGTATGATGAGCTATGTTAGGTGTAATTTTTGTAAGATCCATAGAGTCCATGAGAAGACTTATACTCTTTAATATGTAATTGAAATCTTATAGCAAGACAATGTGCTTAATAATTCTTATTGAATGTTAATATTATGGTTGGTGATTTTGTCTTTTTATCTATTCATGTATGCTAAGCTTTTACGCTTCTGTATTCACATTGTGATAATACCATGTAAGGAGATATGCCTAGATCCTATCACCATTGACTTTGTAGTCATCTAGAGTTAGTATTTGGGTGATAAATGACTCTGTGACATAGGGTATCATAGAATGAACAATAACTATACCGAACATTTCTCACTTGAAACACAAACTAAACACAACCTTACATCTCAACCCTAAAAAGTTATTAAGATGTCCTTTTTGTACTATAATGACTTTACCTCTAGGTCAGAGCCTAGATGCTCTAAAACTAGGTGTCGTCCTAGGTAATCCCTAGAATATTTGTTTTATCCTCCTTTTTTCTTGTAGTATGGGTTGTATGTGTGGGACGGTTAGAAAAGGGATAGTTATGAATAAAATCCTAGACATGTATTCGTGGAATGTGTTAGGATAGATGCACATGTGTGAAATATTTTCACACTAGTTCTCTAGGTGTTATGTTTCTAGACTATTTAATGAGAGTGAAAACAAATATTGGTTTTTCTTTTATTGAATGGAGTGGGGTGGTTTCTAATTCATATTTAAATGTTGGATAAAACCCATTTCAAATATTAATATATATGTATATATGAAAATGTTACCACATGCAAAAAGGTAGTGAGTATCCATGTAACCTAAACGAAAGATATGTAATATTAAGTCTTGATGAGAGTGTGTAGGTGGTAGTTGTAGTCTATAGATTTTCCTTGAGCCATGATAATGTTTGGTCTAGTAAGTAGCGTAGATAACCGATGTTGTTGTTGTTGATGTTGATGATGATGATGATGATGATTATATTGATTGTGATAATGATGATGATGATGATCATGATAACGATGAAGACAATGATGATGACAATCATGACAATGATGATGACGACGACGATGATGACCATAACCATGTTGATGATTATGATGATGGTGATGATGATGATGATGACCATGACCATGTTGACGTTGATGATGATGATGATGATGATGATTATGATGATGATGATGATGATGATGATGATGATGATGATGATGATGATGTTCACAACAACAACGATACTGATGATGATGATGACGACGACAATGACGATGATGAGGATGATGACGAAATAATGAAGACAATGACAGTGATGATGATGATGGTGATGGTGATGATGATGATGAGCATGAGGATGATTATGATGATGATGATGATGACAATGATGATGACAATCATAATGACGACAACGATAATGATGATTATGATTATGATGATGATGATGATGATGATGTTGATGAGCTTGATGTTGAAGTTGTTGATATGATATTTCTTCAAGATGGACTGTGTTTGCATTTGAAGGATCAAATATGCTTTGATGACATGAGATGATTTCTATTACACAACCCTATGTAAACTTAGCAAAATGTATGGTACATGTTTCTTGGATGATGTGCTAAAATATCTAGTTGGTTGGCATGCTTACTTTATCCTAGTCTGGTACATGTTGAGATACACTACCTGAGATATGGCATTAGACCAACAGATGCCTCAACCTCTTTACAAAGAAGTTTCTCTAGCATGGGACATACAAAAAGGGTGAACTCTTGATATGGGTCAACCTAACATGGGAAAGTTATGAGTACCTAAACTCCTATGTGTGTGTATATATATATATATATATATATATATATATATATATATATATATATATATATATATATATATTGTGTGTGTGTGTGAAATTTTTAAACTATGCACAATGATATACATGGTAATGATTCCCTAGATAATATATTTTAAGTATGTGAAATGTGTCACCTAGTGCGCCAATCCCTAAAATATTTTTAACTCTAGATTTCCTCTAAAAGATGTAACTGTAAAGGAAGTGGCAATTTAATCTATGATGTTTTCTATATAGGTGAGGGAGATGTATGAAGACCCTAAAGTGTTGTACATGATGTGCGATCTCCATGATGAGCTTGATACTTCTGTTAATGGTTTGATACAAAACAATTTTGTGGTTTCTCTCATTTGGAATGTTGGGTAAAAATTAAGTATGGGCACATATTGGCGGTTAGCATTTTCTTCCTTGACATATATGGTCTTAGCTTGAGTGCCTCGAGCTTGTGGATTTCTTTCTATATATAAGTGAGATAATTGTGAAACCTTGATGTTGTTTCTAAAATTTTGTTTGATAATAAAGTATCTCACTTACATTAAAATGTTAACATAAGCACGATAAGTCACTATCATAAGATAGACATGATATGAAACTAAACCATGCGTGAAAGATTTAAGTTTGAAATTTTGAACTTGATATAATGATGCCCTTGCAATCTTATTTCCAATAAAAATTCGGTATACATGCTCAAATTTAGATCTAAATGGAATGTAATGCACATTTTTTTTTGAAACAGAACAATATCATTGACAAGCCTTACAAAATCTACAAGATAGGAAGGTGACACTGAAGGACCATAAAACACTCCTATTTGAATCTGACATAGCACACAAGCTTAGATTCAGATTTGGTAGTCAAATTTTAGCAATGATCTCTCCACATAGTGGATGAACAAAGAAAATATAAATAAGAGATACCTTCAATCTAAATTATCCCATGAGATAACCAGATGAGAAGTGAACAACACTACCAAAAGAAATAACCATCACATACCTGCCAATGAACCACCAACATGGAAATAAAATGGGAAAAAAACACACTACTAGAGACCTACAACCTCTCACTAAAAAGCAAATACCAACATAAAGAGGCATAAATAGGAAAAGAAAGAAGACCAAACAAACTACCCACCTACAAACATGACTCAAATAGGAAAAAACACAAACGGATAAAGGGAGCCTCCAAGGTATCAGCAAGGAAAGAAACTAATCCCCTGAAGGTGCAAACAAGCTAGCAAGAAAAGCCTTAATAGTGAAGGGTGGAGGGTAGAGAGCACAAGGAACCCCAACACCACTCCCAATAACAATAGAGGTCCCCCTCCAAGCTCAAGTAACAACTTAAGGTTCAAAGGGATGGGAATTGGGTATGGGAGATCCATCTCAAGAAAAATAAGATCCCTGATTGTCCCTTGCCCCCAAAAGGCACATAGAGGCACATGAGACCCACCGCCAGAATGGAATACCACTCAGTAGAGATAGATGACTTGAGTAGAAGAAAACGTGGAGAGGAGTGAAAAAGGAAAGGAAAGGGGGGTCTCAACCTCCTGGAAGATGTCACCTAGGGATTGAGCCTCAAAATATCAGCCACCCTCTTATTCCTAGAGTGGGAACGGATCTAAATGCACCCTTGGTGTTCTAACCCAATGGCAGGAAGCTAGACACCATTGGGACAGGGAAGGAGGCAACCATCGAGGAGGGTGGGAGCCTCAGGGGGGATATACTCCACAAAATGATGAGCATGAGAAGAACATAGGGGGATAATGGAGGAACCCTCTAGTGGCCTGCCTCCTCCTCTTAGCAAAGACTGTGGCCGCTTGGGAGCCCTAAATCTCCTAGAGTGGGGATGAGCATGCTCTAGGAAGCCAGTTTCAAACGTACTGTACATAGTTGCTAGAATTTGGTGAAAATCTAAAGCATGCATGGATTTTTTAATAATGATGAATATCAAGTTCTAGGATAATATCAATTGAAAGGAAGGATAATAAACATGCTCATTTGTAAGATTGATTTTGATAATCACGCCTTGATCTTTTATGAATTCATGAACAAATTTCTATTCCAGTGGAGATGAAGAATGTCAAGTTTCTAATGTCAAGATGATGCCATGAGATGATAAAACATCTACAATATGAATATAATTGAGATGGGTAAATCATTGGCGATGATAAGATAAGTAAGAACTTGTGGTTCTGGATACCTTGGCACCTAAGTTGGTTACTTACATATGATGGATATTGTTTGTGACCCTTGTTTATGATCTTGGATAAATTTTGAGAATTACATTTCTTTTAAGGTGGGAAGGATGCTATCTCTCTCCTCTATTTTACTCTTCCTCCTTCATCAACCGATCATCTCACCTAATATGTCAATGATATGGTTTTAGAGTGTTGATGACCCTATTAGATCACTATATATGCTTGATGATCCGAGTTGTAACATAATTATCTCATAGACCTAAGTTTTAAGTTATTAATAAGCCACACTCTTACAAGAAAAATTCAAACTCCTAAACTATATCTCCTTGCTTCATAGTATAGTTCATGTTGTAGGTCCTTCTGACGTGAATCCAACTATGCAAAAATTGCCTCAATCAGACTATCCTAAGCCCAAGTAATGGTCATTTAAAATCTGGGTCAATTTATATGTTAATTCATAATATTTAAGTTTCTTTACCCTATTTGGGCCAAATATGAGTGTTAAATACGCTTAAGAGTCGACACTCCCTTTATTTTCTTATTGTTGATTGGATCAACAATGATTGTTGGATCCTTATCCATGGATCAACCCTAGCAATCCAACAATATAGACAACATATCCCACTATGTACTATAGGCCAACACACACAATGCATCTACCACCTACTCTACATTAGCTCCACCAATCATCCTTGTTCTTGATTCATTTTAAGAAATGAAACCACCATTCACATGCATTCTTCTCCCAAATCATTATTCTCATCTTCTTTCACTATGTCATGCACGCCCTAGTCCTATGTGTCCAATTCATATTCAACCTACAACAACCCTTGCCATCACCTTGTCCAAGGTTTGGGGTTTGAATCCTCAGCCACCCTCGTCCATGGGAAACCCTCATTCAAGGTCCTTAGGACCATGACAACCAACACTACCTCTTTTCCAGCCCTCGCACATGCTTCTTAACCCTCCTATTTGTAACATCCATGACCTGGGTTATGGCTTAACCGTAGAAGTTTTTCTTAAGTAAGTTATTCATAAACTTGTTTTAATCTTTTTAAAAGTAATTAACACTCTTGTAGAGTTTAATTTTGAAGTCTGAGCTTATTTGCAAACTATTTGTGCAGTATATGATATTTTGGGTATAAAGTGCAATTTACCCAAGATGAGGGGATACATTTCAAAATGTCACATGTTGAATGTATATGACGTGATTTAGCATCATAATAGAGAGAATTATGCTAAGGGGTGGCTTGTGGAAAGCCTGAATTCAAATTGAAACTTGTTTGAATAATGTTAGTGCCATGTGCACCAATTTTTTGTACAAATTGTAATTTACCCAAAATGTAGGGTTGATATGAAAATTAACACCTCTAAAGTGTCCCTACTCCCTTCTAGTATCATATTGATGAGAGAGAAAGATGTAGACACCATGTTTTAATCATGATTGATTAATGGCACTCTTGGTGATGAAAAGACTAAGAAAGGGGTTGAATGTTAAACCCTAATTTGAGTTGTATCAAGTTGAAAAGCTTATATATGGAGTACCTATTGGCCAAGAAGCCATAGGGGGAGTCTCATATCGGTTTATGAAATTTAGTCCTTGCCCATGATGAGAAAAGCACCTCAAGGAGGTGAAGTGCATCGGTTTACAAATTCCTTAGAAAAGTTATATTGGGTTGTGAATAAAGTGGTGATTGAATTGATATATCTTATCTGAAGAGATAAGTGATGGAAGAAATTTCATCTCTAGATTATCCTCAAGTGTTTTACATGTCAAGATAAATATAAATGCATGCATGGACACATGTCAACCATGCATGGACAAGTGGCACTTAGTAGCTTAAAATGATAACACCTCTTTAACATAGTTTTTTATGAACGTCAAGTATATATACCCTTCTTTTCAACCACTAGTGAACATTTTCAAATCAAAACACCCTCTTTCTCTACGATATCATGCATAGAGTCTTGGTATAATGCATAGGTGAAGTAGTATCGTGCATTGGGCTTGGGTATTGGCCATAGCAAGTTGATATCATCCTTGTAAGATGATATCAACCTAGTAAGGTGATATTGGCCATAGTGGAGTGATTTTGGCCACAAGTGAAGGGGATATCGGCCACAAGTGAGGGAATAGAGTACATGAGTAGTGAGATATCGTTCAAGGTGATAAGGAGCAATAAAAAGCTAAATTCGTAACCCTAAGGTGAGGCCATGATCATCTTCAACCTTGGATTGAAGTGTGAATCTAGGTTATGATCTTCCTTTCTTTTCTTCTTCACCAAATGCTTATCCTTTGTGATTCTTTGCATATAGAGGAGTTGTGAAGTTCATCTTCAACCTTAGGAATGTGATTCTTTGGAGCTTGGAGATTTGAAGTTGTTATTAAGGTAGGTAATATAACTTTAACCAAATTATATTATTATGCACTTTCAATTCTATCATACTTATTGATCTACTTGCAATTTTGATTTCTCTTGAATAATTGATGATCATATGAGTTGTAAAATTTCATGTGATTGTTGTCCATGACTTAGAACACTAAGAACGAGATTCTAGAGGTTGATGGTGATGACATCATCAAGGGTAAATTGATATCAGGTTGAAGCACACACCTCCAACCCGATATGGTGATGGAACCCTATGTGATATGAAAACCGATATACCTTGGAACGCCACACCCCTATCAGTTTGTACAATGGGTTGTCAAAGTTTTAACTAGTTGTCTAGCCTGTCACTTAACCCATAGTGGAGGGTAGGTCGATACCCTAAAGGTTTGAATAGGCATGAGCATAAGGGTCTAACCCAATATGGTGTGTAGCACATACACACCTCTCTACCAGATATGGTGTGAAGCGCACACACAAGTCTCTGGCTGATATGGTTTGAAGCATACACACACCTCTCTACGCCATATGGTGTGAAGCATGCACACACCTCTCTGCCCGATATGGTATGGAGCACACACACCCCTCTTTGGCTGATATGGTAAGCACACATACACCTCAAAGGTGATATGGTAAGCACACATACACCTATAAAGTGATATGGTGAGCAAACAAACACCTCTTACCGAATATGGTTAGAAAGCATACACCTCTTGCCCGATATGGTAAGCACACATACACCGCTAAAGTGATATGGATAGGAAGCACACACCTCTTTTCCTGATATGGTGGAAGCACCTCAAAACCCATATGAAGGAAAGCACCTCAAATGTGATGTACTTGATGGAGTAATACATGAAGTGTCTTATATCAAGTCATACATTCAGACATAAGGAGTTTAATGAAAATATATTAAGTAGGCCAATGTACCTTGAAGGAAAGGTTGATCCAGCTTAATAAAGAATGAACTAATCAACATCCTAGTGAGGATGAGAGAAAAACTCATAGTTTTGTGATAATCATGAAATGAGCATACATTAATACTCCTAATATGTGTAAAGTATGAATTAGGGTTTGATCCTTGATAATATGATCTTGAAACCCTAAATGGTTAATAATGGGAAACCCAAATCCTAATGAAGGATGACAATATGTATGTGAAACCCTAATCGATAAGAAAGGGAAACCCTAACCCTAATATTGGGATAATAGTGGTACCCTTGTATTGCATGGTGTTGATACATATTTGATATGGTTGTTATAATGAAATACTAACCATGCAGGTATCATGAGATGATAAGCATAGACAAGTATGAGCTATGATGTTTTATGTGATACAAACATAAATGGGCCTTGTGAGCCATGTGTGATGCTTGTGCAACAAGTATCATGTATACCTTGGTCTGAGTACCTAGAGGTAATAGTTACCTGATAAGTGGTAACAGTGTTCAGTGATGAACTAAGGGTTTGAATACCCAGTTCTAGTAATCACGATGATGATAATGCTAAGGGATGAGAATTCCCAGTAATGAGATAAAGGATTGAGATCCTGAATGTTATATGTGTTCCAAAGATTAGAAAATTATTTGAAATATGTATTATACCTTTCTTTGTAGCATATGTTATAATAATTCATGTTTGAAACTTGGTTTATTCTAAAAGATACTATAATGCACTTAATTAATCAAGTGAAATATCGTCATGTACTGCCCGGACCATAGGTCCATCAACGTCAGTAGCTGTTGAATGGTGAAATGGTTTTTCCCACGGGATTTCCTGGAGGGAATATTTTTGAATATGTGGGGGCGATGGGTGCCAATATCCTTACATACTAATGAGGGATTGATGAGAGATCTCCTTCATTATAATTCGGTATGGATGTAATCTCCCGATGAAAATAAATGTTAGGTATGGATAACGGAAATCTCCCTAAAGAGAGTGCATGATGTGGCTATAGATCTATAGAGAAGATACCAGTATACCTTGGTAAACTAATTGTAGTTGAAACAAGATGTCCTGCCAGTGGTCTCGCACTAACCGAGACAAGAGAGGTCATGGCAGTCGACTCTTGCGTTGACCTTGTATGGTACTGATGCTTTATGTAGCCATGGTCAGTTGGAGCATGAGTGATATACCTCATCTCCTCAGGGCATAAGTGTGATTTTAAACATGTAATCATCCATGTAGAGTATTTGCTTAAGGATTGAATATGATATCATTGTTTGATGTTACATTTATTTTATGCATCTTATATGGATAGATGTTATACATGTTCTTCATATTCCTTATAAATGAATAGATGATTTACTACTTTATCATATACAAATGCAATGCTTCAACAGATGATATTTCTCTACTCTCCCTAAATAGTGATTAAATCCATCTTATTAATGTAAAAGAATCCTCTACTCAATTTTATACCTTTATATGTGATAATAATATTGTTGGCAGAGAGTTATATCTCTTGCTGGGACATGGGTCTCACCCCGTTGGTCACCAACATTTTTAGGCGGATGCGGACGAGGAGGTAGGGACCACACTACAGTGGGAGGACAACAACATCAGGGACAGTAGTAACATCTTAGGTTGAGTGTATTGTTAGTCATGTTTTGTAGATAGAAGTCCTATGTGTCATCTTTGTACTCTTAGGTCCTTGGAGTCAGTACGTAAGGATTTTATGAACGATCTGAGATTTTGTCTTATATGCCGCGATGTTTTATGTCTCTTATGTATAGTTTTGGCAAAGAAAATGTTATATGTTATCCTCAAGATAAAATGGTACAATGTATGTACAATGCGAACCATGATGTATATAGCACTTTGGTTCTCTTCTTAAGAGTTTCCCAGAAATGGATCTTGTTGCAAAATGTTTTTGACTTTTAGTGATTTTGTTAATCCACTGCTAATGTTTATTCCATAATTATTACTGGTGACAACTTGATTTGATGTTGGGACATCACACTATTGGTAGTCACATGTGACCTTGCACTATTGTGAAGCAATATGTCATGGGCAGTCTCACAGAAGCAGTTTGGCTGGTCGATATTGCACGAAAATGGCCAACCCAAGAGCTTCTCCAATACCAATCGGCCATCCACATGGGTATTAACCCAGCAGTGTCATAGATCCATGTTGGTGTGTGCCCGTGCAGCCAAGGAAGGATGTTGCAGTAGAGAGAAATGACAGCTCTGACTTAGATGTGAGTTAGCAATGGCAAGTTCCCTAGGTGTTGTGGGAATGCACAATGGCGGTGGAAAGAAAGCATAACCCAATCTCAACCACATGTGATGATGTCGAGTAGACATAGACATTGATGTCGAAGTATGATTGCACACATCATGAGATCCCCATCCAACAACCATAATCATCCAACAAATGAGTTTGTCACACACCCTTAAATAAATATTGTTCTTGGGAATAATCTTGTAAAATGCACAACTCATAAACATTTGTCCAAATGGGGCGAACCAATATATCAAATTCATCCCTCAACATGATCTATGACTTCAGCATAGACTACATCTATTCTAAATCTCCTATGTTTAATAAAATAGAAGAACATTCACCATGCTGACCTTTCTTTTGGATCCCCCAAACTCCTTTCCTTTTTTAATTTTATGTAAAGTTTTGTACAAAAGGGAAAGAAAAAGGAGAAAGAATCTTAGCATGCAGGCTAGGAAATGAATGTACAATGCAATATTTTTTCCATAACTACAAATATGTGTCAAGAGAAAGACAAAACATAAGAACTATCAAAAATACACCATAAAAACCAAAAAAAACTCTAGACCTAGTAGGAGCCTCGACTTTAAAACTCCACAAAGGAAAAGATTTATCCAACTATAAGAAAATCAATCAATCTCAGAAAAAAAAATTAAACTATCAAGAATAGGCCATTGAACCAGAGAAGTATTCAAACCTAGTAAGAGCCTTCACCTTATAAAACTCCATAACGAATGTTTCATCCAACCATCCACAACTCAATCTGTCTTAGAGAAAACTAGAACCAACTATAGAAATGTAGAGGCTTTAACTACATAAACAAAGACCTATAAGACCCTTCATGTCAATGATGCACAATAGAACCAAAAAAATCCAAGAACAGAACTAGCCTCCATACCAAGAAAATGGTAAAAATAAAACCACAAAATCCACTAAGAGAAACTAAAAAGACTTCCAAAACACTACAATAGAAAACTCATAAGTGGGATGAGATCAAACCCAAAGACTTATATACTCCTACAAAATCTTTTGACTAACACTCCCAATAGAAACCTCCAAATCGTCATGAACCCTAGAATTTCTTTCCCACCAAATGTGGTATAGAGCACTGATCAACAAAAACTTATGCTCATTATTTTGAATGTTGATAATATCAACCAAATTGCAGAGAAGAAAACAAATATCTAATTCCTTCTCAAGACAACAATAGACCTCTTTAGTATAAGACCAATTATAGAAGATATGAGAAGAAGTTTCACAATCAAATTACCAAGAAAGCATATCAAAAGCCCAAGGAAACCCCTTATTCAAATATAGTCAAAATTAGGAATTTTATCATGTGCATTTTTCCACATATTCAACTGAAACTATGAGGAACCTTTCCTTACAGATCCAAGAAAAGATATCTGACTCAGTATCATAAATCCTAATAGAACTTCATATAGATTTCAAACTAAAAATATGTTTATCATTGAATTACAGACAGTCAACACCTTCAGAATCAATATAAATCATCTTAATATTTTTATTTCAGGGATCACCCATCTGTGATTTGACAAAATAGACTTGATTTTACAAGAAATAGGTAAACCAATCCTAAGAAAATCATCCTTCCCAATATGGTCCCATAAAAATTGCTTCTCATAAGTCCAGGGATCAAGCCAATGGAAAGTATCACCTCCATCACCAATGTCAAATTTTATCATAAGCCAAAAGCTCATATCTACTCTCAGGAATCATAGAGAACATCCTTGACAAAGAAGAGATACTTTTAATTGACCAAAAAGAGGATGTAGATAAATATCTCACTCACACAATTGACCCATAGATAGTTTTTTTTATTTGCAACATCCCATTCATTAAATAACAAACAATCCTGAGAAACTTTAGATATCTTTCTTATTCTAAGACCCCCTTCTTTCTAAGAAAAGTAACCCTTTCCCATTTCACAAGATGAACATGAAATTTACCATCATTTTTACCCCACAGGAAATCTCGAGAGAACTTCTCAATAGCCTCAATGGTAGATTTTGGAATGGGAAAAGCATAACACCAATGCAAGTATAAAACTCTAAGAGTATATTAGAATTGTTCCAATCTACCTAACATAGATAACATCTTTGACTTACACCATCCTAGTTTAGTCTTGACTTTATAAATAAAAATACAACACACATACCTTGGGATTCTTTCAATGACTAAAGGAACTCCAAGATATGTAGAGGGAAAACTACAAACCTTAAAATTAATAATATACACAATCTCATTCTCAAGTGAGCTTCTACTAACGATGACTTCTCTCTTAGAATTGTTGGTACTCAACCCTGAAAGCTTACCAAAGTTATTCAAAACTCAAAGTTCAACCATTAAATATTTAGAAGTTTCTTCAAAAAAGATCATAAGATTGTCAACTCAAAGGACAACCTTTAAATATTTATAAGTTTCTTCAAAAAAGAAAATAAGATCATCACAAAAATCAAATGAGATAGAGAGAAATAGTCAGAATCTTTAATAGGAGAAGGAAGATGGTTATCCACAACATGATTCATGATGACAGTAAAAACTTGCATGACTATGAAATAACACTTTGGTGCTAAAGCACCACTTTGTTGAATCTCATTTGAAGGAAAAAACCTCTCTGAAGGTTAACCCGTAAGAAGCACTTGGTATGAAGTAGAATTAAAGATGCTAGAAAAAGCACTTGGTATGAAGTTGAATTAATTATGCTAAAATCCAATTTATCTAAATAAAGGGAAACCTCATCCTATGACACACAACAAATAGAAAATTTCAATTTACATTGTCATAGGCTTTTAAAATGTCAGTCTTCAAACACATTTTGTTACCGTAGAGACTATTGAAATCATGAAGAATTTCATTTAAAAAGAGAATAGAATCTTTAATGTTTCAACCTTTGACAAAAGCATATTGATTACTAGTAATAATAGATGGAAGCATACATGTGATCCTATTAGCCGTCATTTTAGAAATCACTTTATACACAACATTATAGTGAGAAATAGGGTGCCCATTTTTCAATTTAGAAGTATAGGGCCCCTTTGGGATTAGAGTAATTAAGATATCTTTCGACTCTCTCAAGATTTTCCCTTTAGAAAAAAATACTTAACAATATTTGTGATATCATCACCCACTATAGAACATGCTTTCTTAATGAAACAAGTATGAAAATTGTCACCACCAGGTACTTTATCAACATTCAGATAAGCAATAGTGTCATCAATCTTAGTCTGGGTCACAATTTCAATAATACTAATCTTTTGTTCCTTAGTAAGGATAATGCCCGACCAACTGAAATAGTTTAGAACCACACATTTATGGTTATTGTTGAAAAGAATAGAGTAATACATAAGGATAAAACTTCTGATTTCACACACATCATAACTGATCTAAACATTAAGGTCCAAACATCTAAGTTGGTTTCTTTGACATCTAGTTATGAGTGAATAATATTTTTTTTTTAATTTTATCCCCTTTAGCAAGCCACTGTACTCTAGATTTTTACCTCACAAAACTTTCTTCTACCTTTTCTTCCTCATATAGGACTCTTCTAAAGGAATTCACTTCACTTTGAAGATCAGAATTTGAAGGATCAAGGTCAACTTTGGTCTGAGGCTGCAAAGCATTATACTTAGTTACTTTAACATTATTAAAAATATTACCCACACCCTTGTCATTCCATTCCTTTAACCAAGTTCTGTGTCTTTGAAATTTTGTGCGAACCTTGAACATAGATTTTACCTCAACAACCACATCCCATGCTTTCTTAACCACATAAATAAAGCCATCTTTCAAGACTAAAGAATTAATAAAATGTAAAGGAGACTTAATCATTCGAATTTGACCAATAGAGAACAAAATGTTTTTATTTTTACTAATGGTGTTAGAAATGACATCACTAGATAAGTCATCAATCAAATTCATAAACAAATCATTATAGAAGACCCTATCAATCTTTGAAGTAATAAACCCATCATCCTCTTAATGATTATCCCACGAGAATAAGGGACCTTTAAGACAAGCTCAAACATACAACATTTCAAAACCCAATCATTAAACTCATTCATAGATTTACTATTGGGAGGGTTCATACTGATTCTATCACTATCCTTGAGAAGTGCATTTAAGTCTACCAAAATAATCAAAAGTAAGCTAAAACCCTAGCTTACAGAATCTAGAGTGCCCTAAATAACAGGAATTAGAAAATAGTTATTATTAATTAAAACACTACAACGAACACAAAAATCGTATCCATAGAATAGTCTTTTGGATCCCAGATGATGAAAATCCTTTCCAGAGCATAAGAGGTGATATTTGAGAAAACTCCCCATTAGAAAACTAATTAGATATAAAATTACAAAGACCCCTCTTCCTTCTTTTAGTTTCTTGTAAGATGACAATTTTTCTACCCACCCTCCTCAAATCTATGTGAATACTATTAATCTTATTACTAATGCCCCACACATTGTCGGAGGGGATCTTCACATATAGAGTCATTTAATCACTTGGGTTGTTGATCTGGTGGCCTGAACACTTTGATCAATAGTTTCCAAGTTTTGAAAGTGAGAAAACACAAAGTTAATGACACTAACAGGATTACCCATCGTAGTCTTTGGGTAGATAGCAAGAGGACAATTAAATAACTGAGATGATTTAGGATCCACAAATGGACCATTCATAAAAGAAAATGATAGATCATCAAAAACTTGAACAGGGGAAGACTGGATCAACCCTGAGCCTACAATACCAATAGAATTTAGAATAAGTGGAGTATCAAGATTAGAAGGAATTTCATGATTGGTCGAGGAACTACCAGAAGTATTAACATCAGGGGAAGCATTTCCTTTGGAATAGGTTTCTTGATGAACCTGAGCCTTATCAGGTATACTTAAAGTGACATGGCAACACAAATCTTCATGTCTAAATATGTTACATCTTTCAAACACCGTCAGAAGCCATTCATACTCAATAAAAAGTCAAAAGATATTGTCATTATCACCTTGGAGTTTAATACAGGACGGAAACCTGGACATCAAGTAAAATAGAACTTTAACCAAGGTGTATTACAACTGGCTATAGTTCATGGTAGCTACGTATGTACTCACATGGTGACCCAAAAGGTACCAATGTGGTCAAACATTTTGACATCCCAAAGCACCAGTGCAAGGTCGAACAGTCTAATTCAGGTAGGAACACTCTTGAGACCAATCTTTGAAATGGGAAGCCCTGGAAGACATTTCATGAAGATAAGTGGAAAGTGTTTCACAAACCAAGGACCCTTTTCCATAGAAAATTTCATGTCACAGGGACTTCAAAATCTAAATTTGTACCTTTATTTCTAAATGTAGCTACTACTCATCAATAATCTATAAATATATTTGAATATGTTTGAACTCCTAATAATCCATTTTTCTATGGGATAACTCCAATGCATGACTAGGGATAATATGAGATTTTAATGATGTACTTTACCCTGGATTGCTAGTATTGATCCTAATTGAATTTTAGAATCATTCTAACTTCAAATATCAAAAACCTTGTTCTTCTATATGATTCTAATATCAATCCTACGATCCTTTTGACTATGTCCATTCTATATGACCCCTAATGCATGTGTGTGCCCCTTTTATATGAAACATGATATACTTTGGATCAAATGATGATCTTTACTTATGTGGTACATAAAATACCTTTGCATTCTTGAAATCAATAACTTCATTATGTTTAAAGGTTGTAATACCCAAGATTCAAATTGTCTTGATATGGTGGTGAATTTTACCATAAGTGAAATAGTCATGACCTAGAGTGACACTTATGGATTGCATATTTTTCATCTGCCCTAATTTGAAATTAGTCTTAATCTCTTTTACTTCACTTCTAAATCACATAAAACTCTATTTGTTATGATATCTTTGATGTGGATGTCCCACATTGTTCATATGCCAATCATATAGGGAACTGTGTTGATGGTTGTATGTTGTTGGAAATGTTCATATCCAGTGGTTATTTGTGATGCCTAGACTCTAGGGAACAACCACCCAAATTTTCACATACTTCTTATGTACCAATACTATTTATCTGAAGCGTCCTTTTTGTATGAACATCTTGACTATGCAGATCATGAATCTTGTTCCCCTGTTATGAGTCTTTTTACCGTAAAATGTACATAAGGGACACAAATCTTGTAGTGACCAAATAAAATGCATGAAACCTAGAAATGACATGAAACCTCAACCACACCTTCATGATGGCCTCTAAATATATAAAAGAATATCAAAAATGTAAATTGAAAACCTTGAACCTAATTTGGAAAAAACCCAAGAATGAAACTAGTTAGTATTAATGAGAATCTAATGTATTAATGTAATCATTTGCTTAATCAAGATTATCTTATGATCTAGATTGTCAAGAATGAGTTAGATTATTGATATATAAATTAGATATGGGATTTAATAATTATAAAATTATAACTTTCTTGTTTGAACTATGTCACATATGTATGCTTGTCTACTTGCTCAAATATTTCCATGTAGTTTTCTTGTATTCTACTTGATATTTGTCTCGTTTGTTTAATAACATCAAAACATAATATAAAACTCCATTGTACAAATCTTGTGCACCTTCTAGTATTCTCAGGTTAAGGACCTAAGGCTCGACACCCTACTTGATTCATTAAGATAGGGTAGATCATGTTGGAAATAGGGTTAATTCTTGGTGATGGCTTTTGGGTTCCTCATGTAGAAATGGGTTAGATCTTGAGCACGTTATGGACACTTCCGATGGGAAGCTAATCCGAGGCCTTACAATTATATGATTTTGTTGGTATAATTGGATCAAATGATATAAAACATCGGCTCTCATTTTTCTAGATACTTAACTTATTTATTCTTGTTAGTTGCATGTACAACTCTTTTCAAATTATGCTAATCTTATATATGTGTATCTTTCTTCCTTGTACTCAACACATCATGTGTGACCCACTTGTATTACATAATTTATAGGTTCAGAAATGTATAGGGAGTGGATGGCTTGGTGAGCTATGTCAAGTGTACTTGTTGTAAGATCAATAGTGTACATGAGTAGACTTTAAAAATTATGTTCTTTAATATGTAATTGGAATTTTGTAATAAGGCAATGTTGCTTATCAATACATTATGATTGATGCTTTTATCTTGTTATTTGTTTATGTATGTTAAGATTATATGCTTCTAAAGTATCACATTGATTATACCATGCTAGAGAGGGATGCCTAGATCCTATTGCCATTGACTTTGCAGTAAATTGGAGTTAGGATTTTGGTACTAAATGGTTTCATAACACCAAGATATTGTAGATGTAATCATTGCCATATGATGAGGATGAGTTACTATGTGGATTCAAAATGACATGTAGAATTCTAAGTGCCCAACCATAGTTCACCACCCACCCATGACATGTTTGGATAGAGGTAAACATCTTGCTGAGCCTATGCCATAAAATAAGGGTTGTTTTTGTGAGGCAACCGACAAGACTTTAAAATTTATAATTATTATGTTTTATTTTGTATTTTTGAGATTTTTAGTTTTTAGTTAATTTTGATGCAATATGTTGGTACACGATAAAGTGTGTTAAGTGTGCCAAAAAAGAAGAACTTGATACTACCAAGATATGTCGGACTCACTAGCTCTTTAGTAATTGTACACATGCAAATTTATAGTTTAATTTGATGACACCAACCAACCATCTTGTGACACTAAACAAAAATGAAAAACAATGCATAAGAGACACTCGTGACATGAGTGTGTCAGTGGAATCGAGATGTTTTATAGCAACCAAGATGAAGAAGGAGAAGGATCTTTAACTTCCCATTTGATGACCACATTTACAAAATCCAACAATGATCAAGACACTAAGCCGCCAATTTTGGATGCTCAATATGAACAACTTTTTCTAATACCACCAACTTGGTAAATCCATAAGTTAGTACCTTCTTTAACCACGACTATATGAATCGAGGAGCAAATCTTCGCACATCATTCGGCGTTGTTTGAAAATGACCATGTACTCCTGATTAATTAGGAAGATTTCCACTAACACCTATAATGTGTTGAATGCACTCAAAAACCTCTCAATGTCACTACTGGCACTATGGTCGATTGGCATATTACCTACAACCACCACTTATGCTATCCAATCCACCCAATTCATAATAACATATCTCCACATGTTGTCAAGAATGTTTTATCCCTCTTAGACCATGAACATGCGATACACCCCTTTTGTCTCTAAGTTAATTTTTTATAATATGTACTTTTCAAATTCAATCTTAGCATCTGTGGAACACAATGTCATGCTTTCATAGTATTTTGTATCTATCAACCTATCTTTCTTTTTTGCATTTTGTTCGGATATACTATACTTTGTCTTTGCATTGTATCTAGTTTGATTTATTTTTAGTTGTTTTTTCTTGTATGCATCCACATATTTATAAAAAATATCACATGAATCAAAATAATTTCCAACCTCTATGTACTCTTATCTCTTAAAGTTTATTTTTCTTGTTTTAGAGTACTAAATATGAGGAAATGAGGGAATTAATCAATCAAAAACACTAGTGGCGAACTTGAATTTTAACTCTACCATTTACTATCTAATTACGAATGTTGTTTGAGTTTGATCTAACCAAATATTAGCATGGCATTTTATGTGAATTCAAAATTAAGATTTTTGATCACTAGCATGTTATTGTTAATAGAAGAGAGACATATCATGGTTAGGAAGAGTGTCCAACTCCTAGTTAGTTGATCATCCACCTCCTATCACTTTCATCACCACCATATACATCATACATGATTCAATCCAATTTTCTTATTCTTTCTACTTTAGTCATGGTAAGTACCATTTAGTCTATCTTTGCATTAGAAAATATAAATCTATACATATATAGGCTAGTTTTGCATATTGTAAACTGTGTAGTTGAATTATATTTTTATCATTTATTTGATTGGGTGTAAGAAATGTATTCCACATCTCATCTCAAATATAGGAGAAACATAAATACACACATAGTCATTGCCTCTATAAATAAGAACATGCCTTAACCTCCACATCAAACTTGTATTTCTAATAGAGGCCTCGGAAAAGCATAGAGAAACAAATGAGAATGGATGAAAAGTTTGGAAAAGGAAATCTCTTTGTATGACCAAAGACGTTTGTGGAGTTCTATGTTAAAACACCTTCCACTCTCACTAATCATTAGGATAAATGTTTCATCATTTCATTGAACATAGTAGTAGTAGGATGCATTAAACTTCCATTATATAACTTCTTTAGTTAGATCATTATTTTTCTCCTGCATAAATCACACTAAATAACATATAGATTTCATTTATTAGAACATTGATGCATCCACACACTTCTCTATAAATAATAGTCCACCAAAAAGATAATTCCCTTTGTACAATCATATTTAGGTGTTGGGTTTTATTACCTCAGAGTGGACAGTGGAAATAAAAAAATTTACTGGCCATGAACCCATAATAGGAGATCACACAAATGACTATGTAATGTGAAGGATGGTTTTTGTGAGATATACCTCTTCCTAGGGCTTGCCCAACAACAATACCTCACACACATGTGCGGTCCTCAATGCCATGTATTGGACGGTTTCTATGAAGCTCCTGGTCTTTGCCATGGACTCTGGACTCCATCACGGAATGTGGTTGTCATGTCCTCCTGAGCAGAAGACATATCCCTCCTCTATAAATAGTTCACACAGAAAACCTAGAACTCATGTCATTCAAGAAGACCTGGCAATGAAGAAGACGGCCCTCCTATTGGTGTACTAGCACCAACTTGCTCTCCTGAACTCAGACTGCTTTTCTACACTTGTCTTTCTGTCACTGTGCCTCCCTAGTCGGGTAGCACTTGCTCGGGCTCTCTCAGTTATCAAAACCAAAGAGGAAAACAACTTTGCAAAGCAATTGATGTTCTGAGTTGTGTGTTCTAAGAAGCCCCCATTACCCCTCTATTTGTAGTAGAGGGCAGGGTCAGGGTTCCCAGTCTTTTCAGGAGTAGAAGGATCCAAAAATTTCAAAAATAGTTTGTACTACGACATGCAAATGGATCATTTTATAAATGAACTGGTCATTTGGCAAGGTAATACGATCGGTTCACTAGTGAACCAGTTTGTTGAGAGTGTGAACTGGTTGATTCACCCAGTGAACTAGTCGTTTCACTTCCCAGACTTGCCCACAATTGACTTTCCTTAATCATTTCTAATTAATGCAAAGATTAATCCTTATTCCATTTGAATTGAATAAGTGAACATGAAAGTTTTTCCTCCAATCAGGAAAATCCCATTCCTTAGTTGGTAGGACTATGAGCCGCCCAGTTCACCACATGAACCAATCAGTTGGCTCATACCAGCCGATCGGCTCACCTAGGTGAACCGATCGGTTGGCATTCATGACATTGACAATGCAGTCTCCAACTGACCTGACACTCTAAATAGCTAGTTCAACACTTGAACTTGATAGTTATGAGTCCAGTCAATCAATTGAATGTTTAATTGAGTACCTAAACACCTTTAGTATCAATCTAAACATCATTCTTGGACAATCACCTCTTCCAGGGGTATCCTATGTGTGTGACCTTACAGGTTCCAATTTACATTGGCAGTGAATGTCCATAACTAACTTATGACATCACAAGAAATGAGAGGAATCCAGTAACTCGTCATTGCTACCCAAGTAACTGATAAAGTTGGAGAACAACTTCAACCTACAATATGTGATTAGTGTTACCGTGATTGTATAGTTCCTTTGTCTCCGACATCTGGATTGAAATCGATGTATGGAACGTCATCCTCTTCAACATTCAATCCATGTTCCTTGAACTATAGCAGATTGTCTAAGATGCATGTGAGTTCACATATCATATATTGAATCACATGAGTATGGCCATATAATTCTCAGCCTTTCTTATCAAGGGGCCCTGAATATCATACTCTATGTAGGAGAGACAAATCTCATATCTATCACTCACAGTCAAGTCCCCATGTGTCAAAGTCACCCAATCATCACCTTTATAACAACACATGTTTTGGGACTGTGTTTGATGTTGTCAAACTGTACCCAATGGCAAGTGATGAGTACAGTGATGTCAGTTCTAAGAACTACAATCACCAACATCACTATGAGAGATGATTGTGTCTACCATTCCATGATATCCATGTATCACTCTCACAATGGGTTTGTCTGATATATTGTTCTCTAACATATATATGTGTTCTTGACTTGATATCACATATCATAACTAATGAGACTCTGTCATTAGTCAACACACACTATAGTCTTATGTATTATTGTTTTCTATTTTTCTTCCAAAGTAATATCTGACTAGGGACATAACAAGAATGTATGTACTCTTAACAAACATATGGTCTCACTATTCAGGTCCTTAGCATGAATACATATGTCATCGAGTCACATCACTCTTTAGACATCTATCATATATGTTTCATCATCTCATGACTGATACAGACATAATAGACATAATTACCTTTATCATTATCAAATCAAGTATCATATCTCTCATTGCAATCATCATATGATTGGTTCTATGGGCATACTATACTAACAGACTCCCACTAGTACTTAGAGACAATCACCCATGAATCATATTCCAATTGATCTTAACATGTCCATCATGTTTTTGCTACACAAGCGCTTTTATAGGGGGTAAGCAGCATTTGTTTCAAGTTGGTATATTGCATGTTTCACATCCCTTCGCTGTACAACAACTCGTATGAAATGGAAGTGTCATAGTATGCTGTCAGAGATTCCTTTGCCTAACCATTAGCTTTATTGTTGTTATAGTATTACTACTGAGTCATCAATGGTCAGAGCCTCCCACAGGTTCATCCATATGAACTTCTAGATCCATACAGTATCCTTTACATTGTTCATAACACTAAGGTACTCAGCTTGTTATTGTAGAATTTATCAATTGTCTTATGTTGGAACATTTCCAACTAACAATTCTTATTCCAAGGTAAAACCCAACTTTTTTATTTCGAAAGCTTGCATCGGTGTAACTCCTTACACACAACTCTTCCTTATTACTATAACCAAAGAACTAATCCTTTTAGTACTTTACAAGTAAACAAAGATGTCCTTCATGGTATTCCAGTAACTCTTACTAGAGTTTGACATATATCCATTTGTCACATACAATACATACGAGATAACTGATATTTATATCATCTTGTCACACAAGATGATGATTTCATTTCTTCTTTTCATGTCCAATACATACAAGATGATGAGATCATATATTTTTGTCATGTCTAATACATACAAGATAATTAGTTCATATTTTCTTGTCATGTCCAATACATATAAGATAATGAGATGAGTTTAGGCATCTATCCTTTTGTTCCTTGTTCTTCATAAGATTTGGGATACTTGGCTCTTGAGAGACTAACTCCATGGAACATGGACAACTTTTCTCTCATCATGCTAAACTCATTCAATATCTGGACAAAGTATGTTCTCTTTCCTTGGACAAGAAGCTCTCTTGATCTATCTCTATAGATCTTGATACATATCATATAGGATGCTTCTCTGAAAAACCTTTTACAATGCACTTTGTTTCCATATTTTGTAGTATAAGGGTGATACTCCTCATAAATATGTGGAATATATATATGCTCCCACTAAATCATTGTAATCACACATTACATCTTCATTCTGACTCAAGTCAAACTCTTTGACTATCTTGTCAAATTGAAGATCTAGTTCTGAGATGCTTACTTCAATCCAAAGATTGATCTATGCAACATTATTGACTTTATTTGCATTATTGGATTTATAAAACCATTAGGTTGTGTCATGTACACATCTTGCATAATATTCCATTTAAGGAATGTGGTTTAACATCCATATGCCAAATATCATAGTCACATTAAGCTACAATAGCAAGCATTATCCTGATGTATTTATTTGTGGTAACTACTGAAAAGATTTCATCATGATCAACACCTTAAACTTGTGAGAAACTCTTTTGAACCAACTTACCCTCCATGTCAGTCTTTTTTCGGAAGACCCAAAAGTACCCTATGGGTTTTACCCCTCCAGGCTGATCAACCAAACTCATACTCAGTTGATGTACATGGAGTCCATATTGGATTTTATGGCTTCAAGCCATATATCAGTTTGTGGTTCTCATTAGCTTCTTGGTAGATTGTTGACTCATCATATGATCAACTCATCGCCTTCTTGTCCATAATATATCATATATCATTCAAGCTCTAGGTGTTTTCTACCAAAACCATGAGTTATGTGTGTTACTTAAGGAGCTTTTGAGATTCCACAACATTTCGTAATCCTCTTTATTCCCGATGTAAAGCATGTTCCCAAAAGGAATTTTGAAGTTTTATCTAGTAATCACATTTTGATTTATCAAGGTGTGATCCTTCTTTCTGATACACTTCTCATGATACACTATCATTGTGTTTCAGATGGAGTCCATCATGATACATTATCATGATTTTCTAGAAGGTTCTCAAACTCTTGGTTCAACGTCTATCCAAACCGATCATATCAAAATGTAATACTTATACCAAGTTTGTTATGTACTTCATTTATGATCTTCTTGAACACTTCAAGAGATTCATGTTTTCATTTCATTAAATACAAACTATCATATCTAATGAGGTCATAAGAAAATACATAGAAGTACTAGTGATTACCTTTAGCATTTATTATGAAAGGTCTATATAATGAATATGTATAATCATGAATAGAATAATTGTTCTCCCACTTCATCTAGTGAAGAACCTTTGTCATATTGCATAATGAATGAGATTAACATTTCTCTATTTGTTCAACATAAAAAATGAGTCTAGATAACCATCATATGGATTTCTAGAAATTCAATTATCATTTATGCACTACAGAAGACTACGATATAGGCATTCAAGTTTCAGTTATCATGTCATCCATTACATGTGGCACACACATTTGTCTCTTTAACTATCAAGTATAGATGATGAGACATAGGCATTTCCATCAAAGAACATTTCTTTAAAATGAAACATCAGTCCATAACACTCTTTCCCATACACGATGTATAATGTTTTCATTGATGGTAGGTATATAATAGCAATTCACTAATTCTATTACATGCCCATGAATTTCATAATTTAACTTTAATGGTAGAACTCTTGCTCCGCACAGTGTCTAGCTTACTTCCTCTCATGTCCTGAAGTAGAAATCTCTATCTCTTTCTTCTTCCTGAGATCCTATATAAAGAGGTTATTTCCTTTTCCAATGTCAAATAGGTGACAATGGTGGCACTTTCTTTCATTCCTTATCCTTATAAGTGAAAAAGGACATATTCCCTTTTACACTTAACCCTTCTCTATATCATGAGTGATGATGATTTGGACCATAGCTTGGCTTTCGAACACTTCTTGTCCTTGGTTTAGTCAATGGACTTTACTCTGTTGATCATTATCACAGATTTGTCCTTTCTTCATTCATGCTTTGACATCATCATGCCAAGCATTTCAGACAGTGGTTTGGCTAAGTTATTCAACATTTCATAAAATGGCTATATGATTCACACAACAATTTGTAGAATCATATGTTTGGTCAACTCTTGAACTTTAAGAAATTACAATCAGTCTATATGCACAATCATATTGAGCATATGATATAATACTTGATCTCCATCTGTCTGATTATACTCAAACATCACTTTGAAGACATTATACCTTTCATTCTTTACATGATTCTTAAGATGTATAACTATCTCAAGAATGTCCATGCTTCAAGCTATTTATGCAACTCATAGTTCATATAGATCAGTATAAGGTTCTTGATGTATTAGGCATCATTTGCATATTCAAGTAAGCATCCAATTTTAGCCTTAGGAACATTTGGAGTGGTTCGACTATCTTTGGTCTTTCAAGGACTTTAGAGTTTACACTCACCATTTAGAACACTTCTCAAAGGTCCCAAACCAGATTTGAAGTTTATCTAGTTTATGAACTAATCACAACAATAATGTTTTGTGTTTGTCATTTGGATTCTACAAAAGAATTTTGCTACTTTGTCAAAACATTTTTGATTTGTTTTATTTGATAAATTTCATGATATTAATTAGGTCTTTAATTAATTATCGCTCTCACTATTTGGATCAAATTGATAGCCCTCACCATCAATTCAGATGATTGATGCGTACAACCTTATAGTGACCCCAGATCTAAAATAATTGAGTTATTACCTGGCCAATGCAAACATCCATAATCAATTATTAAGGTAGGTAACATTTACCAATTGGATCACATGCAATTTTTGGATAGATGATATGCACAACTCTTTGCCATAATCATTTGCATGCCTCTAAGTGTTTAATCTCTTTAAGACCACATAGTTAAGCCTGACCCAAAAGCCAACATGATAGGAGTGTACCCCACTTGGCGGGCCCACACAACTACCATCACACTTCCACGAGATAGACAATGCACCACCCTTGGGATGCCCATGCTTCTCGGTCAAGATTTTCATGTGTGCTTCTTATGGAAAGCATCTAAGACTTAATATTATATTCAAGGGTTTGGTATAAGTACATATACATATCCAATCACCATATATTTATAGTATGTATCATATACATGCTATAACCACAATGAGAAAACATGCAATATCGATAAAAGTGATAATTATGGCCATCCTATTGTAATTTATTGGAGCCACAAGGAATTACGGCCATCTGAGATCTACATCAAATGAACATCTTGTTTATGAAGATCTTTGTGCTTGAACCATTCTGGGTTGATCGACTCATCCTATGACACGATCGTCTCACCTCCTGGTCAATTTGTTGGTCAGCCTGGCATTCGATGTCTAGACACCTTCAACAAGTGGTCGAGCCATCAGCTGGTCAGTCTAGCTCCTTCACAATCCTCCTCGGTCCTCCAGGAGGTCGACTTGCCTGGTGCTGAGCATCTTCTTCTTTGATGTAATAGAAAATAAACTATCTTACTTTTACATAATCTTTGGGAAACCTCAAGTTACAATCGAGGGGAGCCAAGGTAGAAGAGAAAGGATCTCGAGTTATCTCGTGTTACATGTAGAATAGGAGGTAGAGGCTCGATATTCAAACTAAGGCACAAACAACCATAACCAACCAAGCACACATAGGATTTATAGTCCATAAGTATACTACACATCAACCACAAAAACCATTTTAGGTCGATGCGTATCAATTGCATATATACCATATGATATATGTATATTCGTTTGTGGTTGCATGTGGTATTTAGTCAGATATGCACATTAGTCATTTTAAATATTCACATAGTATGCAATAAATAAATGACAATAAAACCAAAATTTGATCATATCGATTTATCCCAAAACACAATACGTTGACGTGGCTCTGATGCCACTATTGGGTTTTATGGTCTCAGAGTAGGCAGTGGAAACAAAAATATTTATCGGCCATTAACCTATAACAGGAGAACACATCAATGACTATGTAATGGGAAGGATGGTTTTAGTGAGATATACCTGGTCCTGTGGCTTGCCCAGTGACGATACCTCGCAGCCATGTGCAGTCTTCAATGACATGTCTTCGACGATGTTTATTCAGCTCCTGGTCTTTGCCATGGACTCTGGCCTCCACCATGGACTACAGATGACATGTCATCCTGAGCAGAAGACATATCCCGCCTCTGCAGATAGTCCACACATACAACCTGGAACTCCTGCCATTCAAGAAGAACAGGAAGGAAGGAGACGACTCTCCTATTGATGTACTAGCACCAACCTGCTCTCCCAAAACTCATATTGCTCTTCTATAGTTGTCTTTCCCTCAATGTGCGCCCCTAGTCGGGTAGAACATACTCGGGCTCTCTTGGTTACCAGAACTAGAGAGGACAACAACTTTGTAGAGAAACATATGTTCTGAGTTATGTGTAATGATAATCCCCCAGTACCCCTCTATTTATAGTAGAGGGAAAGGTCAGGGTTTCTAGTCTATTCGGGAGTAGAAGGATCCAAACATTCCTTGAATAGTTTGTACTGCGGCTGGCGAACAGGTCGTTTGACAAATGAACTGGTCATTTGGCAAGGTGAGCTGATCAAAAGATTATGAGACATGAAATATTAATTTGTGGCAAGCAAACCATGAATAGTTTATACTACGGTAGGACCAAAATTGACTTTCCTTAATCGTTTCCAATTAATCCAAAGATTAATCCTTATTCCAAATGAATTGAATAAGTAAAACATGAAAGTTTTTCCACCAACCAGGCAAATACAGTGTTCCTCGATAGGAAGGACTATGAGCCACCTGGTTCACCAAGTGAACTGATCGGTTGGCTCACACCAACCAATTGACTCACCTGGGTGAACCGATCAAATGGCATTCCTGACATTGCCAATGTAGTCTCCAACTGACCTGACACTCTAACCAGCTAGTTCAACACTTGAGCTTGATAGTTTCGAGTCCATTCAATCAATTGTATGTTTAATTGAGTACCTAAACTCCTTTTGTATCAATCTAAACATCATTCATGAATAATCTCCTCTTCTAGGGGTATCCTATGTGTGTGACCCTACATATTCCAATTTATGTTGGAAGTGAATGTCCATAACTATCGTATGAAATCACAAGTAATGAGAAGAATCTAGTAACTCATCATTTCTAGCCAAGTAACTCAAAAAGTTGGAGAACAACTTCAACCTACAATTTGTGATTAGTGTTACCGCGATCGTATAGTTTCTTTGTCTCTGACATCTGGATTGAATTCGTGGCATGGAACATCATCCTCCTCAACATTTAATCCATGTTCTTTGAACTAGAGCAGACTATCTGAGATGCATGTGAGTTCACATATCATATATTGAATCACATGAGTATGGCCATAAATTCTCAGACTCACTTATCCAGGGGCCTTGGATATCATACTCCTTGTAGGTGGGACAAATCCCATATCTATCACTTACAGTCAAGTCCCCATGTATCAAAGTCACCCAATCATCACCTTTATACCAACCCACATTTCAGGACTTTGTCTGATGAAGTCAAAGTGTTCCCAATGACATGTGACGAGTACATTGATGTTAGGTCTAAGAACCACAATCACCACCATCACTATGAGAGATGATTGTAACTAGCATTCCGTGGTATCCATGTATTATTCTCACAGTGGTTTTGTCTTATATACTATTCTCTGACATATATATGTGTGCTTGACTTGATATCACATATCATGATTAATGAGACTTTGTCATTAGTCAACACACACTCTAGTCTTATGTATTACTATTTCTATTTTGCTTCCACATTAATATCTGACTAGGGACATAACAAGAATGTATGTACTCTTAACATACATATGATCTTGTTTCAGGTCCTTAAGCTGAAGACATATGTCATCGAGTCACATCATTCTTTAGACATCTATCATGTATGTGTCATCATGTCATGACTGATACAAACATAATCGATGGAATTACCTTTATCATTATCAAATCAAGTATCATATGCCTCATTGCAACTATCATAGGATTGGCTCTCTCGGCATACTATACCAACATTAGGGAACTACATCCATCATGGATATTTGGAATAGAGCATGTAGTTAGCGAGATAATGTGATACAATTAGTAAAATTTATGCATTCAAATAATATTTTTCGACTTTGACTTATGTATGTGTTAAGAAATATGATTTTCATGTCAGTTGAATAGTAGTTGGTTACTTTGTGGTTGGTGATGACTCGTTTGGGCCAACAAGTCAATAATCATTAGCATAAATTAGATCACATATGTTTCTCTCTTTTCATTTTTCCAAAGTGGTGTTTCTCTTTGTCGAATAACATTAAAGATTAGGGGAAGCACATGATTTATCTAACAAAATTGGGGCTTATTTGGGCATAATTTTGGAAAGATTGATCTCATTTTCATATTTTTTTTACTAAATTGCCAAAAAATTCCCTTCTGCATCAATATTCCATATTTTACATGTATTTATGACGAACTTTGTCATAGAATTATGATGAAAAAGCAATGGAACGTAGGTACCACTGATTTATGTCAGTTGCATTGACACAAAGAATTAAGGAAAATTCAAATAATAGATGAAGGATTGTGAACACAAAGAAATGAATCTCAGTATCATTGACACAACTAGTTCGCAATGAGATTAGAAATCAAAATTTGTCACCAAAGAGAGAAGTAAATGTAACCAACTTAAGTTAGTAGTGCCACCATTAAGCTAACAATGTTGATCTCATACATTAATATCAAATGATTTACAACAAAGTGATGTCCTACTTTTCACCTATTAAAGGAAAAGGGGAGGAAGCTATATTTGAGCATCCAAAAGTGGCCAATCTCAACCCAAATTTACCTAGAGGCATGTCATCTAGAAACTATCCCAACAACAGTTCTTGGAAGAATCTTAGCCACGAAGAAAGAGATAGAGAGATCATAACAACATTTTAGAAGTTTTTCAATTGATTTCTTTTGTCTTCGTTTCTTTTGTCATTGTATAGCACAAGGGGATAAACTATTGCTCCTTAAGCCCAAAAATAGCACAATCTTAACTCTATGAATGTTTCATATCTTTATTTCATATGATATATTCTTCTTCTTCATATTTTGATATTTGAGAATCATAATTTTTCTATTGATTATTGATAACCACAAATAATAATGAACTTTTAAAGTGATACTGACATTTATAAAACTTATTTTCTATTCATGATTGATTACCATAGTATTTTGGATAGTTTTCTACTATGAAAGTGGGGTTGACAGTCGGTGAATCCATTATTATAGTTTATTAAGCACAACAAAAATGGGTTGGCCACTATGAAGAAATATCCAAAGATAGTTTTTGTTTTTTACACTTTTAAACCAATTATGTGAAAGTGGGTTAGTTATTACTCTAAATAGTGTACTAAACTATAAAATTTGGTAGTACATGTATTATATCTCAATTCATAATTATGTTGTATTGATCTGATATGCTTTATGTGTATAATGACACTATGGTGAAATTGGTATCCTATAGGAACCATCTAGATGATCCTTTATTCGTATTAGTTCATGAACTTTTTACTTCTTATTCATAATTTTAAAATAATCATCTTCAACCGTCGTTATCTATACCAATTCCTTCATTTAGATATATGGACCTCCTTGAGTCCCTTATTACTCTCACATATACACTTCTATTTCAAAAACACATTTGAGTTGTGTTACAAGCCTCCTAACTAACATGGATTACCACCAATTGATAAAGGGGTCTCACTCCTAAAAACCTAAAACTTAAGCAGTGGCCTAAGATGAAAAACCCTCCACATTCTAGATTTAAACATCGACCATGGTAAATGTCAACATAAGAAGACATAATCCATGGTATGTCAAATAAATAATTGTATCAAAATTGAACTTAAAAACATCTCATTTCTGACTAACATGATGGCATTATTGTAAAAAAGAATTCAAAATATTTGAAACAAATCGTTGGAGGAAAAATTATACAACCATAATTCACATCATGATAATCCTTAAGTCAACAAAGATGAATTAAGAATGAAAATCTCATATGATAGTGCTTGACTTTGTTTCGGGATCACATATGGTTTTGACATCAAAAAAAATTCTATTGACAATCTTGACATATTTTTGCAAGAAAAACTTGTTTGGGAACCCTTGCCATAAGATTTGTTGCAAGAAAAATGAGATGGGTTTTTAAAATAATTCATTATAGAGATAGACTCTATTTTGAATTTAGTTACAACAACTCTTAACCATATCTTTAGAGAAAGAGTGCAACAAAGAAAATCATCTCCTGAGGTGCAAAAAATTCATAACTACATTTCAAGATAGAGCTACACCCCACAAACAAGAGATACCTCCTATTAGTTATTAAAGACATCAAAATGACATCTTGTCCAAATACCCTATTAAAGGACAACTTATCTATCAAGAGATCATGTTATGCTAGAACACTTCTCTCATATTAGATTCAACATGATACAAAATTTACTAATAATGATGAATGAGAAACTTCAAGCCTCTATATTCCCTGAGAGATACATTGATCATATTGCAATAGGCCACTTGAGACATGTCAGAAGTGAAACACCATGACTATAGCATGAAAGTAGAACAATTGATATGTTGGACCCCGATTCTAGACCGTTACCATCATCAACTCATTAAAAATGAGATTTCTTATCCCCATAATAGTTGGAACTTAGGAGATCAAAATATATTACAACATGCAGTACATTTCATGGATAAAGCATAACCTATAATCTACAATCATGTTTTTAGTGGGAGTACACATGAATGAGATTTTTTTTCATCTAAAAAGTCCTATAATGTGCTATGGCATCCTTAATCATGACCAATTATGTAGGTGGTCACTTTAATATTTATAGGGTGTTGTAATATGACCTTAAAGCTACTGCAACTTTGTTTTCCAATCAATTTAGGTCACGACCTATGAAATGTAACTAATTCAACTATATTTTTAAATCCTTTAAGGTCTTGGACATAATTTCAAACTAATCCTTCTTTCATTTCCTAAATATTTGGTTTTTTTCTGAGATATTAAACTATACAATTTTCTATTTTCTAATATTATTGGGTCCTAGATTAAGGAATTAAATTAGACAATTACCCATTTCACATTTTTATTGGGTCATGGAACGAGGCCTTAAACTACATTATCACTAATTTTCTAATCTTTTAGGGTCCTAGACTAATACCTTCAACTAGACCATCACCCATATTCTAGTCCATATTGGTCTTGGTCTATGACATTAAACTAGACTATCTCCAATTTTCAAATCTTTTTTAGGTCATGCACCAATACCTTAAATTAGACCATCTCCCATATTGTAGTATTTTTTGGGTACTGGTCCATAAAACATACCACTTTACATTTATTCATTTTTTGGCTTGGATTCAGACCTTAAACTATACCACCCCCATTGTTTTAACTTTTTTGGGCCCTCAACCAAGACCAAAGATGAGACCATCACCCAGTTTATAATATTTTTATAGGTACTAGAATAAGACCTTAAATGTGATGTCCCCAGATTTTCTAAAACTTAATCTAATGTATGACATCCAAATTGAAACCATCACCTCAGTAGGAATCCCAATGTGAGTACCACACACTAGGCTAAGAAGAAGAAAATCAGAGGATGTCAGAAGGAAACAACAGTAGCACATGCACATGAACAATAATAATTTTATACAACACATGTTCACCATTGATCGTATAATTACATAATGAATTGTTACAACATTTGATATTACACATCGAACAATAAACTTTACATATACATGTACTATTACTAAAAAACATGACCTTAAGACAATAGGTCCACCTGTACATCAGCTCGTCACAAAACTCTCAACTATCCAGGTTCTTCAAGAGCATATGTCAACAACCTAAACAAAAGATTATGTGTGGTACACGTCAACACAATATCCAAGATTATTGTACTAAATATGCATACATGTCATTTATATACCTCTCAATAAAATGAAACTACTACTTGGCAGTTATAAAGAAATATAAGAAAAAGCATATACTCGCACAAAGATGTTCATTAACAAAACATTACACATATTTTACGCTCATTTTCCAATATTTGTAAAGTTGAACAACCACATGCACTATTCTACCAAAGAGATTTAGTGCTCACATTACACTAGACCATCACCCATTTTGTAATGACCCTACCCCTCCCCAAACCCAAATCAAGGCACTACTACAGAACATGTCTTTGATGTCGGTTGTTTAACCCCTTCTAGCGATTGTTATCAAGCGACGCCTATGTGGGAGCCGCTAAAGGTCGAACTCTTCGGTGTCGGTTTTATAACTGACGCCAAAAGGGTTTACGCCACAAAAAGGGCACCATCTAGGACACTTTCTGCGTCGGTTTGCAACTAAATAACTGATGCCATATTTCCAGACGCCATGGTCGTGCTTCCCTGTACGGCCGTGTTTAGTACTATAAGCATCGGTCTTATACTAATAACTGACGCCATTTCCCACCACGGCCATGCTTTCTTGCACGGTCGGGTTGTTTGTCACATTAGGCGGCAATTTTATCTAATAACCGACGTTGTACGCCTTTGATGACGGTGTTCTGTATATAACTGACGCCTATGTTTTTTTATTTCTTATCGGTTTGCAGGCCAGCTTTGGCTGGTCAGCGGGATGAGAACCTGCAGTTCAGTTTTTTGAACTACAGGTTTACGACATCAATTGATATCATCCTACAAACAGTCCACAAACCTGCAAAATCCACAAATATACTTTTCACACAAGTAGATACATTTAGACATCAATTCAATTCTCACATTCACACATGTAGAAACATTCAAATACATGTAGAAACATTCAGACATGTATAAACATTCAAAAATATTCATTTACAAAATATCATTCAACATCACTATCAGCATCTCAATTATATTTTACAATCACCACTGCTTGTATGGCTCTTGCACATTTTTCTCTTACTTCATTTAATACATCCATCGTATATGGAGCATATACATCTTTTAAGCATTTACCTATAGTGTGGTCAGTTTTAAACATCTACAAAGAGAATGATGTATATATAAGTAATAATATAAAAACAAGATTAATATATTTCATACTAACTAATGAGACTAAATATAATACCTCATGTTTGGTATCGATGTCTAATGTGACATATTGGATAATCATCTGCATAAATCACATCACATAGTATGCGCATGCCCATCCGTTGTCTTGTGTAGTGCACTATAAATTGAAACATACAAAATATTAAAAAATACAACTAAGCACAGTTCACATAAATAATATATACATTGGAGTCGGGAACTTACTTTTATGTTCTCCCAAATTATTGGCTAGTTCTTTTTCCTTGGGACCTTTCCTCCAGCATTTTTGAATGCATCTAAACCCCTACATGTTAATGTAACACACTAAATTGCATAATTAAATAGTAATGTAATAACAGATGTTAACGGATATAAAAATGAAATATTTCTCACTAGAATAATGGCATTCTCATTCCATGTCCAAATTTAGTATTCAATGTACTCCCCGCAGGATCTAGATAATAAACAGTAAATGTCTCGGGGAGAATAACTAGTAACTCCCAATGCCTACCGCTAGAGGTAAACAAGTTAAAAATTAATAACTCAAAATCCACAATAAAAATGTAATTTTCTTAAGTCCAAATTATAAGTAAAGTAAACTTACTTGACACTGAATGGAGCTATTATTATCGTCTTCTTTTGCTGACCAAAAATTGTAAAAGCACATATACAGTATTTTTGAACATTATCAGGGTCTTTAGCTACCATAGTAACCAATGATGGAATCAAAAATCCCACATGATCAAATGCAAATTGTTTGCATTGATTTTCGACTAAGTAGCTGCAAAACATGTATTACATATGCATTAATATATAAGAAACCAGATCACCGGATCTTACACAAGGTATATGGATGTATAAACAAGATCTCACCTTATCCATATCTTTATCATTGATGTATTCAGCCAATCATACATAAACAGCTCAATAATATCTTGTATAAATAAAGAGCTTTCATATGATTGGCCTGCATAATTCACTTCTAAAGAAACAATTATAGGGCAATGTATATTATGTGCCCGTAGTGAACATGCCATTCCCCTACAAGTAGGACCTAACGGGTATTTTAGGTCTGTTGGAACCCAACTTGGTAATGCAGGAAGTGGAGGTGGAGGCCTAGGTGCTCTGGGTGTCTTCTTTTTAACCTGTATATATAATTTCAGATCAATTGACCTCATATATACATATTAACAATCTAAAGTAATGTAAATTTATCTTAAAATTTCAGTATTGTAGATGACATCTGCTTTAGGCCACAATATCACCCCGCCTTCTGCCTCTGCAAGTGTAACAATATCCGGGTGGGGATATGGGAATGTAGCTTCCCTCCAATCGGGTAATACACGTATCGGGCTCACACGAATGTAGCCATGTGGCATTGGAGTCCCGTGAAACATTACCCCACAAAGGAACGAGTAAGCCAGCGCATCTGCAACAACATAGTCTTGTATTCTTATGCGGCATGGCTTCAATGCCTACAAATTTATGTAAAGAATATTATACATATATACATATCATCTTGAAAACATATCATCTTTAAAAGACTAGATACAATGTCATAAACAATACTTACAGCAGACGTGTTAGGTGGTGGGTCTACAAGATTACTCTCAGTCTGTGCATCAGGAGAAGAGTGGATCGCCATAGGCTGATTGGAAGCCTAAGATGCCTGCCACCACATTATTTCTTCCTTGACCTTCTCAGCAACTATATCATTGACCTTCTTAGAAACTATATCCTCGACTCTCTTATTCTCCTATACATGGATAAAAGAAACATTAGCTTCTTATTATTGAATTTCCTTTTGCAGTAACATTCTAAAAAGATAATAAGTTACCTCTTCTTGTGAAATTCACGCTATGGGTTTACATTAGGATGGCCCAAAGAATGCTTTGATTCTCACACCAGCACCTACACCCCTAACACATCCAGGATGCTCTAGGTTACCCAGAGCAACTGTCAATTCATCCCTAGTGCCCTGAGGGATGAACGTGCCTTGTTTCCTCTGCTCGTGCAGCTCCCGCTAATCACCATCAACAGAAATTGGTAAGTTAACACCACAAATAATCAATATTCAAATGATTGCTCTAAGAGTTGTATTTTACCAATTTCACAGTCGCCTCAGCAGTTGCGGGCTTCCTTATTTCTCCCGTCTTATTTTTCCTCCCAGCTATCCAAACATCATGGTGAGTCAGAGGTGTGCTACCTATAGTAGAGGACTCCTGAGTAGCAGTAGACTCTACATGTATTCTTTGGTAAACGCTTGCATAGCCCGTTGGACCCATAGTGTGGTCATGCACATTCAGTTCACACCTTGCTTTTTGCACCTCACTGAGGGCCTAGTTAGTATGCACATTAATAATTTGGTTAGTAGCACTAAATGTTAATCTTGAATAGGTGAATACAACGTATATTAATTAAATAGGGAGTGACGCGTAATACCTTAAATTCTTCATATTTTCTCGAAGCAACAAACATGTCCCAATCTTCTTTGTCCAAGAAGTTCCACTGTTCAAGGGATGACTTCCTCTTCTTATCACCATCTTTTATGTATTCTCTGTTGAGATTTGTCCTATAGTTCCTTAGCATCTTTCTAGCATGTTGCATCACACTTTTATGATGCAACTTCTCATCCAATGCAAACAAATTTTGTAAAATAGAATTGTTATTAACTAGTTTCCAAAAATAGAATTGCACATAATAGAATTTGTAATCTACAAAATAGAATTGCAAATAATAATAACTCACGCATAAATCCTTCCATATCATGTCTTTCTTCGCCTGTGGAACTTTATGCCAATTATCATACTTAACACCACAATGGCTTCGAGTGACAACCCCAAGATAGTTTACAAAATTATTACGGTTCACTGCAATTGCATTTCCTCCATTATCAAACTCCACAACCAATCTGGATCCACTACCACTTAGCACTGTTAACTTCTTCAACAGAGTGATGCCTATTTTCCTGTAAAGTGTTTGGTGATGCGCATCAAGTTCCTCCAGTGCTTCAGTGGGTACATGTGCATCATTAACCTAAAATTTGACAAAAATAAACACACTGAATTAGCCCAATATAGAAATATGGGATATATGACATAACTAGAAGATAATGAATTTTATAGAAATACATGATATGTTTTTAGAACTTATATTGGTATCCTCGCCATGCTCATCATGGACAGCATGCTCATCATGCACTTCATGCTCATCATGGACATCATGCTCATCATGGTCAACCATCAAAAAATGTCATTAAAAAGACAAGCATTTAGCATTTGTATTAACTAGAAGATAATGAAACATCCAATCTGAAAATGATATTGATATTAAAAAAGAAAACATTTAGCTTCAATAAAAAAATATAAACATGCATGCCTCTAAAATTGTTATCTTTTATCAATTAGCAATCCTTCATTCTGATCTCCGCGCACATATAATTCAGGGCATAAACACATGTGATGCCATTCTGATATATAATAAATGTGTACCACCTATCTCATCCTTGAACACCTAATCTCACTAGTAAGTGTATAATGTATATTGGGTTTTCAAGAAAATTTCGGCAGCATTTCCCCATTGTTCTCTAAGTACATATGTACTTAGAGAACAAACGGGGAAATGCTACTGAAATTTTCTCGAAAACCCAATACACATTATACACTTACATACTAAGTGAGATTAGGTGTTCAAGAATAGTCCCAAACCGGGGACTATCCAAGATTTCCTCCTAATGAGTAAATCTTGGACGGGTTTCTAGGTCAACAAACACAATAATAGATAGGTACATGTTAGGGTTAATCACAATTAATGTTGGGGTTTCATGACAATTGATGATAGGGTTTCATCAATGTTAGGGTTTAATGAAATCAAATTAGGATGCTAGAATGGACAAGTTTAAATCTTATTTCAACATGCATCAAAATTTATTGAATTAGATCAAACATTAGGATTAGAAACAGAAATACATGCAAGCAAACGATATGTTTGTATCCTAGGATTTACATAAAGCATTACATAAAGATTTCTTCATATCCTTACCAACAACAAGCACAACCACGGTCGTGCTTGCCCTTACCAACAACAAGCACTGTCGTGGCTGTGTTGGCCTACTACGGCCGTGTTGTACAACACAGCCGTGGTAGGCCAAAATAGCCATGGCTGTGCTTGTTGTTGGTAAGGAGCTACAGAGAAGGAAAGCTATGGAGAAGGAAGCAAAGAGGCTATGGCTACCTAGAGCTAGCGTGGAGAAGAGCGGAGGAGACCGGCGGCAGTAGTGGCGGTGAGCAGGCGAAGACCTGAGCAGAGTGACGAGCAGTAGTGGCACCAGGAGAAGAGCAGACCGGCGAGCAGCAGTGGCGGCGGTAGTAGGAGAAAGAGCCCTGACGACGGCGGCGGTGAGCAGAGCTGCACCAGCAGTAGCGGCGGTGAGCAGCAGTGGGGGTCGTCGGGTGACCGTCGGGCGATTTAGGCGAGATCACAGTAGAAAACTATCACAATGAAACATTAAGGAAGGGGAAGAGTCGGGTGATACGGGTCTATTATGTTTTTCAACATCGTCGGTTATCTAGAAAATCGACGCCTTTAACCTTTAAGCGTTGGTTGATATTAAAAAACCGATGTCCAATTAGACAATCTTTGCCCTAAATTATTGGCGGTAACCATTATCAGTGTCGGTTATCAAAGGATAACTGACGCCTAAATTGGAACTTTTCCCAAAAATTTCCATCTTATATCAGCGTCGGTTAGTAGTTAAAAAACTGACGATGTATGTGATACTTTGGGGCAAAAAATTTTTGCTCAAAAATTGGATTTCACGGGCGATTTTAGGCATCAGTTTGTTTTACCCAGCCGACGTTGAATACAAAGAGGTACCCGTGTCTGGCGGGTCTTCGAATATAGACGTCAAGGTTCCTAAATATCTGACGTTGAATATTATAGCTGTCGGTTTTGGTAAATAACCGACGCCCAGAAAACTGACACTGATGTTGTTTCTGTAGTAGTGAGGAAGGATAAGAAAATAGATTCTTTATCACAAATAGGATCATATGGTTATGCAAATAATAAAAAAAATATTAATAGATTTAACCACAAAAATGATTAAAGTAGGATAAAAAATTATTTTCACATTCCTTTCAAAAAAAATTTCAGAATTTTATTCAAGGAGAGAACTAGATTAACTATAATCCTCCAAACATTATTTAGCCTTATTCTTTTTTCAAAGTCACCTTTTTTTAAACATCTACTTCCATTAAGCTGGTAGACGTAACTGCATGTTACCCTAAAATGCTGACAAAAAAAATGTCAATCAGTATAACAAATTAAACTGGTATGTGGAGGACACCAAAAGTTTTCATATGATGGTAACAACATAACCAAAAGTATTATTTGTTACTGAAACAAAATTTATGTTTTCTTGATAACCTCTCACCATTTTTACTTAACCTCTGGTATACCCTTCTACGGTCTTTTCCCTATAGTGGACAACAAGGCAACCTTCTCTATCTGGAGCCTAGGTGCCAAGTTCGTCTTACTAATCTAGGGCCTGACATAAATGATTGTCCCAATCTGGGATCGATATGATCTCATTGTACCTTCACAATCTAGGGCTTGGTCTGACCTCATATGACCTTCCCAATCTGGGGCCATATATGACACTCCCAATTAGGGCCAGGTCTTTGGTCCTAGACATGACTTTTCATTTCCTTTCATTCAAACATCTAAAGGTGATATATCAGGTTCGAGCTAGTTATAAGCACACTTTGTCATTGTCATAATCACTTTATAGATTGCATTTCATTTCTAGCAATTGGTAAAACCTCAAAATCATCGCGAAACTAGAGCAATTTAGTCATAAGAGTAACCACACTTTTATCAGGAGTCTAGATGTCCAAGCAAGTAATCAACCAATCAACCAAGCAAGAGCTCCTTGAAAGTTAATGAAACACACCCATGTCTTACTATTATATCCAAATCATCCCTACGAATGACTTGGTCCTAATGATACGGTTTTGTAGGTCAACATCTAGGTTTTATTAGGGTTTTGGCTTCCCAAACCCTAGTTTTCACTTTTCATGCTTATTAGGTTAGAAACTGTAATTCTTCATGAAATACACCTTTTATTTCATGGAACCCCTATTTTATCAAATTAAGGGTCATTAAACTCAAATAACTTTCAAGTTTCTATTTATATTCCTAAAATACCAATCTTTGATCAACAACAACAATTGGACATATTAAGCTCATTAATTCTCAAAAATTAAGGTTCTAGCTTATTTTACACATTAAAGATGCCACCTTTATGAACTTTTCAAACTAGAATCAAAACTAGACTATGATTATATTTATATTGAACCCAATGCATTCTTTTGACAAATTTTCATATATGACATGCCTCAATCCGAGATACCAATTGTATTATATGAATTTATTAAGATAAGTACCTCAAGGCCAATGTGAGGATGCCACATCAACCTAAATGGATTCTTACACCTTTTCGTGTGGTCTAGACTTTAAATAATGAGTTTTTGCCAAGCGAGCGACTCACTCCATGCGAGCATAACACTGAGTTGGGGTAGTGAGACACTTATACATAAGAAATCCCGAGCTTGAGGCCTTGCGTGCTCGGGGCAAGGTAGTCATTTCTCCTCACCCCATCATCTTATTTCACCCTTCCCTTTATGTGAGTGGAGCTCCTTAGGAGAGTCAACCCCATAGTTGACTCTGAGTTCTAAGGCATCGTGGTTCTAGGAAAGAGTGCACACACCCCTGATAGGTTAGGTCATACCTATTTAGGGATTCAATCACCCACGGGGAGGTCGGGGTTGTCTGGAAGATGAGGGGGTATCTCGAATGGAACTTGGAAAGAGATTAGAGGTTGAGGATGAGGCTCGATGTAGAATTGAGAGAAGGGACAAGGTTATGGAGTCAAACGACATCTTCTGAACACATACGTGATTTCGCAGGGGTCAATTACCCCTTTATACATTCATTGGCCTCGATGGGGGTTCGACGAGAGCCATACAATTTTGAGGGAACCATCGATATCCTTCCAAAGGGGGCAAATCATAGGCTAGTTAGGTTCAACTTGGCCTCGCAAATCCAATGAAAAACTTTCCATGTTTTCCTAATCATTGAGTGTAGACAAATCATTCAAAGAGAATGTTTATATTGTTCCTGACTTGTGTATTATGTTCAGAGGTAGAAGATGGTCTATTGGTTGTTGATCCATGATCCAAGGGCTACCAACAAGGATGCCATAGTCAAAGTCTGTGTAAATCATTTTCCAAAAAGGAAAATGCATGTGACCTTTTACACATCAACCCTTAATCCTCTCACTTTATGAAAACTTATTAAAATCATATCTCTCTATATTTATGATTTTTTTCTCAAATTCTAAGGGAAGTCTTTTATGACTTTATCTAGGTGTGTGCAAACATTGGAACCAAAAATGGAAAAGAATAACACCTTTTCTTAGCACACAAGTCATCCATTTATAGGGCATACATTATGCATTTATAACACATCTTTCCCCTTTCTTTCGTTTAAATTTTCTTTATTTTTATATTCTTTCTATTAGAAACAATGTGCAAACGAAAACTAATCAATTCTAGCCATCCATTCATCTTTCTAGGTAATTCTTCACATTTCTCAAATATCCACACAATTATCTTCCATTTATTTTTCCATTTATTTTTTATGGGATTTTCTCTCATCCTTTTCCCCTTTTATAAATCATTTGATTATTAAAATAGTATAATCAAGAAATCATGCATCCAAGGGAAACTTTGCAAAGGATCCATTCTTTGAAAACAAATCATAATTTTTTTGCATTCAAATCCCTTTTATTTTAAATCTTTCATTTCTATTCATGCAAATCAAAATTGATGTTATAGCACATTTTCTAATCATTTTTGGGTCCTCGACCAATACATTGAAATAAACCATTTCCCATTTGATAACATTTTTGGGTCCTAGATTAGGGACATAAACTGGACCATCACCGATTTTGTAATCTTTTTTGGGTCCTAGACTAACACATTATAGTATTAAAATAGGCCATCTTCGTATTGCAATATTTTTTGGTTCATGAGCCAAGAACTTAAACAAGACCATTTATCTTTTTACAATCCTTTTGATTCCTGAACTAAAGCCTTAAACTTGATCATATCCAATTCTTCAAAATCTTTGGACCCTGGACAATGACCTCCAACTAATCCATTTAAAATCTGAAATCTTTAAGGGTTTGGGATCTTGGGAATAAACTATACGAACATAAAGTCATGGATTTTTATCTTAAATTTGAAAAACTAATATTTCTAGTTTTCTTGGTCCTTGATCATGAGCTTAAACTATACTAGAAAGGACCTAGATCATGACCTTAAATTGATCCAGATGCCTAACACATAAAGAAATGTCACAGTCTAATCTTTTTGGGTTTTGCACTATGACCTAAAACTAATAAAACTTCACCTAGTAAATCATTATGGATTCTAAATCATGACCCTAAACAAATACTACTTCATCTTTCAATCTTTTAGGGTTCTAGTCTATGATCATAAACAAAGACAATTTCAATGAAAAAATCGCTTCGGTCATATACTATGCCCTTAATATAATATAGCTTCAACTTCTAATCTCTTTGGATCCAAGACTATGCCCTTAATCTAATCAAACTTTAATTTCTGATATCTCTAGGTCCTACACTATGAACTTAAGAAAATGCAACAGTAATATGGAATCTCTTTGAATCCTATATTATGACCTTAAACTAATTTAGATCCAATATTCATTCTTTTTGTGTCCCATACTATGTTTCACGGATTGGGGAATCCATGAATAATGGAAGACACCAGAGTGTGATGTGGAAAAACAAGCATAAATCAACAATAAAGTAGATGTATACACCATGAACAATGTCAACATTCAACACGTAATATTATCATCTTTTCTCCCATTCTAGATATGTACATCAAATTATTAAAATAAGGAAACAAGTTAGCACAAATGTGATGAGTATGTGGTGCCTATAAAGGACATAAAATAATTAAAAAACTATAATTGTAATGTATTACAAATATATTTCTTTGTAGGATTTATAAGAAAAACAATAAGGATTTACAAGCATTCTTATATATATATGGATCCATCGCCTGAATGACATGGGGGAGTCACATGGCTCCGTCTCTCAGTTCAAAGGAGGAGGTCACCATTTAATACAAGTTCCACCCTCTGAGGTGAGGAGGTCACTTGTACCCAATATGAACAACATCATCATTATCATTGTCATCATAATTAGGACTGTAATAAAGGGCATATCATTTATGCTCAAGATTAATTTCAATACATATATATATATATATGTATATGTATATATATATAACACCAAAAGATTATTCAATAGAAAATTTAATATCACAAACAAGTACCTATGCCAAAAAAATTATAAAACATATCAAACTGGTCAACAGGTGAACTATAGTACATTACACCTATTATATGCTTCTAGTCCAAACGAACTAGATAGTCATCAAAGAGGAAAGTCCTACATACCTTCCTTCAGAGATTCCTAATTTACTTGGACCATCTACATCACTGGTAATCACCTAAATAATTACAATTCATCATCATTAACATAGCATCTTAATTATTCATTTTTATTTAGGTCCAAATAAGGTTCTATCTAAACCTAGGTTTACTCTGACCTAAACTTGTCTACTACATTCTTATAATGATCATGAGGTCATATTTAGGATCAGATACGACTTTCAAAAATTTTTGATGCTTGGTCTAGTTTCTAGAATTAGTATGATGCTAAAATGATCTAACTATATGTTGATGTCAAAAATGTAACATTTGCTAATAATGTTCAGTTCAAAGTCAAAAATATGGTTTATATGATATTGAAGTTTGGCATAAATTTCTCAAAATTTATTTTGAACAAATATCATTTATTATATCTCATACACCTTAAAATGAAGTGTTCTGATGATAACTAGAAATGGTCTTTCATAATTATTCAAAAGCTTAATCCATAGCTCTAACAATAAAGAATATGTTATTTTAGTTATAGGGGTATTTTTTGGGACTTTATTGGACAAGGATATATTTAAAAGAGAATTTCATTTGAAAAGGTCATTTTCAAGAATATCAGTAAATTATTGCATTTGGGTTTTAGCTATCTCTGGATCTACTATATAGATCTACATGTTTCTAACCCATTTTCCTGAGTAAGGATCTTTGCCTTGTTCAGGCAAATCTACCACTGCCAGTCTAAATGCTTTCTTGGTTCTCTACATAGGCTACCCTCTGATAGGGTATCCCATCCATGCCGAGGGGTGTCAACACGCTCCACAATGCCCTTCATCTAGTTGGAGGATGTAGGTAGAGGAATGACAACCATGCTGGGAGGTTTAGAGCTACATGGAAACATCTTGCTTGAAGCTGCATCAAGGAGGTGCAACACAAATCATGCTTGGATCCAAAGCCATCACCCTCAATTCTAGCACTGAGAGAGAAGAACACTAAAATTTAAAAGAATCTTGAAGCCTATTATCCTCTTGGTGAGTCGAGTATGGAGGCTATATCCAAACTTGTGACTGGTTAAAGTCATAGGCCAAGGATGGAACATCAATGGACATTTTTCTATTAAAAAAGAAATCCTCATGTACGTCAAAGGAAGGCCTTATCTTGCATTGGACATCAATTCCCTATAGGTCCCTGGATCTCGGCTTGTGTCAATATTCTTGAAGAATCTTGTATTGCTAATGTGGACCACCGTTGTAGGAGAGAGGAATAGGGAAACAACCCTCCCTACAAAAGGGGTAACCTGAACTGGTTTTGCATCATTGGTGGATCATCAAGGTAGTGTAGGTGTGATATGCTAATACTATAGTATAAGTGTGAGAGAAAATGAAGAAAGTGGGGATGAGGACTATCATTTCTAAGTCACATGGGCCTCTAAGGTCAACTGAAGGTTCAACAAGTTCCAAATGTTGCAAAGATCAATAGTTTTCCAACCAAATTCCTTTAGAATGTCCCCCTTCATTGGATCTAGAGGACACCTCATTCATTTCATGTTCATTCATAAGTGGAGGTTAGGGATAACCTAGGACCTATTCAACCTTTCTTGGGTCTATGGCCACATTACCCACCAGTGTAAAAATAGGGACACCTCCACTTGGGTCTAAAATGATCAAAGCCTCACTAATTTAATCAAATAGCCCATCCTTTTAAACTTGAAAACATTATGTAGGAACCTCATTCATGTTTTAAACATTCAACATAAGTTTGTAATAACCAAAAGTGTATTAAAACCAATTTTGAGGCCCACAAATCAAATATTTGTTCACTAAACTTAATTCCTCAAATAAACTTATAAATTAGTGTCTAAAACTTAGATTCAAGTAAATTAATGATCAAGGTTGCTCATTATACTTAATTTATCAAATAACCTTATCAATTAGTGTCTCAGATAATGGTTACCCTCATCATCAGATAATTGTCTAATGACAAATCATATCAATCAAGAGGACCAAATCCATGTCATTGATAGGTAAACATACCTTCTTTATACCTTTCTCGGGTTTTCATCCTAATCTTAAATTAGCTCACTCACCAAGTGTTGGGATTGAGTTAACTCACTAAAATATATAATCATAAAAAGAGAGAAATGAAAACTTTTCAAAATATTTTCACAATTGAGCAGTTTCAATTATATTTCTCGACAATTGAATCAATAATCAGACAAAATACAACTTGATGGACCTCACCCATATTCAACCTAATTTTGCATCCACCTTTTTCTTACTTGGAAATGAAATTACTGAGAGAAGGAAAACTAACTGAATAAGGAATATAGTGGATAAGGAGATTCTTTTAAATACAAGAGTCCTTTGATAGCTTGTTAAAACATTAGAGTGACAAATGAGTATTTAGTTTGTGGGGGCTATTATCTTCACCAAATATTCATTTGTTCCTAACCTTATTATTTTAATGAATAGTTGTATCCCCAATTCATACCATGAAGTGAAAAAAAAGCTTCACTTTTCTCCTTAACATTTTCTAACCCATTACCATTTACACCTTTCCCTCAATAGGATAGGTGACCGACCTAAATCACATGTCCAAAAAGGAGTCAATCCAGAGTAATCATACTTGTAAATTTATAACCCAAAACTCAGGCCTCTACAATTGTAATATGGGTTCTGATGTAGTAAATCATGGTCAATCCATAGGGACAAGGGTGGTATGTGTCGAGAATGGACAGCCTTAGCTTAGTTACACCAATCCATGAGTGAGATAAAGGTTTGTGTTCCTTATGGAATGGCGATACTTGAAAAAACAAGAAAGCAAACAAGTAAATAAAATAAGAAGTAAAATAAAAGAACAAGATGGTAAAAAATTATATATGGGTTATTAATAGTCTTTTGAGGTACTAGCAATCAAACAACACAACATGTTGCTTAGGCATGCAAGTAAAGCATTAATGTCAAGAGTATGAAGATAAACTTTACTAAGAGCATATACTTAATGGATATAAGTATTTACATGAAGGGAGAGTCATAGTTGATCCTCCCAACCCAATCTACATGATTTTCCACTCATGGTGGTGAGTAGCAATGCATATTTAGAAATATAATGAGACATGGAGATGGATAACGAAATGGGATGCAAAATATGAATGCAGATAATAAAAATTAGAGAAGAAGGAGGACAGACTGATAGTGAACACAGATGTTCAAGGATTATGAAAGATCCTCCGATCTGAATCTAGTGTGGGCAAAATGGAGAGGCACTCGCTGTTATCCTTGTGTGGAAAGACAATTTGGGGTAGCTTGGAGGTGAGAAGTAGGGGATAATGATAACACCCACATTATGGCTGCTAGAACTTATATTTTATTATCAAAATAGACTCCAAGCATAACTTCCTCTTCATTTTATTCTATTTAATATGAAGAATCATGCCCACTTCACCCCCGAAAATATTTCTTATCTTTTACCAGGTTGTTCCTATTTTCCACAAGAAAAGGAGCACCAATGATCCCATCAGGCCCATCAACAACAAAGTCCACATTTTGGCCCAGTAGCTCACCAACATCCAAGGTCGACACACCCCTCTTACCCATCATGGTCACTACCTGCTACGATAGCAACCCTACATGGGTGTGTCATGAAGGAGTCTCAACCCACTACGACCCTCTACCTGATATGGTTCCTAACTCATCACGGTTCACAAACCGACGAGGTCGTTACCTGACATGGCCATCCCTCGACGCCGCAGCACGACAAGGACCCAACCCACCATAGTTGTACATGATATACCCACAACCTGACATATTTGATTGGCGACAGTCATATAAGCCCTTCTGAAGCCTCAAGAACAAAGCCATAGATGCAAGACATGTGGACCAATAAAAGCTACAATTCCCATCAACTCACTGCCTATAAATATCATCTACAAGCCTACGATGGGAAGGGTCGGACCCTGCAAGAGCTAGTCCCTAGAGAAAAGGAGCTAGTGTTTCGAGTCCCTAGAAGCCTACTGGGCGATAGCTAGGTGAGGATACTCCCATCCCAAGAGGGATGGGAGGAGTTCACTTAGATACCATTCTGGTAGCAGCAAAAACATAATATGATCCTCAAGGCCACTTCAAGCATGTTGGGTACCTATCTGGGCTTCAAGCCGAGACAACTTACCTATCGATACCTGACACGAAGAACATGAAAGCCTTAAGATAATGTTAGCCCAATATGTATCCTAACCCGATATTGTACCCAACCCAATACGGTCTCTACCTGTCATGGTTGCATCCTGACACAGCCAGCAACTCGACATGACCGTATCCTACGGAGATCCTATCCTGATATGACCCTTACCCATCATGGACCATGACCTGACTTGGTCAGTGACCCAACATTGTTGCATCCCGATATGGCCTCTACCTGGTACCATGTTAGCATCATCTTAGGTGTCAGTTGTTGTGTACTTCATTTTCCTAAATCAAGGAGACTGATACTTATCTTCCCTTTACAACATTAACTTTCATTTTATTACAACATTGTAACTAAACCATTATTCTTCTTTATGATTATTGTAACCTGTAGAGTTTATCTCATATCATTCTATGTATGTCTTTATTTCATTTGATGATTTCTTTCTGGCATCTGAGTTCTAGTTTCTTCTTTTTGATTCACACTTTTGACTAGCTATTGAATCGTGTTTCTTGTTTTGACTCCTTTGAGAGAAGGATGTCACAAACTTCTAGAGCGTGGTCTGATTTAGGTGTACGAGAGTACTCGAAACCAGAGTTGCACCCGATTTACTTTTTGCACGAGCCCACACCTAGTACCCCTGAGAAGAGGAACTCGGGGCATGGTTTGTTGGTGTTTTCTTTAAGAGAAGAAGATGCTGGATGTAGGTCGTTGTTGCTTGTTATGATTAAGTTTTCTTTCTTCGTGTGATACTCCAATGATAGTTTTGTCTCCTCGGTTTCCTATATGCAAAAACTACCATAAAAACTGCTAAAAGCCAAAATACCCAAACCCTTAATCTTTTTGGTAACTCCCCTTGGAGATAGGTTTTAGTTTAATTCTTTGTGTTTCTTTTTCACTACAACAAACCTTAATCCCTTGAATCTCCAACATTCTTATACAAGTAAAACTTGGGTTCTGAAGTGCTATTCTCCTAGTCCTTGTTTTCGACCCTGAAATACTCCGACCATGTGCTAGTTTCATGAGTCTTACACATTCGGGTATTATAAATTATTAAATTTCGATGACCTAGACATGTCTCCATTTTTGGACCGACATTTAAGGCATGATCAGATAGACTTCAGGCTTTTGTCTTTTGGCCTTAAAAAACCAATGAGGAGGTGCTCCACAGATGGAAAGAGTGCTCTCCAGTAGCACTTCACGTCTCCTATGCATTGTGACCCCCTTCTTAGTGTTCCAGGGGTCCTATTTATAACTTTTTCCTAGTGTACATTACTTGCATCACAAGTCTAGACACATGCATCATGGAAAATGACTAATTACTTCAAATGACGATTGTCAGTATGACCATCGGTTGGTAGGATATACATAGGAGCCATCATGTGTGCTCCCCCTTTGTTCTACTTGACCATCAACTAATGGATTGTCAAACCATTGAATCCAAGGAATTGTCAAGGCATTAGATACGGGAACCGATCGTTTTATGGCTAATGATTGATGGCCTTCAATGCCTAGGTTGACCATCTGTTTAGGGAACTAATGGTTGCTGAAATATATAGAACATTGGATGTTATCACACCCCAAACATAGAGAGTATCTTGTCCTCAAGCTAATAGATAGAATCAAGGCATCATGGCAATGTTAGGGATTTCTTTTTTTAATGTTCTGTTTACTTTTTGACCATGCCCTCAAACCATCCTTAGGTCAAGATTTCTATGGAACAACTACAACGACTTACTACACTCCTAGTTTCATCACTTTTGATCCAGAGTTGTAATCCCCCATATGCCTAACATATCCACTTTTTTAGAAGGACAATCCCATGAAAATTGGGTTGATCCTCTTTTCCAAACCTTAATTATGCATAATGCCATAGTGGTACCTTTCACAATTGAACTTTATTTTTGGGTAGTCTACCTAATGGTTTAATTGTGGGCCACGTTTGGCTATGTATTTTGTCTTTCTAGGGATTACTCAACCATCACTGCTATTGTAGAATAGTGTTACTCAACTTTTAGTCTTGATGTAGTTTCATGTGGTTATATGTGATGGGCATTGAAAGATAGGTGGATATTTGTTTGTCTTCCAGGCTCCACTATTCGGAAACACATACATGTGTTCATGAGCACCAAAATACACCAGCCAAAAGAGCCCTTCAACATCTTGTTAGGCACTACTATAATGCTTTTATTCACACTCATTCTTTTATTCTTGCCCACCAGGCTTATTTGTATTGGGATTTTTGAGGGACGGTGGTCTATCGAACCTCCTTTGTTTTCAAAATGGGGAATTAGCAATTTTAGGGATAGTTGTGTCCTCTGTTGATAACATTAGCACTTTCCAAACTACAGTGAGAGTTGGGTGGTTGATTGGGGGTACACCAGGTGGGGTCTGCCTTATTTCAGAGGATTTATATTGGGATAGTAGCATTTTGTTGTCGCGTGTAGTATCTTGAGATAAGATTGGTGTGAAGGCATAGTCAATTAGGTGTTTATTAGATAAATTAGTAGCCCAAAACATTAGTCTTGGAATGATTACACTATACATTAGCCAAATAAAAGAATCTCTAAGGGCAAGTGTTATGATAACATTCAAGAAAAATTCATTCACAATTTTCCTTTAAGACTTCCTATACATACAAAATTCTCCTTTGAAAGTTAAAAAGACTAGATTATGTACATTAGAAAAATTGGTCATTTGACCTTTCAAAAATATTGCAAAGGTTTTGCACATGTTAAGTAAGGAGATAGAAAAGTACAGTAATGAAGGAAATTTGAAATGAAGATCATTAAAATGTACCAAATTCTCCTATTCAGACCCCCCCCAAAGAAATATCATGCACCTTGTCTTCAGGGTGTCAAAGAGTGAAGTTGACTAAGAAAAAGCTATTTTAGTGTTATGAGCTGGTAAATGCCAAGTCTAACATTAAGATATGTAAAGAATAAATCCCTTAAAGGTGGAAGTAGTAATCTTTCTAATAGAATTCCACCTTCTTATATGATGTAGCCAACATTTGTATCAAAAATAGATCAAAGAATCCACAATCATTGGAGCATGGTTGTTGATGAGGGATCCTATGGTAGAACAATGGCTTCTCAAATTTTAGGCCTTTTTTATGGTGTCCCCTACCGAACATTCATATTAGCTCAACTTTTTTTGTTGGAACATGGGATACCTTTAGTTTGGTGACCTTATTGATGTTTTATGAAGATGATTTCTTTTTAAGCTAACATAGCATTTGAGCTACTTTACAAGATCGTTATTTGAGCGTTTATAGCAACTAATATAAGTGCCTAATGTTCATCATGTAGAATGTGGACAAATATGAAAGGTAGGAGGTTGTACTTCAAATTCTTATTTGGTCATTGAAGTTCCCCTAATTCCTTATTTATGTAAAATGTCCCTGAAAATGTCTTAGTAGGCCATGTAGAAAGTATCATGCTCGTCACATAGAAGTAATTGATAGGCCATCATGACATTAACTATCATATCACCACCCAACCTTGGCATCTAATTAAGGTTGGGCCACAATACATGGACACTATTTCATTTAAATATTGTGACAATGTCATCTTCATGTGGTTCGAGTTCCTTCAGGATGAATATTGAATATTCTAGAGATAGTCTACAACAAGCATCCTTGTCAAAATTCTTGAATGTGGGTTGTATCTGATCGATGGTTGATGGATCTATTGATATTTCTAGATTATCATAACCTATGAAGTTTTTTTCATTCTCTTCTTTATCACCCCCTTAATTGCACAGGGAAGGGGCTTCCAATTCTACTTCATGTGTCACTTCATCATCTTCCTCTAGTACAGGGGTATCTTGCTAAGGTGGAAAAGTGGCTTTTTCTTCTGGCTGAGTAGTTTGTGTTTTTAAAAGTGAAAGGGTCTTCTTCCACGGGAGCCTTGGTTTTTGCAGTTAGAAGGTCTGTATCTATCTAGAAGGCTACTGCTTCATATATGGGTTAGATTGTGGGAAAGGGTGGAGGTATATCAGAAGCCATGGATCCAACTTCCGTGTCTTTCAAACATGGATTGGCAACAGTTGATGTTTTTGATTGTGGAGGGGACAAGTCTTGTGGTAGTGGGGAGGGGATCATGAAATTGTGTCTGGATTCTCTAAAACCATCCTTCCACATAGCAGGTATTTTGTGCTATAGTTGTAAGTAACTACATCCTTATGGAAAGTTCTGCCACAATGAGAAGCCAATGGTTGAAATCCTTCAATGGTAAGTTTATGAACCTTAATCTTTGTCCTTTATAGAGTGTCTTGTAGATCTTCCCTTGTTAGAAATGATTTTGATATGTCTTCTATGTAGTTGTCATCTATACTATATTCCTTGTCTCTATTATGATCATATTTGATTGGTAATATGCTAAAAATCCATTTTTCATGTTCATTTTGCCTTATTTTTCTCTTTTTTTGTGTGTTTTTTCAAACACATGTTTTATCGCAAAATAGTACCCAATGATGAGTGACATGTTCCTAAGTATGTTCAAAATACATAATGGACTGGAAAAATAAATTTAATCAACACTGAAATGGCTAGAACTAAGTTTTTTTGTTTTAGGTCAGGTTGACCATCAGTCGAGTTGCCATCTCAACTGATCAACAACCGAGAGCTTTTTTTAAAATCCTATCGGTCGATTTTACGAGTTTATAGAACTCGACAGATGGTCGGGCTGGAAATATCTTAAGTTGGGTTTTGCCGACTATTCTCCCTCTCAACTAGAGAAACGTCAACCAATTCCTACTCCATATGCCCTAAGATCTCTACCCTTACCCTAACTTTCCTCAACCTTGCCCTAATTCGACCTAGCTAGACCTTCCTAGACCTTCTCCCATTGCAAACCTAGGTTTGTGGATCTTTTTGGTGGTGATTTTTTATCTTTTTCTCTCTCCTTCCTATCTTTTTCATCTCCATGGCATCCAATAGGAGGAAGTGAGCCGCCCTAGCTAATACACCATATTCTTCATCCTCCTCTCGCTTGATTCCTTTTGATGACACTCTTTTTCTCTCAAAATGAAGATGTAAATAGGTATAAGGAGGTCCTTTCCTGGAACCCTTTCCCTTTTCACACCCTCTTTGAGCCTAGACCTAGAAGACAAGAGGTCATAGATCAAGTAGAAAAGTTGCTTAACATTCACCATCTCTCAGCCTTGGGTGTTGAACGTGCGTGCTACAACAACTCCATAACTAGCACGAAAGTGGTTCATGAATTCTACACTAACTTGCGTGGGAATTACGACACCCTCGTACCCCCGCCTAATACTCAAGTAGTCCTCACGTACATGATATCCGGGAAGAAATTCCAAGTCTCGGAGGAAACCCTGAACACCTTCTTCTCAGGTACTGATGAGACTAACACCTGGTGTAAGGATTACCCCAAGTATTTTGACCTAGCTGAGCCTGAGGCCTTCTATAAGCAATATGATCTCACTCTTCCTGATATTCATAGATTCTTGAAGAAGCCTCAATTCCCTTATAAGAAGAAGTGCACCCTTCCCTCCTCTGCCTTGGATCTCAAGAGATGCATACTTGCCATAGTTGTTAATTGCAATATCCATCCAAAGAAAAATCAAATGGAGATTGTAGAAAACACTACAGTGATCATGTATTGTCTCTTAGAGAATGTCTGAGTCAATTGGTCAAGATACATCCTCCACCATATGACCTACATTGACTCAGGAAAGAAAACCAGCGGCACCCACCCTCCCACCCTGCCCTGATTTCTGGTCTTTTTCAGCTTGCTACTGGAAAATCTCTTTTCCACAATTTTCATTACAAACCTGCTAGGAAAGGAGTTTGTATCAGTGATACTACTTTTTAGAAGTTTTTTCTTATCCTCTCCTCCACCAAACATGGTGCCCTTACCTCTACCTCTACCCAAGCACCTCCACCACCTTAGCCTACCCAACTTGTTTGTGCCTCATTCCATGTGTCAAATGAATCCCTTATGGGCTACATGATACATCATGAGGCATAAAACCTTCAACTTCAGGAGCACCTACATCAGGACATATGTTCAATCATGTCAAACATGAACATGTCTTGTGCACATCCCTACCCATCCTACCAGCCCTACCTAGTAGGTTATTATGCATCCTATGCATACAATCACTTTTACCCAGCCCCTCCACCTGCACCTTCCCCTACTGCAACACCCTCTGCTGCTGGTGGACATTCCCCTATTGTGTTGCCTTTGTCTGTTGGCCGCTTAGCCACTCTCCAATCCAGCATTGATAGTTCTTTTCCTTCCTTCCTGTAGGTCAATGAGCTCCATGCTCTTGGTATGACTTGGGATGAGCAGAATGCTTGTTGGCCCAGTCGTGGTTTTGGTCCCTCTGTTGTTGAAGAGATGTTGGACCAGGCTGATGAGGAGGCTACTGATGCTGACGAAGCTACTGGTGATGATGAGGATGATGGTGTTGCATCTGATGATGACAGCTCTGATGGCTTTATTGGTGACTCCCATGATGAAGGCAATGTTGATGCACCTTTAGATGGAGATGACGACTACAAGCCTGATGTTGATGATGTAGATATAGCTGACCTAGATATCTAGTTGCTTTTAGTATTTAGTCTATTTTTTGATCATATATATCGTTCCAGGCTATTTTGCATTAGCAAAATCTACGAACATGTTCTGAGTTGTACTATTTTATCATCTTAGTTTTCATCAATTTGGCTGTAGATATTTTATGAGAACTGGCTTTTTAGAATCTTATTTCTATGCACACTTACTCTTTGATTTGCTATATCTCACGAGTTGGTTCCATGTTTTACCATATTTTTATTATGAATTTGTTTAGTTTCTTCTCTCGTCTCTTTTTTATGTTTGTTTTTTAGATTGCATGTTATGGATATATGCTTGTTTGTGCTAGGAGAAGACCTATTTTTATGCTCTTCTACCCCCCTTCCTTTTTGATAATGTCAAAAGGGGGAGAGAAATTCGATGTTTTGAAGCTCAACCATATTTCTTTTATTGGCTATGTGATCCTTTTCTTGTTCATCATATGCTTTATCATGTTACTTGCTAAAGGACCATATAGTATGTATGTGTTATATTGCTTTGTGTAGATATACTAACTATGCAGGTTAAAGTAAGCATATATTGAGGGGTAGCAATTCAAATTGTTCAAATATTGAATTCCCTAGCAATTCACAAGGCAAATGTATAACTTCATTATCCTTTTCAATATGATTGAGCAATGGTTTGTCATGGTCAAGAAGGGGGAGAATATTGACTTGAGAGTTCTACATTATTGTCCATATTTTGATAATGACTTAACCATTCCATTCCTATGTATCTAATATATTTGTTCAAGATTGATTTTAGGCTTTAGGTACATGAAATGGATCAAATTACACAAGCCCTAGCTTATTCCAGTTCAAGTCAAATGCAATGCAAGTGCTCATTTTGGTAAATTACTCATAACAACCTTAGAAGAATTTTTTAATCACTTTTATTGATGATATGACTTGTAACTAAGATGAGAAAAATGTGAGGGATACTTAATACCAAGGTTTAATCACTCAAAAGTTAACTAATCAAAATTTTCACAGTTGTTCCTCGGTCAAGTTGGAAACTCAACAGATCATATGATGGATTTTCTAAAGATGACACATTGGTCAAGTTGTACACTCACATAACTCAACCAACCGACTCACTGAGTAAATTTAATTTTAACCCATCGGTCAAGTTTACCAGAACAAACTCGATCAATAGCTTGAAAATTGGCTTTGTCTTTTAGTTGATCAGTCGAATTACCTTTATTGAAACTCAACCAAATGTACTGTACGGAAAATGCATAAAAAGTTATTATAACTATTGATGAGTTGTTTTGGGTGAAAATAGATTCGTTTCATTGTGTAAAATAACTATATTTCAACCCGTAGTGATCCCCAACTAAAAGGAACACCCCCAGCTATAAATAGGACTCCTTAGAGTTCATTCCAAGTTTGATCATGCATGCTATTCTAAGTCCTTTCTATAGTTGAGTGTGTTGCAACTCCTTGAGCCCCTTTCTCTCTGTAGTTTACACTTCATTTCTTGATTGTGAGTGAGTTACACCTGTTGTAAGAGAGGTACTCCCTTGTACATGTAAATCTCTCATCTTCTCCATATTCCCTACCCCTTTCCCATATGAAGAAAAGGTGAAGCAAGCTTCCCCGAGTGAAGGTGGAGTTGTTGTTGTTCATCTTCAAATGTGATGAAGTGGTGGTAATCTTCTCCAGGTGAAGGAGAAGGAAAAGGTTGAATATCAAAGAAAAATGGAAAAGTCCTTGAATGTGGATGACTTGTGCTAGAGTGGGTAAGACCTTGGTAGAAGGTTGAAGACTCTTGCAAAGTGGGTAAGTCCTTGGTAAGGTGGAATATTATTTGTGCTTGTATGGGTAATACATGTGGTCGACTTGTGTTGTAACTCTTATTGGTGATAATATAAAGAAAAGCACTTGCAAAGTCCTAGTGGTTGACCTCTCTATTTAGTAGACTGACTCTCTCCTAGTTTGGAGAATGGGACAACTCTACATGACATTGTCAAGTGCTTGCTACCAATTCCTCTCCTCCTTGCTATGCTTGTTAGTTAGGACTTCAAATTGCACTTAAGCTACTGGATTCAATTTGAAGTTCTAATCTATCTTGTGAGAATATTTATATCTCTTTTCACCCCCCCCTAGAGCCCTAGATCCAACAAATATGTCTATGTGTATTTGATTAAACACAAGTCAGAATCTATTGAAAGGTTCATGGAATTTGTGAATGAAGTATAAAACTAACTTGGAAAAGGTATTAAAGAACTTTGATATGATTGAGTGGAGAATACTTAAGCCATGAGATTGAGGACCTTCTACAAGACTGTAGTATTATATCACAATGGAATCCATTGGAACACCACAACATAATGGTGCATCAGAAAGTTGGAATCCCACCATGTTGAACATGGTAAATTCAATAATTAGTTTTGTTGATATTTTGTCTTCCTTCTTGGAACATGCTTTAGAAACTACAATGTTTACACTTAACAATGTACCTTCAAAATTGGTTCAAAAGATACCATATGGGATATGAACAAGGACACATCTCAATGTGTCTTTTATGAAGATCTAGAGTTGTGAAGCTTATGTTAGGAAACAATTTCTTGAAAAGTTGGGCCCCAAATCAGATGAATATTGTTACAACCCCAATTTTTGGGTTCATTTGGTGAGAAATGTAATTTCTCTTATTAAAGATAAATGAACAAATAATCATTGAATGCATGAATTTCATTTAAAATAGCCTTGTTTATTTACTTGTGGGCTTTATTGGCTATTGGGCCCAATAACAAGGAAAAGACAAAAGAGACTCCATTATTAATAAGAAATGGAGAAAAGAAAAATGTAGAAACCTCTAGAAGGCAATAGAGTGTAATCCAAAGTTGTATTTCGTGCCTCTTGGGTTCCTTGGGTCCCGAGGAGTCCAAAATTGCAAAGATAAAGCAATAAGAAAAGAAAAGATCAATTAGATGTTTCTTTATTAAATAAGAAATTGAAAATAATGATAAAATGTGGAAAATAAGTGAAAAGAGGTAAAATTGAGTTATCCTTGGTGGATTTTAGTATCCAAAGGATTCCTAAGCATAAAAGGAATGCAAATAAGGAAAATAAAAAGAAAGATAAAGGGAAATCCTTGAAAAAATATATTTTACTAAAGAAATGAATAAGAAGTGAAATAGAAATAGATAAGAGAATAAAGGCAACTAAATGTTCTCCAATATGGGAGTTCGTGCCCTTAGGTTGTCTTGAGGTCCAGGGGACCCAAAATAACAAAATAATAGCAAAGGGAAAAGAAATACCGATTAATTTTTGAGTAATTAAGAGATAACTGTGGAGAGAAGGAAGTTTACTCGACCCTTGGAATTTGTTTCCCACATTTTGTACAAAGCTAGAAAATGCCAAGACAAACCTTCCCTTAAAATTTGAGTTAAATAGGAGTTATGGTTTGGCAGATATCTATTTTCCAAGTTATCTCCAATTTGGGAATTATTCTGAATTAAAGCAATAAATCTTTTCCCTTGTGTTTGATTGCGGGCAATGAGATCTATTGGATCTTAATCCAACAATGAACAATAATCGTCTAAGTCCCAAGCGGACTAGGACTATGCAAGTTCCATGGGAACTTTTCCACCTTATTTTCTAATTATCCAGTGGACATGCCAGCGTGGTATTGGTCCCATTAGATTTTGGAGAGAGAAACGAAGGGATTCATCCCTGGTTCGATTAGGATTGGCCGAGGTTTTGGGAAATGCCCAAATCTAACAATGCCTGCCCCGACCCTATATATAGGGGAGGGTGATCTAAGGCACCATCATCCCTAATTGCTAGTTCAATTGCTGTGGAAGAGATCAAGGATCGTCTTCGTGCCCTGAATTGCTCCGACCACCTCGACCTTCGCCTCTGTTCCAGTGGTGTACATCGTCGGAGTCTGGCGAGTAGGGGACGATGTTGGCGCATGATCGACGAGGAATTGAACTGGTGATCGACTTCGATGGAGGGAGGCGAGGCTCCCTGGCCTATCGCGTGGCTCGCAGGTGACCTAGGGCATGGAGTCAACTCCTCAATTGACCGCGGGGTTGTTGTACACTCGACACAAGGTTGAAGATGACAACTCATGGTCTTTGACCAAAGTGCCCCTCGCCCCCCCCCCTTCAGTCACGACAAGGTTAGAATTTTCTTTCACTTATTTTATCGCTAACTAAGGTGCGTGCATCCATGGCCGTTGGATCCTCAGTGGACCGCGGATCATGGATCGGGTCATCCACGAATTTTCTGAATTAGCCAATAAATCAATAAAAAGTAGTTTTCTTATAAAAATCATACCTATTGATAGAAAACTCAGATGAAGAAAGTTAATCATGAAAAATGATCAGAAAAATATGAGAAAACATTAAAAATGGTTGGGACATATAAATCAGTATATTTTTACAAAAGTACATATTTTGGATAGAAATTGCATTAATTTGTGGTTAGAAACCCTAATTGTTGATAAAAGATATATTTAATCTTAGAATTAGGTTAATTCCAGCATGGTTAACTTGTTTAATGATAAATTTAGATTTTCTCCTGTTTTGATGATGAAATTGCAAGAATTATTGTTTTAAACCTAATGTTGTAATTAATAGCCATAGAAACCCTAAGTGAGGAAAAAGGGAAGAAAAGATAGAGTAATCCAAAAATTAGGGTTTTGTGGACCAAACCTGATCTTAAGAATCTTAATGGAAAATAAGACATGATAATTAGGGTTTAATGGATATTTTGATAAAAGTAAAATAAAAGTGGTAAAAAGGAAATGGAACCCTAATTTTCAAGAAACCCTAAAATTGGAATAGAAATTCTAAGGAATGAGATGAAATTGGATAAATATTGATAAAAGAAAGTTGGAATGTTTATTTTAGGATTTCTATTCATCATTGCTTGCTTGATTGGGTTTCCCTGCATATTTGAATCTTTCTTGAAAGCTGCAAACAAAGGTATGTGGTTACGACTATGAATATCCTGAATTAGTTTCCCGAGGATTTTCGAGGTTTTATCGATAAATTGAATTAAAATGTTGGTTCCATTAAATTCTTGCAAATTATAATGTGGATATGACTATTACCTAATATGTGCACCTACTAGCTCAGATCCTAGTCCCCTCTATAGCTTGATAGATTGACCTAGTATATGGATACCGATGGGGTAGGTCCATCAGGTCATTGAATGACTTAGTACATGGATACCAATGCGGTAAGTCCATCAAGTCATCATGAGTCAGGGATTGGGATACCTTTGGGTAGGACCATGCGACTCCATAACACTAAGTATTGGCTACCTCTGTGGTAGGTCCCTGGGGGTAAGGATCTACCACATGAGAGAGGTAGTATCCATGTCCATTGTAGGGATAGCACAGAGATAGGGGATATGAAAGGATTGAGTAGTATTTCTTAAACTGTAATCTTGAATGTTAAAGGATATTTGAATGACTACATTGTTAACATAGTTGCACAATTATTGTTTCCCCCCACATACCAACTTTGGCTGATCGATGTTTTGTTTGTCGGCGTTTTAGGTACAACCCTGAAATGAACAAACAGTAAAGTCACAAATTGTGAAATTAAGAAATAAAGTGCAAGGAGGATTAGATAGATTAATTCAACATCTAGATAGATTGATTTCCAAAGTTTTTCAAAGGTAAGTAAAGTTTTCATTTTATAACCAATTCCAATTTAGTTAGTAGAATTTCATATTTATTATTGATTATTCAAACCTTTGATCTGATGTATTTGGATAACGGCTATGATCTCTTAGTCTCCCTTAAGTGGGGGTTACTGGGAGACGGGGTCATTACAATTGGTATCAGAGCGAAGGTTCCTCACTTAATCTTTAATAATAATTAAATTTTACAAATTTTGTAGAACCCAAGGGAGTTATTAGAGGATTATCTAAAAGACAGAGGTGTCTAGAAAAGGATCACGATCGGGGGCTGGAAATATTTCCCTCTGCACCGCTAGTCGGAAAATGAGGACTCTCAGATCCATGTGACTACCTGGCCAAAGTCTTAGGGTATGATTTGAAATAAGATACCTTTAGGACTCTCTCATCTTGTTCATCCCTTCTCAACTCAAATTATGTTAAGGACCTTAAGTATTAGGGTTTCCTCTCTTCTCCTCACCCTCTTGAGGTATGGGTAAGGTTGATAAGGATTAAGGGATCCTCCAACAAATTAATAAAAAGCATGTAAATAAGATGTCATGGACATAAGCTTAATAGAGTAAGCGTAAAGGAATAGACACATGCTTATGTCATATGACACGAGTTTTCATTACCCTCAGGAGAGACCTGAGGATAGACCTTGTTGGTGGGAGGATGAGTAGAGAGAGTTAGTCTTGAAGGTAGAGACCTCCATTAAAAGTAGAGACCTAGCACATCCTTTGAGGATGATGTTAACCCTAACCCTAAGTGGATGTTAGAGAAGTAGATGACATGATGAGTTATATGTCATGGTTGACTAGGTGTTTGGATAGACATGCCTTGGATGCCATATGAGCCATGAGAAGTTGATGACTATCTTTGGCAACCCAACCTTGGGAAGGGTCGTGCATATTTGAGCGAAGGATAGCTCCTTCATGGATAAAGTTAGTATCCTATAAAACCCTATGGGCTTTGGAAAGTAGGGTATAGATTGCACCCAGAGTACATCAATAGTACTAATAGTAGGATGAAACCCTAGTCAAGACATCAGGATGGATGGCTTATGAAAAAAGCATAAAGGGTTATGGATGATCTTGAGAAAACACAAGTTCGAGCATAGGCTTCACCAATGTAGAAGTATGCTTGTGAGCTTGATCCTTCATGGGGAGAGGACCTTTGGTAGTAAGGTTGGATGTGGAGTTAGCTCTAGAGAGAGAAAGCAAGACTCAAGCAAGAAGGTTGGAAGCTTAGATTTCGAGACATGAGGAGCAGTGGGGAGTTGAGGATGATGCGACCTAAGTGGATGATAGTGGTTGACTCATTCTTGATCCCTGGAAAGGGATGTTATCTTGGTGTCCTTTAGAGGAACCAAACCCTAAAAAGAGAGTGATGTTATTGGAACCTATGCGCCTATGGTATAGGAGTTTACCTACTAAGATGAGTCAAAGAGTGCCTTAGACCCTGAGGAGGTTTAAGTAACCATTTGTGAGGCTTTATACCTAAATTGGTTGCCCTTGATGAGGACTTAACTCTGAGGTGCTACTTATATAAAAGAATCATGAAAGTAAATGACATACCGTAGACATGCTTGATTCATGGTTAAGAGATTGAGCATGTAGTTGGACACCCAAAGGTGAACCTAGGGTTCCTAGGCCTAAGAGGGGAAGTAGTGTACCCGGTGCTCATGATGAGATTTGAGTCTCTATAGTTTCAAACATGGTACTCCTCATGTGTAGAGGAAGAAGGAAACCCCTTAAAGTTAAAGGTATGTTTCATGAACCCCTCACGGCTAAGTAGATGACATGGGAAGGTATGATCGTGATCTAGTTTTCAGGATGAGAACAAGTATAACCCAGCAAGGTTTAGTATACGGTCAGCTTGTTCCTTAGTTTCTTGCTAGGGTTAAGCATGCTCATGTGGATGTAAACCAGAGGCATAAGGATGTTTGTGACCTTTGTTATCGAGGTGAAGTTTTCCTCCCATCCTAGGAGAGCGACCCTTTGGTAGGATGTCTACCAGTTTTGTTAGTTTAAGTAACCTAAAGAGGTCTCATAGGATCTTGAGAAGCTAAGTGAAAAGTACATGGTATGAGAATGAACCTGTAGACCCATAGATATCCATCTCTAAGTGCATGTGTATGTGTTACCATGTAGGTAACCGGTATGGGGCCTGGCCAAGGAAGGCAGGTCACCATGACCCCTATGAAGGGATGAAAGTCAGCCCATGAATGCAGACAGAGATGATGAAGGTTTTGGTAAGGTTCTAAGTTGGACATGTACTATAACAAAATCCTAAGTCTATCCTAGGGTCAGGTAGGGATAAGATCGATGGAAGTAGGAGTTGTCTAATTCCCTAGTTGCACATGACCATAGGGTCGAGAGGTAACAACTATCATTGTCTGAGGGCCATGGGTTAGGAGATTAATCACCTTCATGTTCTCATGGGACCCAAAGGGCAGATGAGTAGGGCACTCTATGGATGCATAAGAGAAGCGGGATGACCCCAAAAGTGACGGCACCCTATAGACCTAGAGGAGATGACCAAGGATTGGGTGTAAACCCAAGTAGGTTCGAGACCAGTTTGCCATGGACTTTGATATCGAGATGATTGTGATGTAGAGACATAAGTTGCACGTTTCAACTTAGATTTGATGGTGTACTGGCAATGTGGGTAGTACCATATCTACTCATGGAATAGGAAGAACTCTGTATTTGGATGGCCGCCAAATGCTTATGTCTTCTTGTTATGGGAGTGAGAGATTGGACAATACACATGTCATACACCAAGGGTAAAGATGACGTGAGTTGGAACGTTGCTATAAGGAATGAGGACAGAGATGATAATGTGCCCTGGTGGAGTGAATGATACATTGACATGTACAAACGATAAAAGTATTAAGATAATCACCTTGTAAGGATGTTCCTAGTAGAAGCTTTATGGAATTTTCAAGTTATACAAGGTTGAGTTTGATCACCAGGTGGATGAGCTCAGAGTTTGTGATGAAGATAAACTTAGAGTTTGAGAAGAGATGATAAGTATAATACATGGAGGATGAAAGGTGGTAATGAATGCTCTAGTTGAGATATAGTTGCCTAGTTTATCTAGAAGCTAGAAGAAGTTGAGGTTTCTTGGCTAACCTTCAGTTGAGGAAAAGAGATAAGTTTGGCTAACACCCAGATGTATCAATAGTGGTCAATCACGTTAATGGTTGTTTGGTTATCTAGCCTAGCCCTTGATGTGTTAGAAGGATGGTTGTAGAACCTCAGATACACTTCTTTGGATAGGAAGGTGATAAAACCCTGATGAGAGTGGTTTAGGGTTTCTGAGGAATTGATCTTGAGGAATCATGATATATAGGAAATCATGATTTTAAGATCACCACACACTGTGAAACTACAAATATAGTAAGTGATAGTAGCACTTTGGATGCTTAAAGTTGCATGTAGCATGTGGCCATGCAAGTTAGGAGGTGAAGGATGAACATCAGTAACCTAGTGCATTGATATAAAGTATAAAGAGTTCCTAAGAGGGAATGGGAGTTCATCACTATGGTTGATGTGAGTCTCCCTTTGACCAAGGAAGGTCAAGATCCAATATGGGTTATGGTAGATCTCCTTACCTAGATAGCATGAGAAAGAAAGTATGCTCAAGGGAAGGATCTGGTTGAACTACACCATGATGCGAGTTCACAAGTTCTTGAGTATAACCTAAAAGTTCACTTCTGTGAGGTAGAAGTGGATGCATGATGAACTCGAGGTCAATACAATTTATCACCACTAACTAATGGTTAGTATGATCTAGACTAGAGGGTCTGATGAGAGAATGTGTGCTCATTTAGGTTGATACATAGAGGCAGTTCTTGTCCTTTGAAAGATATGATGATAACCACCATAGCCTTTATCGGGATGAAAGAAATTTTAGAAGGAGGTTGTGTCAGTCACCACTTCATTAAGATAATGTTGGTGAAGGAGGCCTCATGAAGGTCAGAAAAGAACCACAGTGTGTGTAGATGAAGTCGCTTTAATCATGCAATGGCTGAGAGAGAGCCCAAGGATGACATGAGTCACGAGCTAATGCAAAGAAGACTAACATGCAATTCACTGTGGGAGAATATGTTATGTGAAAATACGACCCCTCTAAGCTACAACTGAGAAAGCTGAGTCCCCGATACATGGCTCCACTTGAGATGGATTGGTGGAGACGGTTGCGTTTATCCTTACCCCTCAGGATAACATGATGTATAATGTGTCCCATGAGTCCGATCTAGAGCACTATGTGAGGTACCCAAGCTATGTGCTGAGCCCTGAGCCTTTTCAACTTTTGAGAAGCTGAAATGTCTTGAGTCACCTATGAGGGAATGATATACCAAGGTGAGAAACAACTCAGATGGAAGAATATGAGATGATGATAGTTCTTGGGAAGCACCATGGAAAGGGTGAAGCCACATGGGAGCCCTGATGGACATAAGAAAGGCTTATCTTGAATTGTTTGTTTTCATGATGGAATTTTGAGGAAAAAATTCTTATAAGAGGGGAAGGATGTTACAACCCTAATTTTTGGGTTCATTTGGTGAGAAATGTATTTTGTCCTATTAAAGATAAATGAACAAATAATGATTGAATACATGAATTTTGTTTAAAATAGCCTTGTTGAGTTACTTGTGGGCTTTATTGGCTATTGGGCCCAATATCAAGGAAAAGACAAAAGAGACTCCATTATTAATAAGAAATGGAGAAAAGAAAAATGTAGAAACCTCTAAAAGGCAATAGAGTGTAATCCAAAGGTGTATTTCGTGCCTCTTGGGTTCCTTGGGTCCCAAGGAGTCCAAAATTGCAAAGATAAAGCAATAAGAAAAGAAAAGATCAATTAGATGTTTCTTCATTAAGAAAGAAATTGAAAATAATGATAAAATGTGAAAAATAAGTGAAAAGAGGTACAATTGAGTTATCCTTGGTGGATTTTCGTATCCAAAGGATTCCTAAGGATAAAATGAATGCAAATTAAGAAAATAAAAAGAAAGATAAAGGGAAATCCTTATAAAGAGATATTTTACTGAAGAAATGAATAAGAAGTGAAATAGAAATAGATAAGATAATAAAGACAAGTATATGTTCTACAATATGGGAGTTCGTTCCCTTAGGTTGTCTTGAGGTCCAAGGGACCCAAAATAACAAAATAATAGCAAAGGGAAAATAAATACCGATTAATTTTGGATTAATTAAGAGATAACTTTGGAGAGAAGGAAGCTCACTCATCCCTTGAAATTTGTTTCCCAAATTTTGTACCAAGCTAGATAATGCCAAGCAAAACCTTCCCTTAAAATTTGAGTTAAATAGGAGTTATGGTTTGGGAGATATCGATTTTCCAAGTTATCTCCAATTTGTGAATTATTCTGAATTAAAGCAATAAATCTTTTCCCTTGTGTTTGATCGCGGGCGATGAGATCCGTTGGATCTTAATCCAATGATGGATAGTCATCATATAAGTCCCAAGAAGTGATGACCCATGATTTTAGGGTTTTGAGACTCGTTATAGTATTTGAAGTCTATGAATGTTTGTTTTCATTAATTTAAAGATGAGTTGGCTTTTATTTAACCATGGATTCTTTGACTCTCAAGTATGAGTATAATGCCATGAAAGGATCAATAATATCTACAAAAGGTCATTCATGCATATGGAAATGATTGACAATATTTATAAGTCTATATTGAGGACATATGGATTTAAGTATCCAATGAAGTATACATGGATTCATATGACTGAATACTGCTATTGGATACTACTAACATTTGGAACAAAGAAGAAAATTGATTAAATAATGCTTTATGAACCTAGGTCATTAAAATATCTCAAGCATGCTAGGATTTAGAGCATGTGGGATGAGGCTAATGTTTTTCCTTATTGTTTGGATGTTCCAATTCAACCCACGTTATACTTCAAATTTAACAAAAGGATACATGGAGCCTTAAGCAGTAGATTATCAACTAAGTAGTTAATCACTCAGCTACCACCTCCATTTCTCACAGAGAGAGAGTTGCATTCTTGGGGACCAAGTCCCTAGCACCACCCATCATAGTACAAGGATAATTCATCAAGAAATTGAATGATCCATAAGCTGCGCCATGATCGGATCTATGTAACGACCTGACTTACGGGATATGGGTGTGGTGAGGAAGTTCATCCTGGAATCCTCCTCACCCTCCATCTCCTTTTTCCCCTCACTAAATCGGCATGGGCTCTATGTGCCTCGACCAGCCGAGCAACCGAAAAAGGACCTTGTGCCATCAGACATATCATTTAGCTTACTATAGATCTCGCCAAGGCCCATGACCACCAGAAGATAGACCTGCAACTCGGTGAGTGCACTCCTTGTCGTGGTGTGGAGCAACCCCCCCCCCACCATCATCTCCGATCACAACAAGGATCACCTTGCAACCAGTTTGGGTTGGCGCTGGCTGAGGTGACACATGCAAATAGCAAACATTACCGTCTACCTATGGATCCTTATCCTCACCTCACCAGCAACAACCTGCAGCATCCAATGACACTTCTCCTCCTACCACCCCCCTCTGCAACACTATCGACGATGAGTCCAATGTGGGGACAAATCCCTAAGTGACGACCACAACAATTCCAAAACATGAATCGAACCTGAAGGATCCAGATCCTATTTCTCCTCCATTCATGTCTTCCTCCTCTATTGTGACTCCAAATAAGACATCTCCTTGGAGCTTTGAAGCTCCAAAAGATCTCAGTTCTTGTGCCTTCTACCCTTCTCCTTCCTCTCCTCTTCCTTCTTCCTGCCTTCCTCTATCATGGTCCAGGAGCAATGCCAGACCAAGGGCGCCGGTCGCCCAAGCTGCAGTTTCAGCAAGTCAATGACCAGGGGGAGATTATGGCGAGTAGCACCACGAGTATGGCACCAGCAACTTCGGCCTTGAGGCCTAGATCCGAATCCACAACACCTGCCCCTCGTTCTCCTTCCTTGCTCCATGGGTTCCCAAAATCTATAGGGTGGCGCCCGTACCTGTTTGAGCAACAACAGCTGTAACCATGGCTCTGTACCACCTTGGGCGTAAGAAATGCAAAGCCAGGGTTAGCATGGAGCTCGACCAAGGAGCTTGAGCACAAAACAACAGCCATAGCAACGAATTGGCTGGAGGAGGTGGAGACTTTGTATGCTCACCAGAGTTCTTGCCGCAACGACGCACAAGGGTACCTGTAGAAGATTGCGGTTGGGGGCGCACGCAAGATCGTGAGGCTCGCATGGGAGATGAAGAACCATGTCGACTCTGGAGCAATGGATGGAATGAGGACAACAAGTGGTGTGTCACCGCCAGCCTGATCCCTACCTAACAGGATGTCGGAGGTGGCGGTCACACCAGCGAGCGTTCTGTGAGAGACTTGGATTGCACTGAATCTGGAAGGAAAGGAAGCAAAGAGACGGAGATCATGAGAAGGAGGTGAACCCGGTTCAGGGCCCAGACATGCTGGCTCAAGAGCCCTTTCAGTGGCCACATGGCGAGTCTGGATATGCTGCAAAGGTAAATTATCTCAGCAAATGTGCAGATCTTCTTTGAATCATAGAAAATACATATGTTAGCAGAAAAATACAAACAAAATATCAGCATACTAAAAAAATGTCCGCTTTGTTGCTGGACCCCTAGATCCTACCTTTGATCCTTTATTAATAACTATTTCTAATTTAGATGTTAATGCTTCTTATCATGATTAGTAAATTTAAATAATTAGACAACAATGTGTATTAAATGTGATAAAATTAACTTGGAAGCCTAACGTCAGGTGTAAACTAAATTTTGAACTCTGATCTGAGTGGTATACCTAAATATTAGGTCATTTCTCATTAAAACCTAATTTCATTCTATAACCTCATATTTATTTTAGAAAATAGATTAAGTATAAAAAATTGTGGAATCTGAACCATTCCTAAATAGTGACATCCATATCAATATTAAAATACCAAAGACACTTTTTAGATCAGTAACACCTAGATTTGACCCTAAACTGGACCAAAATACCATTAATAATGGTGAACCTTGTATTAATGATGAATATTTGTTATTAATCAGGTGATGACCAGAGATGTAGATGATCCAGAATATAAGTATGAATCTCTGAACTTTGGTACGTGGATATAAGTATATGACTAGTTTTTGTTGGATGATAATTATGAGTAATTGCTTGCATGTATTTGAATATCTTGTTGGATGTACATCTATATGTATTGTTGTTTCCGCCTTGAACACTAAGATCACTAAGAAAAGAAAATGGAATGTAGTTACTGATGGTTAATTAATCTCTTTATTAGAGAGGGAAAGTATTAATCTTGACTAGCACCTCCCTAATGGTACAACGTACGCAGGGAGATCCCTAATGGTATGAGATACGTGGGGATAGGGCCCAATAATATATGTCTGTGCTAAGTCCACCATAGTAATACATGTCCATTGAAATATGGTTATTAACTTGGATTTACCTGATTTTTCTTCCTTAAATAATTCTTTCATTTTTTCTTTCTTCTTTTTCAAGTATTTTAAATATGCCAGCATAGTATAGTATCTTTCAACCACGTACCAACTTTATGTTGATTCACTGTTTCACATATGTTTTAGGTTCAGAGATGGCATGGGATAAAAGGATCGGATGTGAGTAGTTGTCCAGGTTGTACCTATTGTGTAGATCCTAGTTAGCATACATGTTTAGACTAGTGTAAAATTTTCTATTCAATGTGTAAATGTAATCTATAATAGTTCATGTTATAATTAATATTCATGTTGAATGTTGAGTATGTTATGGTGTAAGTATAGTTGTTTGTTCATTTATGCATGTGTTGCTTCTGCATTGCTCTCTAATATGATTGGATGATGTTTTCAGATTTTGACATCTCATTCCCAATAGGGTTTGGAGAAATCAAAATCTGGGGATGTCACAGTTGGTATCAGAGCATGAACATAAAACTAAATTTCAGTGTTCACTTTAAACCCTAGAAACTTAGTAAATTGTTCTATAGGAATAAGGTTTGACCTAGCCTCTATGTTAGAACCTAGATGTTCGCGAACTAGGTTTAGAAAAGTGTGTGAAACCCTATCCATATAGATCTCATATGTATAAGGTTTCTACACTAGTATACACCTTGTTCTCACCATTTCACTAGGTGACATGACACTAGACTATCTAATGTATGTGGGACACTCAGTTTTGCTGATTTGTTTTTGTTTCCCAATCGGCTCGAGCCTCGACAGTTTTCTCTAACGTCTTCTTTTTTGGAGAAAAACTATATAATATTTTAATATATATATGTAAATATAAAAATGTGTCGCTCACACTATAGAGTAGTTAGTGTTCATGCAACCTAAGTGAAAGGGAGTGACATCAGCCTAGTGGAGAGAGTAATCTAGATTAGATGTCTAGAGCCTTATCAAGATATGTGATACATAGAGTAGATGATAGAATGATAGTTGAAATAAGCATGTGAAATCTTATTTAAGTTTGATCTCTTATGGTATAAGTTTCCTTATAAAGGTTTAAGTTGTATACTTGTTGAATCCAGTTTTGTAGAATTTATGCATAGTCTTGATGGTAAAAATACATTCCTTTTTCTTACTTAAGATGAAATAAGTTAAAATACAATTGAATATGCATGTGCCTCAAGCTCTTTTATAAAGGAAGACATCCATTGTTAGGACAAGATACGTGGTGAACTCCAGAGAGAGTGAGACCCACAAGGAGAAGGTCATAGGACCTACCCTACAATATATGAAATATGAGATATATGTGAAATGATGTGTCCTAAGCTAGGTCACTCCTGAGTAGATGAGTTGAGTCCTTTTGCATGATTCTATCCTATATGTGAGAATTGGGTTAAAAAAATGATGGGTAGGTGACTCATAATGAGAAAGTCAATCCTTTTAATTGAGTTAGGTCCTAGCTGGAGTGAAGTAAGTTTGTGAATCTCATCAATAGTTGCAAGTGAGGTGATATATGAAACTTTGGTTCTGAGAGTAAAATGCCATGTGCATAAGATACTCATATATGTTGATACCTCCTCTTCTCTTCCTTAATATATGATTCTAGAAACCTCACTTGAGCTATATAGATGATTTATATATGAGTAGTCACTCATAGAAGGTTTACCTATTCTATCATACCTCCCTATATAATACATGCAATTTTCTAAGTTTCAAAGCATGATAAGACTGGCTTAGTAAATTCTCTTTCTCTCTATATCGTGCATTAATAATATAAGTTTGAAATCACGTGCGAAAAAAAATATCTTTGTCTCATAGATTAATAATCACAAAATACAGTTCCTAAGACCAATCCTTCTAAATGTAAGCTTCTTCTTGTGGATAATTCGCTGAATAGGGTGATACCCTAATATTTAAGTATGATAAGCAAGCCTTTCTATAATGATGAAATCATAGTATGATGTCAATCATAGACCACATTAATGATGTAATTGTGATATTTTAGTAAGCATGAGCTCTTGATATCACCTTACATAGATGAGTAGGGTGAAAGATGAAACTTGAGTAATACCTTCTCAACTCCATGTGTAAACAAATCTCTAACTATTAGGGTAATAACAGATGTAAATCCTATAATAATAGAATGTCATGATATGACTAGGTCATGAAATGACTCTTCAATTCCAAAAAAAATGTTATGTTTCAACCTATATAAGGTGGGGTGGCTGCACCCTAGATGCTTTACATCATAAGATGTCGACATGGGATGCATACATAAATATGAGAACTTTAGAACCCAGAAGTGGTGACCTATACGTAGTTGGACTTTATGATTACCACTTAAGTATGAGATTAGTTGAATTTCGAGGACGAAATTCCATATAAGGTGGGGTGAATGTGATGACCATTGATTTTAGGGTTTTGAGACTCGTTATAGTATTTGATGTCTATGAATGTTTGTTTTCATTAATTTAAAGCTGAGTTGACTTTTATCTAACCATGGATTCTTTGACCCTCAAGTATGACTATAATGCCATGAAAGGATAAATAATATCTACAAAAGGGCATTCATATATATGGAAATGATTGATAGTAGTTATAAGTCTATATTGAGGACATATGGATTTAAGTATCCAATGAAGTATACATGGATTCATATGACTGAATATTGCTATTGGATACTACTAACATTTGGAACAAAGAAGCAAATTGATTAAGCTTTATGAACCTAGGTCATTAAAATATCTAAAGCATGCTGGGATTTAGAGCTTGTGGGATGTGGCTAATGTTTTTCCTTATTACTTGGATGTTCCAATTCAACCCACATTATACTTCAGATTTAACAATAGGATACATGGAGCCTTAAGCAGTAGATTATCAACTAAGTAGTTAATTACTCAACTACCACCTCCATTTCTCACGGAGAGAGAGTCGCATACTTGGGGACCAAGTCCCTGGCGCCACCTATCGAAGTACAAGTATAATTCATCAAGAAATTGAATGAGTCATAAGTTGTGCCATGCTCGGATCTATGTAACGACCTGACTTGTGGGATATCGGTGTGGTGAGGCAGTTCATCCTGGAATCCTCCTCACCCTCCATCTCTTTTTTCCCCTCACTAAATCAGCATGGGCGTTATGTGCCTCGACCAACCGAGCAACCAAAAAAGGACCTTGTGCCATCAGACATATCATTTAGCTTACTACAGATCTCCCCAGAAGATAGACCTACAACTCGGTGAGTGCACTCATTGTCGTGGTGTGGAGCAACACCCCCCACCATCATCTCTGATCACAACAAGGATCACCTTGCAACCAGTTTGGGTTGACGCTGGTTGAGGCGACACTTGCAAATAGCAAACATTACCGTCTACCTTTGGATCCTTATCCTCACCTCGCCAGCAACAACCTGCAACAGCCAACGACACTTCTCCTCCTACCACCCCCCTCTGCAACACTATCGACTATGAGTCCAATGTGGGGACAAATCCCTAAGTGACAACCACAAGAATTCCAAAACAGGCATCGAACCTGAAGGATCCAGATCCTATTTCTCCTCCATTCACGTCTTCCTCCTCTATTGTTACTCTAAGTAAGACCTCACCTTGGAGATTTGAAGCTCCCAAAGATCTCAGTTCATGTGCCTTCTACCCTTCTCCTTCCTCTCCTCTTCCTTCTTCCTACCTTCATCTATCATGGCCCAAGAGCAACACCAGACCAAGGGCGTCGGCCGCCCAAGTTGCAGTTGCAGCCAGTCACTGACAAGGGGGATATTTAGGGCGAGCAGCACCACGAGTATGGCACCAGCAACTCCGACCTGGAGGCCTAGATCTGAATCCACATCACTTTCCCCTCGTTCTCCTTCCTTGCTCCATGGGTTCCCAAAATCTGTAGGGCGACGTCCCAACCTGTTTGAGTAGAAGCAGCTGCAACTGTGGCTCTTTGCAACCTTGGGAGTAAGAAATGGCAAGCCAGGGTTAGCATGGAGCTCCACCAAGACGATTTAGTAGGAAACTGCAGCCATAGCAACGAACAGGATGGAGGAGGTGGAGACTTTGTATGCTCTCCAAAGTTCTTGCCGCAGCGGCGCATAAGGGCACCTACAGAAGATCGCGGTTGGGGGCGCATGCGAGATCACGAGGCTAGCGTGGGAGACAAAGAACCATGGCAGCTCTGAAGCTTTGGATGGAATGAGGACAGCAAGAGGTGTGTCACTGCCAGCATGATCCCTACTGGAACAGGATGTCGGAGGCGGCAGTCACACCAGCAAGCGTTCTATGAGAGACTTGGATTGCACTGAATCTAGAAGGAAAGGAAGCAAAGAGATCGGGATCATGAGAAGGAGGTTAACCCAGTTCAGGCCCCATACCTGCTGGCTCAAGTGCCCTTTCAGTGGCCACATGGTGAGTCCAGATAGGTTGCACAGGTAAATTATCTCAGCAAATGTGCAGATCTTCTTTAAATCATAGAAAATACATATGTTAGCAGAAAAATACAAACAAAATATCAGCATACTTAGAAAAATGTCCCCTTTGTTACTGGACCCCGAGATCCTACCTTTGATCCTTTATTAATAACTATTTCTAATTTAGATGTTAATGCTTCTTATCATGATTAATAAATTAAAATAATTAGACAACAATGTGTATTAAATGTGAGAAAATTAACTTGGAAGCCTAACATCAGATGTAAACTAAATTTTGAACTCTGATCTGAGTGGTATACCTAAATACTAGGTCATTTCTCATTAAAAACAAATTTCATGATATAACCTCATATTTATTTTAAAAAATAGATTAAGCATCAAAAAATTGTGGAATCTGAACCAGACCTAAATAGTGGCATCCACATCAGTATTAAAATACCAGAGACACTTTTTAGATCAGTAACACCTAGATTTGACCATAAACTGGATCAAAATACCATTATCAACGGTGAACCTTGTATTAATGATGAATATTTTTTATTAATCAGGTGATGACCAGAGATGTAGATGATCCAGAATATAAGTATGAATCTCTGAACTCAGGTACGTGGATATAAGTATATGACTAGTTTTTGTTGGATGATAATTTTGAGTAATTGCTTGCATGTATTTGAATATCTTGTTGGATGTACATCTATATGTATTGTTGTTTCCTCCTTGAACAATAAGATCACTAAGAAAAGAAAATGGAATGTAGTTACTCATGGTTCATTAATCTCGCTATTGGAGAGTTAAAGTATTCATGTTCACTAGCACCTCCCTAATGGTACAAGGTACGTAGGGAGATCCCTAATGGTACAAGGTACATGGGGATAGGGCCCGATAATATATGTTTGTGCTAAGTCCACCATTGTAATACATGTCCATTGAAATATGGTTAATAACTTGGGTTTACCTAATTTTTATGCCTTAAATAATGCTTTCATTTTTTCTTTCTTCTTTGTCAAGTATTTTAAATATGCCAGCATAGTATAGTATCTTTCAACCATGTACCAACTTTATGTTGATTCGCTATTTCACGTATGTTTTAGGTTCAGAGATAGCATGGAATAAAAGGATGGGATGTGAGAAGTTGTCCAAGTTGTACCTATTGTATAGATCCTAGCTAGCATACATGTTTAGATTTGTGTAAAATTTTCGATTCAATGTGTAAATGTAATTTGTAATAGTTCATGTTATAATTAATATTCTTGTTGAATGTTGAGTATGTTATGGTGTAAGTATAGTTGTTTGTTCATGTATGCATGTCTCGCTTCTGCATTGCTCTCTGATATGATTTGATGATGTTTTCAGATTCTGACATCTCATTCCCAATAGGGTTTAGAGAAATCAAAATCTAGGGACGTCACACAAGAAGACTAGGACTCTGCAAGTTCTAGGGGAACTTTCCCACCTTGTTTTCTCGTTATCCATTGGACATGCCAGCCTGGTAATGGTCCCAATAGATTTGGGAGAGAGAAATGAAGGGATTCATCCCTAGTTCGGTTAGGATTGGCCTAGGTTTTGGGAAACACCCAAATCTTACAATGCCTGCCCTAACCCTATATATAGGGGAGGGTGATCTAAGGCACCCGCATCCCTAATTGCTAGTTCAATCACTGCGGAAGAGAACAAGGATCGTCTTCGTGCCCTCAATTGCTCCGACAACCACGACCTTCGCCTATGTTCCAGTGGTGTACATCACCGGAGTTCGGCGAGTAGGGGAGGACATTGGCGCGTGATCGATGAGGAATTTAACTGGTGATCGACTTCAACAGAGGTGAAGCTCTTAGCCTATCGCATGGTTCGTAGGTGACCTAGGGAATGGAGTCAACTCCTCAGTTGACCGCGGGGTTGTTGTACACTCGATGCAAGGTTGAAGACGACAACTCATGGTCTTTGACCAAAGTGCCCCTCTCCCCCTTCAGTCACGACAAGGTTAGAATTGTCTTTCACTTGTTTTATCACTAACTAAGGCATGTGCATCCATGGCCGTTGGATACTCAGTGGACCGCGGACCATGGATAGGACAATCCACGAATTTTCTGAATTAGCCAATAAAGCAATAAAAAGGAGTTTCGTGATAAAAATCATACTTGTTGATAGAAAACTAAGATGAAGAAGGTTAATACATGGAAAATGATCAGAAAAATCTGAGAAATATAATAAAAATGGTTGGGACATATAAATCAGTATATTTTTGCAAAAGTACATATTTTGGATTGAAAATGTATTAATTTGTGGTTAGAAACCCTAATTGTTGTTATAAGATATATTTAATCTTACAATTAGGTTAATTCTAGCATGGTTAACTTGTTTAATGATAAAGTTAGATTTTCACCTATTTTGCTGATGAAATTTCAAGAATTAGGGTTTTAAACCTAATGTTGTAATTAATAACCTTAGAAACCCTAACTGAGAAAAAAGGGAAGCAAAGATAGAGTAATTCAAAAATTAGGGTTTTGTGGACCAAACTGATCTTAAGAATCATAATGGAAAATAAGACAAGATAATTAGGGTTTGATGGATATTTTGATAAAAGTAAAATAAAAGTGGTAAAAAGGAAATGGAACCCTAATTTTCAAGAAACCCTAAAATTGGAATAGAAATTCTAAGAAATAAGATGAAATTGGATAAATATTGATAAAAGGAAGTTGGAATCTTTATTTCAGGATTTTTATTCATCATTGCTTGCTTGATTGGGTTTCCCTGCATATTTAATCTTTCTTGAAATCTACAAACAAAGGTATGTGGTTACGCATATGAATATCCTGAATTAGTTTCCCGAGAATTTTTGAGGTTTCATCGATGACTTGAATTAAACTGTTGGTTGCATTAAATTCTTGCAAATTATAATGTGGATATGACTATCACCTAAGATATGCACGTACTAGCTCAGATCCTAGTCCCCTTTGTAGCTTGATAGATTGACCTAGTATATGGCTACCGATGGGGTAGGTCCATCAGGTCATTGAATGACCTAGTACATGGATACCAATGGGGTAAGTCCATCAAGTCATCATGAGTTAGGGATTGGGCTACCTTTGGGTAGGACCATGTGACTCCATAACCCTAAGTATTGGCTACCTGTGTGGTATGGCCGTGGGGGTAAGGATCTACCACATCAGAGATGTAGTATCCATGTCCAGTACAGGGACAACACAGAGATAGGGGATAGGAAAGGATTGAGTAGTATTGGTTAAACTGTAATCTTAAATGTTAAAGGATATTTGAATGACTACATTGTTAACATAGTTGCACAATTATTGTTTTCCCCCACATACTAGCTTTGGCTGATCGATGTTTTGTTTGTCACAGTTTTAGGTACAACCTTGAAATGAACAAATAGTAAAGTGACACATTGTGAAATTAAGAAATAAAGTGCAAGGAGGATTAGATAGATTAATTCAAGTTCTGGATAGATAGCTTTCCAAAGTTTTTCAAAGGTAAGTAAAGTTTTCATTTTATACCCAATTCCAGTTTAGTTAGTTGAATTTCATAATTATTATTGATTATTTGTCGAACCTTTGATCCGGTTTATTGGGATAATGGCTCTGATCCCTTGGTCTCCCTTAAGCGGGGGTTACCGGGAGACAGGGTCGTTACAATTGGTATCAGAGCGAAGGTTCCTCACTTAATCTGTAATAATTATTAAATTTTACAAATTGTGTAGAACCCAAGAGAGTTATTAGAGGATTATTTGAAAGACAGAGGTGTCTAGAAATGGATCACGACTGGGGGCTGGCAATATTTTCCTCCACACTGCTAGTCGGAAAATGAGGACTCCCGGATCCATGTGACTGCCTGGCCAAAGTCTTAGGGTATGATTCGAAATAAGATACCATTAGGACTCTCTCATCTTGTTCATCCCTTCTCAACTCAAATTATGTTAAGGACCATAAGGATTAGGGTTTCCTCTCTTCTCCTCCCCCTCTTGAGTTAAGGTTAAGGTTGATAAGGATTAAGGGATCCTCCACCAAATTAATAAAAAGCATGTAAATAAGATGTCATGGACATAAGCTTAATAGAGTAAGTGCAAAAGAATAGATACATGCTTAGGTCGTATGACATAAGTTTTCATTACTCTCAGGAGAGACCTGAGGATAGACCTCCTTGGTGGGAGGATGAGTAAAGAGAGTTAGTCTTGGAGGTAGAGACCTCCATTAAAAGTAGAGACCTAGCACATCATTTGAGGATGATGTTAACCCTAACCCTAAGTGGAGGTTAGAGAGGGATATGACATGATGAGTTAGATGTAATGGTTGACCAGGTGTTTGGATAGACATACCTTGGATGCCATATGAGCCATGAGAAGTTGATGACTATCTTTGGCAACCCAACCCTAGGAAGGGTCATGCATGTTTGAGCGAAGGATAGCTCCTTCATGGATAAAGATAGAGGAGAGCCTATAGAACCCTATGGGCTTGGGCAAGTAGGGTATAGCTTGCACCCAGAGTATATCAATAGTACTAACAGTAGGATGAAACCCTAGTCAATAGATCATAATGGACGGCTTGTGAAATAAGCATAAAGGGATATGGATGATCTTGAGCAAACATAAGTTCGAGCATTATCTTCTCCAATGTGTAAGTATGCTTGTGATCTTGATCCTTCATGGAGAGAGGACCTCTGGTAGTAAGGTTGGATGTGGAGTTAGCTTTAGAGAGAGAAAGCAAGACTCAAGAAAGAAGGTTGGAAGCTTACATTCCGAGACATGAGGAGCAGTGGGGAGTTGAGCATGATGCGACCTAAGTGGATGATAGTGGTTGCCTCGTTCTTGATCCCTGGAAATGGATGATATCTTGGTGTCCATTAGAGGAACCAAACACTAAAGGGAGAGTGATGCTTTTGGAACCTATGCGCCTATGGTATTGGAGTTTACCTGCTAAGATGAGTCAATGAGTGCCTTAGACCCTGAGGAGGTTTAAGTAACCAGTTGTGAGGCTTTATACCTAATTGGTTGCCCTTGAGGAGGACTTAACTCTGAGGTGCTACTTATATAAAAGGATCATGGAAGTATATGACATATCTTGGACATGCTTGATTCATGGTTAAGAGATTGAGCATGCAGTTGGACACTTTCCTAGGCCTAAGAGGGGAAGTAGTGTACCTGATGCTCATGATGAGACTTGAGTATCTATAGTTTCTAACATGACATTCCTCATGTGTAGAGGAAGAAGGAAACCCCTTAAGTTAAAGGTATGTTTGATGAACCCCTCACAGCTAAGTGGATGGCATGGGAAGGTATGATCATGATCCAGTGTTCGAGATGAGAACAAGTATAACCCAGCATGGTTTAGTACATGGTCAGCTTGTTCCTTAATTTCTTGCTAGGGTTAAGCATGCTCATGTGGATGTAAACCTGAGGCATAAGGACATTTGTGACCTTTGTTATCGAGGTGGTTTTCCTCCCATCCTGGGAGAGGGACCCTTTGGTAGGATGTTTACTAGTTTTGTTGGTTTAAGTAACCTAAAGAGGTCTCATAGGATCTTGAGAATCTAAATGAAAAGTATATGGTATGAGAATGAACCTGTAGACCCATATTTATCCATCTCTAAGTGCATGTGGATGTGTTACCATGTAGGTAACCGTTATGGGGCCTGACCATGGAAGGCAGGTCACCATGACCCCTATGAAGGGATGAAAGTCGGCCCATGAATGTAGAGAGAGATGATGAAGGCTTGAGTAAGGTTCTAAGTTGGACATGTACTATAATAAAATCCTAAGTCTATCCTATGGTCAGGTAGGGATAAGACTGATGGAAGTAGGAGTTGCCTAATTCCCTAGTTGTACATGACCATAGGGTCGGGAGGTAACAACTATCATTGTCTGAGGGCCATGGGTTAGCAGATTGATCACCTTCATGATCTCATGGAACCCAAAGGGCAGATGAGTAGGGCACTCTCTGGATGCATAAGGGAAGAAGGATGACCCCAAAAGTGTCAGCACCCTATAGACCAAGAGGAGATGACCAAGGATTGTGTGTAAACCCAAGTAGGTTCGAGAACATTTTGCCATGGAAGTAACTTTGATATCGAGATGATTGTGATGTAGAGACATAAGTTGCAAGTTTCAACTTAGATTTGAAGGTGTACTGGCAATGTGGGTTGTACCATATCTACTCTTGGAATAGGAAGAACTCTGTATTTGGACGCCCACCAAATGCTTATTTCTTCTTGTTATGTGAGTGAGAGATAGGACAGTACGCATGTCATACACCTAGGGTAAAGATGACGTGAGTTGGAACATTGCTATAAGGAATGAGGACAGAGATGATAATGTGCCTTGGTGGAGTGAATGATACATGGACAGGTACAAACGATAAAAGTATTAAGATAATCATGTTGTAAGGATGTTCCTAGTAGAAGCTTTGTGAAATTTGCAAGTTATACAAGGTTGAGTTTGATCACCAGGTGGATGAGCTCAGAGTTCTTTATGAAGATAAACTTAGAGTTTGAGATGAGATGATAAGTATAATACATGGAGGATGAAAGGTAGTAATGAATGCTCTAGTTGAGATATAGTTGCCTAGTTTATCTGGACGCTAGAAGAAGTTGAAGTTGCTAGGCTAACCTTAACTTGAGGAAAAGAGATAAGTTTGGCTAACACCCAGATGTATCAATAGCGGTTAATCAAGTTAATGGTTGTTTGGTTAGCCAGCCTAGTCCTTGATGTGGTAGAAGGATGGTTGTAGAACCTCAGATACACTTCTTTGGATAGGAAGGTGATAAAACCCTGATGAGAGTGGTTTAGGGTTTCTGAGGAATCATGATATATAGGAAATCATGATTTTAAGATCACCACACACCGTGAAACTACAAAAATAGTAAGTGATACTAGAACTTTGGATGCTTAAAGTTGCATGTAGCATGTGGCCATGCAAGTTAGGAGGTGAAGGATGAACATCAGTAACCCAGTGCATGGATATGAAGTATAAAGAGTTCCCAAGAGGGAATGGGAGTTTACCACTATGGATTATGTGAGTCTCCCTTAAACCAAGGAAGGTCAAGTTCCAATATGGGTTATGGTAGATCGCCTTACCTAGATAGAATGAGAAAGAAAGTATGCTCAAGGGAAGGATCTTGTTGAACTACATATGAGAGAGAGATGGTTCAACTACACCATGATGTGAGTTCACAATTTCTTGAGTATAGCCTAAAAGTTCACTTCCATGAGGTAGAAGTGGATGCATGATGAACTTGAGGTCAATACAGTTTATCACCCATAACTAATGGTTAGTATGATCCAGACTAGAGGGTCTAATGAGAGCAGGTGTGCTCATTCAGTGTGATACATAGAGGTAGTTCTTGTCCTTTGAAAGATGTGATGATAACCACCATAGACTTTATCAGGATGAAAGAAATTTTAGGAGGTTGGGTCGGTCACCACTTCATTAAAATGATGTTGGTGAAGGAGGCCTCGCGAAGGTCAGAAAAGAACCACAATGTGTCTAGATGAAGTCACTTTAATCATGCAATGGCTGAGAGAGAGACCAGGGATGACATGAGTCTCAAGCTGATGCAAAGATGACTGACATGCAATTCACTGTGGGAGAATATGTGATGTGAAAATTCGACCCCTCTAAGCTACAATTGAGAAAGTTGAGTCCCCGATATGTGGGTCCACTTGAGATGGATTGGTGGAGATGGTTGTGGTTAGCCTTACCCCTTAGGATAACATGATGTATAATGTGTTCCATGAGTCTGATCTAGAGCACTATGTGAGGTACCCAAGCCATGTGCAGAGCCGTGAACCTTTTCAACTTTTGAGAAGTTGAAATGTCCTCAGTCACCTATGAGGGTATGATATACCAAGGTGAGAAAGAACTCAAATGGAAGAATATGAGATGATGAAGGTTCTTGGGAAGCACCATGGAAAGGGTGAAGCCACATGGGAGCCCTGATGGACATAAGAAAGGCTTATCCTGAATTTTTTGTTTGCTTGATGGAATTTTGGGGAAAAGATCCGTATAAGAGGGGAAGGATCTTACAACCCCAATTTTTGGGTTCATTTGGTGAGAAATGTAATTTCTCCTATTAAAGATAAATGAACAAATAATGATTGAATGCATGAATTTCATTTAAAATAGCCTTTTTGAATAACTTGTGGGCTTTATTGGCTATTGGGCCCAATAACAAGGAAAAGACAAAAGAGACTCCATTATTAATGAGAAATGGACAAAAGAAAAATTTAGAAACATCTAAAAGGCAATAGAGTGTAATACAAAGGTGTATTTCGTGCCTCTTGTGTTCCTTGGGTCCCAAGGAGTCCAAAATTGCAAAGATAAAGCAATAAGAAAAGAAAAGATCAATTAGATGTTTCTTTATTAAGAAAGAAATTGAAAATAAAGATAAAATGTGGAAAATAAGTGAAAAGAGGTACAATTGAGTTATCCTTGGTGGATTTTCATATCCAAAGGATTCCTAAGGATAAAAGGAATGCAAATCAGTAAAATAAAAAGAAAGATAATTGGAAATCCTTGAAAAGAGAAATTTTACTAAAGAAATGAATAAGAAGTGAAATAGAAATAGATAACAGAATAAAGGCAAGTAAATGTTCTCCAATATGGGAGTTCGTGTCCTTAGGTTGTCTTGAGGTCCAAGGGACCCAAAATAACAAAATAATTACAAAGGGAAAAGAAATACCGATTAATTAAGAGATAACTTTGGAGAGAAGGAAGCTTACTCATCCCTTGGAATTTGTTTCCCAAAGATAGATAATTCCAAGAAAAACCTTTCCTTAAAATTTGAGTTAAATAGGAGTTATGGTTTGGGAGATATCGATTTTCCAAGTTATCTCCAATTTGGGAATTATTCTGAATTAAAGCAATAAATCTTTTCCCTTGTGTTTGATCGCGGGTGATGAGATCCGTTGGATCTTAATCCAACGATGGATAGTCATCGTCTAAGTCCCAAGCAGACTAGGACTCTTCAAGTTCCAGGGGAACTTTCCCACCTTATTTTCTCATTATCCAGTGGACATGCCAGCATGGTATTGGTCCCATTAGATTCGGGAGAGAGAAATGAAGGGATTCATCCCTGGTTCGATTAGGATTGGTCGAGGTTTTGGGAAACGCCCAAATCTCACAATGCCTACCCTGACCCTATATATAAGGGAGGGTGATCTAAGGCACCAACTTCCCTAATTTCTAGTTCGATCACTCCGGAAGAGATCAAGGATCGTCTTCGTGCCCTCAATTGCTCCGACCACCTCGACCTTCGCCTTTGTTCTAGTGGTGTACATTGTCGGAGTCCGGCGAGTAGGGGATGATGTTGGCATGTGATCGGCGAGGAATTGAACCAGTGATCGACTTTGATGGAGGGAGGTGAAGTGCCCTAGCCTATCGTGTGGCTCGCATGTGACCTAGGGCCTACAGTCAACTCCTCAGTTGACCGCGGGGTTGTTGTTCACTCGACACAAGGTTGAAGATGACAGCTCATGGTGTTTGACCAAAGTGCCCCTCGCCCCCTTGAGTCACGACAACGTCAGAATTGTCTTTCACTTGTTTTATCTCTAACTAAGGTGCACACATCCATGTCCTTTGGATCCTCAGTGGACCGCGGACCATGGATCGGGCGATCCACAAATTTTCTGAATTAGCCAATAAATCAATAAAAAAGAGTTTTCTTATAAAAATCTTACATGTTGATAGAAAACTAGAATGAATAAAGTTAATACATGAAAAATGATCAAAACAATATGAGGAATACATTAAAAATGGTTTGGAGATCTAAATCAGTATATTTTTGCAAAAGTACATATTTTGGATAGAAAATGTATTAATTTGTTGTTAGAAACCCTAGTTGTTGATAAAAGATATATTTAATCTTGCAATTAGGTTAATTCGAACATGGTTGACTTGTTTAATGATAAAGTTAGATTTTCACCAGTTTTGATGATCAAATTATAAGAATTAGGGTTTTAAACCTAATGTTGTAATTAATACCCTTAGAAACCCTAAGTGAGGAAAAAGGGAAGAAAAGATAGAGTAATCCGAAAATTAGGGTTTTGTGGACCAAACTTGATCTTAAGAATCTTAATGGAAAATAAGACAATACAATTAGGGTTTGATGGATATTTTGATAAAAGTAAAATAAAAGTGGTAAAAAGGAAATGGAACCCTAATTTTCAAGAAACCCTAAAATTGGAATAGAAATTCTAAGGAATAAGATGAAATTGGATAAATATTGATAAAAGGAAGTTGGAATGTTTATTTCAGGATTTCTATTCATCATTGCTTGCTTGATTAGGTTTCCCTGCATATTTGAATCTTTCTTGAAATCTGCAAACAAAGGTATGTGGTTACGCCTATGAATATCTTGAATTAGTTTCCCGAGGATTTTCAAGGTTTTATCGATGACTTGAATTAAACTGTTGGTTGCATTAAATTCTTGCAAATTATAATGTGGATATGACTATCACCTAAGATATGCACCTACTGGCTCAGATCCTTGTCCCCTCTATAGCTTGATAGACAGACCTAGTATATGGCTACCGATGGGGTAGGTTCATCAGGTCATTGAATGACTTAGTACATGGATACCAATGGGGTAAGTCCATCAAGTCATCATGAGTCAGGGATTGGGCTACCTTTGGGTAGGACCATGCGACTCCATAACCCTAAGTATTGTCTACCTGTGTGGTAGGGCCATGGGGGTAAGGATCTACCACATGAGAGAGGTAGTATCGATGTCCACTGCAGGGACAACACAGAGATAGGGGATATGAAAGGATTGTGTAGTATTTCTTAAACTGTAATCTTGAATATTAAAGGATATTTGAATGACTACATTGTTAACATAGTTGCACAATTATTGTTTTTCCCCCACATACCTACTTTGGTTGATCGATGTTTTGTTTGTAGGTATTTTAGGTACAACCCTGAAATGAACAAATAGTAAAGTGACACATTGTGAAATTAAGAAATAAAGTGCAAGGAGGATTAGATAGATTAATTCAAGTTTTGGATAGATAGATTTCCAAAGTTTTTCAAAGGTAAGTAAAGTTTTCATTTTATACCCAATTACAGTTTAGTTAGTAGAATTTCATAATTATTATTGATTATTTGTCAAACCTTTGATCCCGTTTATTGGGATAACAACTCTAATCTCTTGGTCTCCCTTAAGTGGGGGTTATCGGGAGACGGGGTCGTTACAAATATCATTTTGTTGAATATCCTATGGAAACAAATGGATACTAATTCTAACTCCATCTAATAAAAAACTGGTTGTTTCTAAGACTATTTGGTTTCTTGAAAAGGAATTCTTTTCCAAAGGCAGTTCGAAGAGGAAAGTAGAAATCAAAGAAGTTTCAAAACAACAAGAAAATAATGAATCTAAGCAGGTAGATAATTAACAATAAGAATTAGTAGAGGTTGTGGAATTTATAATTCCTCTTGTAACACATGAATCTCAATTATCTATTAGGACACACTTTGAGCTAGAGTGACTCAAATACCTTATGATTCCACATGGTGATGAGCTTGTCATAGATGACGATGAGCCAATAAAATACTTAGGAGCTATTGGGGGACCAAATTCGTAGAAATGGCTTGAAGCCATGAGATATGAGATGGACTCCATGTACACCAAAAAGGTGAGGATCTTGGTGGATCCACCTGAAGGGGTAAAACCCATAGGGTGCAAGTGGGTCTTTAATAACAAGATAGACATGGATGGTAATGTACAAACTTTTAAAGGTTGATTAATTGCAAAAGAGTTCAAAAAGGCTCAAGGTGTTGACTTTGATGAAACCTTTTTACCAGTTGCTTTTGATAAATTTATCAGGATCATGCTTGCCTTTTCACATTAATATTACACTAAGATTTTGTAAATGGATGTTAAAATATATTTCCTTAATGGGAAACTTATTGAGGGTCTTATACATGACATAACCCAAAATATATATACTTCCAAAGGAATTCAACATAGACTTCAATCTAAAAGGTCAATCTATGGATTTAAGCAAGCATCTCAGAGCTAGAATATTCAATTTGATGAAATAGTAGAAGCATTTGTCTTTAGTTAAAATGTAGATGAACCATGTATTTACAAGAAGGTTAGTGGGAGATAGATTTTCATCCTCATATTGTACGTAGATGACATGTTATTCATGGGGAATGAAATCCCCACCCTAAAAATGGTAGAAACCTAGTTAGGAAGTACATTCCCTATGAAGGACCTAGGTGAAGCATCCTATATATATCTTAGGAATGAAGATCTATAGATATATGGGATTTGTGGCTTAAGTTAGAGTACATGCATTGACAAACTATTGAAAAGGTTCAACATGCAAGACTCAAAAGAGAAAACTTGCCCATTTCTCATGGAGTTAGTCTCTCTAGTGTACAATGTCCGAATTATGTTGAAAAAAGGGGATGCATGAGTAAGATTCCAAATGCATACACAATTGTATCTATCATGCATGGAATGTTATGTACTAGTCCTGATGTCTCATATTGTAACACCTCTGACTTGGGTTTTGGAATAACCATAGAATATTTGCCTAAGTATGATAATTAGAAACTTGTCTTAATATTATAAAAAATAATTAATACTTAAGGAGAACACATGTTTCAAGTTTGGTCATGTTTGAATGTTTTTTTGTGCAATGTTTTCTTGTTTTGGACCAAAGTGCAATTTACCCCAAATGAAGGGTTATCTTGCAATATGTGACATGATGGGTGTACCCTTGGTATTTTAAAATCATATGAAATAGCATGATGTTAATGGGAGCCTTATGGAAAACCTAAGTTCCAAGTTGAACTTATATGGTTAATGCTTATACTATATATGATAAGTTTTGGTGAAACTTACAATTTACCCAAAATGTGGGGTTGATGTGCAATTTATCATCCCTCTAGTGTCCCTACCCTCTCTTAGTATCATCTAGCGGAGAGAGAATGGAGGGTGTTCCTTGTTATAGTCTTGGTTGAGTGATAGCACTCTTGGTAGTGAAAGAACTCAAGAATGTTGAGTATCTTTAACCATAGATGAGATTGGGTCGACTTATGAAGGATATATGGGGGTGCCTATCGGTTTACAAACCATAGTGTAGGTCCCCTATCAGTTTGGAACGTTTTGGAAATAGTCATGTCGAGCTAAGCACCTCAAGTAGTTGAAGCATATCATTTTGATGTTCCTTACAAAAGATGTATATGTTTGTATATAATATGTTAATTGGGTTGAGAAATCTTATCAAGCAAGATACCCAATGGTTGATACCTTACCCTTGGATTATCCAAAAGATTTTTTTATGTCAAGATAATCATGTTTTCATGATGCCACCATGCATGGACATGTGTCACCTAGTTACATATGGTGATGACACCTCTCATATAGTCTCTCTCATGAGGCACAACTATAAAAGCCTATCCCTTCACATCCTAGTAAAAATTTCGACCCTCATACCAATGGTTGATTGGTGGACGACCTTAGGAGCATAAGGATGGAGAGAAAGACCGAGAATCTTTCCCAGGGTAAAGAAATGGTGATCTTCTACCTAGAATGGGATATTCTTCATGAACCATGATTCTTTCGTTCTTTCATTCTTCACCAAGTTCCTACTATGATACCTTCTTCTTGATGCTGGTGAAGTTATGGCCAAATCTAGGAATTATAATAATTCATCTTCAACCTTGGGAATGTGAAGCTTTGGATCTTGAAGCACTAGTGATGATGTTGTGGTGGTTTATATAACTCTACTTCAATTCTATTGTTTTGCACTTCCAATTTTATAATACTTGGTGATTCCTTCTCAATTTTGATTTCCCTTGATTAAATGATGAATCTATGAGATCTAATGGAAACATGGGGCTGTTTTCCATGAACTAGAGTGTTAAGGGACGAAGGTTTGAAGCTTGAAGATGATCAAACGGATATCCCTCTAAGTACCTCAAAACCATTAACCCTTTAAGAACCTCAAGGTCAATATCCCTCTTTAGCATCTATAGACCAATGTCACTTTGTTGGGTTATGAGCAACACAAGGTGATGGTAACGTCGACACATTAGATGGTGGCATGGTTGATACACTAATGTGTAGAAATACTGATACACCAAGGTATGGCATTGCCGATACACCAAGGTATGGTGCGGCCGATACACCAAAGTATGGTGTGGCCGATACACCTAAAAAAGGTAAATGTGTGACACCCAAGAGAGGTAAAGGTATTATTTTGAAATAAAAATAAGATATTAAAGTACACTATATGTACCTAAGAAGAGTGGGAATGATTTAGAAAAGAATAATAACGTTTTACCTTAATGGATGAGGGAAATAAGGGATATGATGATGCTTAACCCGATATCATATAACCCTAACCCTAGAAACTAATACACTCACTAACCAATCCCTCACTAGTATAATATAAGTGTGATGGGTGACACACTTAGGCCGACACACCATGTGAAGGTGTGAGTAATATATTCCTAAAGGTTTTGGTTGACACACCAAGTAGTGGTGAGGTCAATTGGTAAAGAAAATTAAGGTATTGTTGAAAGTTCACTTGATACATCCAAAACACTAATGGCTGATATACAAAGGGATAGATGGACTAATACCCTAGTTGATGGTGTGGTTGACATACTAGTTGGTTGAGTGGATGATACCCTATGAATATACAATAGTTGATATACCTTAAGCACCTCACAATCGGTACTACCCTAACCACCTCTAAACCGATACCATTTAATGAGCTTTGGACGATACAAGCCATGGTACCATAGCCAACACAGGTGAATATGTCTAGGCCGACACAAGGGATAGTGTGGAGGTTGATACACTTTGAAGAATGTAGGCCAACACAAGGGATAGTGTGGAGGCTGATACATTTTGAAGAAAGTAGGCTGACACATGGGGAAAGTAATTAAATCAATACATGATGTTATAATGAGGTGAATACACTTTCATAAGTGTGGGTCAATACATTCTAACAAGGATCAAGCAAATACAACAAGTCAAATTGAACTAGTATCATAATAAGGATAAGAGAGGAACTTGTATCCATCATGATGATGATCAATCAATGATAATTGATGAAAGTAACTAAATATGAATGAATACTTATTGTAATTGTATAAGCTACTAGATATGAGGAGTTATGATTTGGGGTTCGATGATTGAATATAACCCTAGAAACCTAATCAGTTGAAGAAGAAAAATCCTATCCCTAATCACAAGAGGGAGTACAACTTGAATTAACATAATGGTAGTAATCAATTGTTACAATAAGATAGTGAAATCTTAAATCATACAGAGATGATGATCATAGCCAAATAAGGGCTATAGTAATGATATTCTAATATATCAGGTTTATGTCTCATAAGACATATGAAAATATGTATCACAGGAAGAATGTAAAGAGGTCTGGTGACCTATCTTAGATATGTTGTCTAGAAAGTGATGTGGCACTCAATGATGGGTTTAGGGGATTAATATCCTATGGTAAATATGATGGGGTAACATAGAGGTGTTTCAATTGTTAAAGAATCTTAAGAAATATGATATAAATTTTGTTTTATCATATTAGCAACTTGATTGAATGATTATTTGTGATACAATGGAATTAAAATATAGTAAGATAAGCTCCTACACAGAAAAGGTTATGAATTAGGGTTTGGTTGCTAGAAATGAACATGAAAACCCTAAATTAGTTACAAGGGAAGACCCTAACCCTAATTACAAGTGGATTGCAATTTCAATGATTCTCTTTATGGCATGGTCATGATATTTTCTTGATATTGCATTTGCTATGAAATCTTAACCATGTAGGTGTAATGAGATGATGGATATAACCAGGTATGAGCTATGATGATTTAGTTTAATACATATTATATAAGGCCTTGTGAGTCATGTGAAATACTTGTACAACAAGTATGATGTTATACGGGTCTAATGACCTAGATTTGATTATTTCTTGATAAGAGGTGACATGGTTCAATAATAAATTGAGGGGTTGATACCACATATCATGTGATCATGTAGATGAAACATTTAAGAGATAAGATCCTTAATAATATGTTCATGGGATCAAGATCCCAGGTAAATGTGATAGTCAATTATATGGGTCTTATGACCTAGACATGGTTTTTGTGTAGTGACAGGTGATATTGTTTAATAATGAGTCAAGGCATAATGAAACACCATAGTATGTGATAATAATGATGAGATATTATGTGATTTCATGATCAATATGTTGACACAATGAATGATTATAGCACACACATAATCTAATAAGGTAATACACATATACATGTATGCAATGGTGATACCTAGTAATGATTGTTGAATCCTAGGTTGATTCCATGAAAATGGGAAATGGTGTATATAGGGTATGGTAATAATAATTCTAAAGAAAATCCCTAATCAGGTTATGTGTAAAGAACATTGACCCTAATATTAGGAAAGAATACTCTTATTGAGTATGCATGCTTAAAATCTTGAGAATATTTTCTCTCACAGTTATTCATGTAATGATAATCTTAAAAATATATGGAATGTTATACCTTTTGAGTGCTATGAAGACGATTAAGTGAGGTATATGAATCTTGATAAAGGAACACGAGAAATATGAACATATGAATATGTAGACTTGGTTATTATGAGTTATATATAGCCTTTCACATTCATATTGTTTAGAGGAAGAGTAATTAGAAGGATGGAAAGATAAATGATGCTTGGAACCCCTATCTGGTTCAGCATGAAACCTAATCTTCTTTAAAAAGACATATGGTACATGGCGTGCTTTACTTAAAAAGTAATTAATCTATTAGGATATATTCTCCCTCTATTTGTATAAAGACAACCTTGCAAGTGAGATGGATGTCATAGATAATAATTTACATGGTTGCTATGATGTGCATATGATGTGGCACCAGTGATGCTTGGCATGGGTAATGCCTATATGCACGATAAAGCATGTTGAGATAACAATGCATCGTAAGGATGATGTGATGGGTCTTATGAGCATATAAAGACTTAGTGCCTAATTGAGGTGATATCCTTTGGTACTAAAATAATGGATTGATATCCCATGATAATTTTCTAATGGTGATAGCCTTATGAAGGGTAGTAATACAATGTCATGAGATGATTGGAATCAATTTATAGTGTAAACCATTATATTCTATATTGATATATTATACACTTTCCTTTGAAGAATTTGTCTATGGCTTGTACATTGTAACTTGAATGATTCTAAAAGATGTTGTAATGCACTAAATCTATCAAGTAAACTAAAAATGTAGTTTCCCTGGCCATAGATCCATTCAGTGTCATGATTTTCTTAATGGTGAAATGAGTTTTACTTAGATCACATATTGTTTAATAAGTGAAGGTGCAAGACGAGTATTTCCTTGCTTCCTTCAAACCTCAGCATTGGCTTTGATCCATTTCCTAAAAAGTGTGTGGTTGTAGGTCGTAGCTCTAATACAAAAGAAAAGTATTGCTGCAGGCCATGACTCAATAAGAAGGATTGACTGAATGTCATACCCTGAACAGAGAACATACTATGTTTTGTATCTGTATAGCGAAGAGCCTCTATACACCAGGCTAGATAAAATGCAGATTCACTCATATGTCACTGCCACTCTCGTACTGACCGAGGAAGCAGAGGTCATGGAATCTGGCTCTTCCATAGACCTGTATGGCATTGATGTTCACTTCGTAGTGGTCAGTTGGAGATGAAATGTATATTCCCATCTCCGCAGGGAATAAGATCGCTTGAAAGATGTAATTATAGCATATCTTCTTAAGGATTCAAATACGAACATATTGGATAAAGCCTTGCTTTGCTTTTATATTGTTTAATTTATGATAGCTATACATGTTCTTCATATTCCGTCTAAAGTAATTACTTGAAGGAAAAATATGATTAATATAATGAAACTTTACTCTATGAAATGAAGCACTATGGATCAAGAGGTTTATTAATAATGTTTGGGTGGTTCCAACCATTGACGATGCAATAGAATTATAATGTGACAACAATGGATCTAATCCACCAGTGAAGGAACCAGATCGCATCAACATATCAAGAACATACTTCAATGTTTCTATCTCATACAAGAGATCATATAGCAAGGTGATTTGTAGATTTATTGGGTACTTCCAAAGAGAAATTTTTTTAACCCACTGAAAACCACTTCCATAACATAAGCATGGTAGTCATTCAAGATCACTTGGGATTAATTTCATGAGTGATTTTCTCTAAGAGAAAGTGAGATTCTATTGGTATGTATTTTATGTGAGTGGTTTGCACACACATATTGTGACGACCCCGCCTCCCAGTAACCCCCAATTAAGGTAGACCCGAAGGTCAGAGCCGTTATTCAATTAACAGGATCACATGTTCGACAAATAATCAATAATAATTATGAAATTCTACCAACTAACTGGAATTTGGTATAAAATTAAAACTTTACTTACCTTTGAAAACTTTGGAAATATATCTATCCAGAGCTTGAATTATTCTTTCTAATTCTCTTTGCACTTTATTTCTTATTTCCACAATGTGTCACTTTACTGTTTGTTCTTTCAATTGTTGTTCCTAAAACGCCAACAAACAAAACGTCGATCGGTATATCGAAATATACTGGAATGTGGGAACAACCAAAATCTTGCAAATATGGCTAACAATTTAATAATCACAATCAAATTAATTAACAAGTGAATTTACACTTTTCAATATGACATTATCCACCGCTTTTGCCCAAACCCCGGCATACCCACCTTAGGGTTTCCCTTGCCAATGACTTAAGGCCACCTTCTCAATCTTGAGCTTGGTTCCTGGGAGTCACCACTCATGGTGCCCACTAGTCATGCAATATCATAGGACACCTTCTCATTCCTGAGCTTGATGCCTAGGGTCACCACTCAAGGTGTCCATTGGTCCACCCATATGGGCCTGACCTTTGGCATCATCCATCAGGGTGGCATGTAAGTGCGAGAATCCATACTTCTATTATTAATGTGATAATCATAGTGACTTTATAGTTTGCAAGTATGAACATCCAATTGATAATTTGCATTCAATGTGATTAACCATCTGGAAAATCCTCGAGAAACTAAGGCGGTTATTCATAATTAACCACATACCTGATCTGACAATTTGAACAGAAATATCCATGCAAGCAAGAAAGCATTTTCAACAAGATCCTAAAATAATCACGTAATTCCCTTTTTATTATTCATGTCATCAAGATCCATTAAATCTAGCTCGCTTTCTAGGGTTTCTAGTCCACTTTTAGGGTTTCCATTGCAATTAGGGTTTCCCTTCAACCCTAAATTAACGCAATTGATCACAAACCCTAATTATTTCCACATTTAATCCTCAATTTCATATTAGAGGGATAATTAACCATTAAATAAGTCCATTAAGCCTATTTTCATTAAAGCAACCATTTTTATCCTCTTTAACCCATGACAAAGTCATTATGCTCATTTATCATCAATTCGTAGTTCATTATGTTCTAATACTCATATGAACGTTATTTACCATTAATTCTACCTTGATTCATTTGAAAACCCTAATAGGTTATTTATCTGCAAATTAGGAACTTTACTGCTCAAAATAGCCTAGGATCATTATGTCTCATCTTTATTCACCACTTTGAATAATTCAAGCTATTAAGAGTCGAATTTACTAACATTAGGGTTTCAAGGCCCATTAAAATATTATTCATGCACATTAAACTCGAAATTAAATTAATTACATGCAAAATTGATCTTTTTCGATCTTAATGTATCTCTTTTTGATTAACATCTTAATATCAACTTTAATCATAAATTAAAGCCTACTAATCACATTAATTATATCAAAATAGGGTTTCTTAACCATTAATTCATTAAAGTTAATAACTTACACTACTTTTCAAATTTCAAGAGGAATCATGCTTCAATTATATTTTTAGTGGATTCCACTCACTTTTCTGAGCAAAATTCATGTATAATGCGCATCTATCCGAGCTACGGTTAGTGAGATACGAATTTAACAAAAATAACTTACTGTGGGCCAATGAGGAGGCGCCATGTAGCCTGCTTCATGCAATGTTTCCTTGTTGCTTTGGAAACATTTCAAAAAGTATGAAATTCCCCTGGGTTAAGTTATGTCGTCTTTAGCCCACGGAGGGGTATAACCGTCCAAAGCGCAATGATCGTCTTCTACCTCTGATCTGCTACAGTGGTCTGCCGGTGGCAGCCCTTTGCAGGGCTCCCCTCTCATCCTTGGGCCATGGAACTTGAGTCCAACAACCTCCCTAGCTGCGCTGCACCCTGGCACTCCAAAAGAATGCCCAAAACGTGGCCAAGATGGCCGTTCCTTACGCGAGATCCCTCCGCGGTTGCTTCCTCATTGCTGCTGTTTTGCAGATCTCCAGCAAGGCTTGCCTGTAGATGAAAGCCCGAAAGAGGTAGCTGGCCCTTCTAGGTTTTTCGAGGAAGATCCTTACCTCTAGCAGGACCACAGCAAAGCCCCTCGTTACCCTAGGATGGTGCTATCGCCTTTTGGCTAGGGTTTGCACCAACACAAAGAAGAGAAAGATAGGGTAGAGTGAGGCAGACGTGAGTTTTCTCTTTTAATGCAAACCAGGGGGTCTACCCCTTTTATAGGGGAGGGTATCCTCGCCCTAAGATGCCCACCTAAGACGAAACAAGTCCTCTCCTATTAGGAAACCACTTCCCTTAATTGTGAAGAAAATCTTCTCTCTCTTCATTGTTCTTTTTAATATTCTTTATGAATTAGATATTTAGGAATTCAAAAATCCTTGCCATTATTCTCTTTATTCTTGCGTTTTAATTCATTGGCTACGAAATTATATTTTCCTCAAGTAGGGAATTCTTCCTTTTTAGCAATACCATATAATCCACTAATAATGTATTCACATTATATTCTCATTTTCTTTTATAGGTATTTTCTCTTTTCTCTTTCTTCATTGGGACTCCTTGGATCCCAACAAACTCTATTATTTTGAAATCCTTTTTATTGGATACACATTATCCTTCTAGATGCATCTAAATGCATTATTCTTCATTATCATGTGTATTTCTTATTAAAATATTTCTTTTTGAGGATTTCTCTTTTATTTTCCTCATTGGTATTCCTTTTATCATTAGGAATCGTTGGGATACAAAATTCCACTAAGGATAATTCAATTATACCTCTTTTCACTTGTTTTCCACATTTTACCATTGTTTTCAATTTCTTTCTAATTAAAGAAACACTTAATTAATCTTTTGTTTTCTTATTGCTTTTCTTTGCAACTTTGGACTCCTTTGAACCCAAGGAACCCATGTGGCACGAAATCCACTTTTGGATTTAGTTCTATTGCCTTCTAGAGGTTTCCACACCTTTCTTTTCTCAAGCACTCCATTATTCATTTACTAATTGAATTTCCTTGTTATTGGGCCCAATAGCCAATAAAGCCCACAACACAATCATCAAGGCTATTGTAAACGAAATCCATTTATTCAAAACAAATTATATCTTTATTTTTTCAAATATATTTTATGTGAGAAATTACATTTCTCACCCAAATGAACCCAAAATTGGGGTTGTAACATCCTTCCCCTCTTATTAGAATTTTTCCCTCAAAATTCCATCAAGCAAGCAAACAAATAGAATAAGCCTTTCATGTATCCATCAAGGCTCCCATGTGGCTTCACCCTTTCCATGGTGCTTCCCAAGAGCCTTCATCATCTCATATTCTTCCATCTTAGTTCTTTCTTACCTTGGTATATCGTACCCTCATAGGTGACTCTGGACATTTTAGCCTCTCAAAAGCTGAATATGTTCAGGGCTCAACACATGGCTTGGGTACCTCACATAGTGCTCTAGATCAGACTTATGTATCACATTATACATCATGTTATCCTGAGGGGTAAGGCTAAATACAACCATCTCCACCGATCCATCTCAAATGGACCCCTATATCGGGGACTCATCTTTCTCAGCTGTAGCTTAGAGGGGTCGAATTTTCACATCACATATTCTCCCATAGTGAACTACATGTCAGTCTGCTTTGCATTCGCTCATGAATCATGTCACCACTCAGCTCTCTCTCAGCCATTGCACGATTAAAGTGACTTCATCTACACACACTGAGGTTCTTTTCTGGCCTCTGTGAGGCCTCCTTCACCAACATCATCTTAATGAAGTGGTGACCGACACAACCTCTCTATAAGACTTCTTGCATCCCGATAAAGGCTATGGTGGTTAACATCACATCTTAAGAACTGTCTCTATGTATCACCCTGAATGAGCACACGTGCTCTCATCAGACCCTCTAGTCTAGATCATACTGTCCATTAGTATGGGGTGATAAATTGTACTATCATCGAGTTCTTCATGTATCCACTTCCACCTCATGGAAGTGAACCTTGGTCATACCCAAGAACTTTTGAACTCACATTATGGTGTAGTTGAACCATCTTTCTCTCTTAAGTAGTTCAACTGAATCTATCTTGTGATAGTACTCTTCCTTTCTCATGTCATCTAGGTAAGGCGATCTACCATAACCCATATTGGATCTCGACCTTCCTTGGTCTAGGGGAGACTCACAACATCCACAATGAAGAACTCCCATTCCCTCTTGAGAACTCTTTATACTTTATACCCATGTACTGGGTTACTGGTGTTCGTCCTTCGCCTCCTAGCTTGCATGGTCACGTGCTACATGTAACTTTGTTTTAAGCATCCAAAGTGCCACTATCACTTACCATCCTGTAGTTTCACGGTGTTTGATGATCTTAAAACCATGATCTCCTGTATGTCATGATTCCTCTAGGTCGATTCCTCGAAAACACTAAATCACTCTCAATAGGGTTTTATCACTTTCCTTTCCAAAGAAGTACATCTGAGGTTCGACAACCATCCTTTAATTATATCACGGACTAGGTTGGCTATCCAAACAACCACTAATCTTGTTCAAAAAATCTAGTTATATCCGAGTGGTATCCAAATTTATCTCTTTTTCTCAACTTAAGGTTAGCCTAGCAACCTCAACTTCTTTTAGATTCCAGCTAAACTAGGCAGCTATATCTCAACTAGAGCATTCATTATCACTTCTTATCCTTAGGTGTAAGGTATCATTGAGGACATACACCTCCATGTATTATACTTATCATCTCATCTCAAACTCTAAGTCTATCTTCATCAAGAACACTCTGAGCACATCCTCTTTAGTTATTAGGCTCCACCTAGTGATTCCTTGTAACACTTGCAAAAATCCACCTAGTTCAAGATAAAACATCCTCACAAGATGATTTCCTTAATACTCTCAGTGTTTGTAAACCATCCATGTATCATTCGCTCAACTAAGGTATGTTATCATCTCTGTCCTCATACCTTATAGCAACGTTCCAACTCACATCATCTTTATCCTTGGTGTATGGCATGCGTATAGTGCTATCTCTCACTCCCATAACAAGAAGAAATAAGCATTTGGCTGTAGTCCAAATACAGAGTTCTTCCTATTCCAAGAGTAGAGATGGTACATCCCACCTTGCCAGTACACCTTTAAATATGAGTTAGAACGTGCAACTTATGTCTATACATCACAAACATCATGATATCAAAATTACTTCCATGGAAAACTAGTCTCGAACTTACTTGGTCCAAGCACAATCCTTAGTCATCTCCTCTAGGTCCATAGGGTGTCGGAACATTTGGGGTCATCCCATTTCCCTTATGTATCCCAGAGTGCCCTACTCATCTGCCCTTTGGGTCCCATGAGTTCATGAAGGTGATCAATCTCCTAACCCATGGCCCTTAGACAATGATAGTTGTTACCTCCCGACCCTATGGTCATGTGCAACTAGGGAATTAAGCAACTTCTTCTTCCATCGGTCTTATCCCTACCTGACCCTAGGATAGACTCATGATTCTATTATAGTACATGTCCAACATAGAAACTTAACCAAGCATTCATCATCTCTCTTCTTGCATTCATGGGCTGACTTTCATCCTTTCATACGGGTCATGGCGACCCACCTACCTTGGTCAGGCCCCATATCGGTTACCTCCATGCTAACACATCCACATGCCCTTCTAGGTGGTTAAATATGGGTCTACAGGTTCATTCGCATGCCATGTACTCTTCACTTAGCTTCTCAAGATCCTATGAAACCTCCTTAGGTTACCTCAAAACCAACCAAACTGGTAAACTCCCTACCAATGGGTCCTTCTCCCAGGATGGGAGGAAACTACACCTTGATAACAAAGGTCACAAGCATCCTTAGGGTTTACATTCATATGAGCATGCTTAATACAAAAACTACTAAGGCACAATCGTGCCTACTAAACCATGCTAGGTCACACTTGTTCCCATCCTCAACATTAGACCAACTTATTTGTGAGGGGTTCATCACATGTAACTTTAACTTAAGGGGTTTCGTTTTCCTCTACACATGCTCGAAGCTATAGAGACTCAAATCTCATCACGAGCATCGGATACACTGCTTTCCCTCTTAGGCCTAGGAACCCTAGGTTCACCTTCGGGTGTCCACTGCGTGCTCAATCTCTTAACCAAGAATCAAGCATGTCTAAGATATGTCATGTACCTCCATGATCCTTCTACTCGAGCAACACTTCGGAGTTGAGTCCTCTTCCAGGACAACCAACTAGGTATAAAGCCTCACAACTGGGTACTCAAACCTCCTCATGGTCTAAAGCACTCTTTATCTCATCCAGCAGGTAATCACTTATACCATGGGTACATAGGTACTAGAAGCATCATCCTTCTTCTAGGGCTTGGTTCCTCTAAAGGAAACTAAGATATCATCAGCCTCCGGGGATCATGCATGAGGCAACCGCTATCATCCACTTAGGTCATACCATCCTCGACTCCCCATTGTTTCTTATACTCAGGGTGTTAGTCTTCCAACCTTCTTGCTAGGGTCCTGCTCTCTCTCTCTATAGCTAACCTTACCACCATCCTCACTATTAGGGGTCCCCTCTCCATGAAGGATCGAGCTTACAGGCATACCTCTACGTGGGTGAAGCCTATGCTCAACTTATGTTTGCTCATGATTATCAATAACCCCTTATGCTTATCCCATAAGCCATCCATCCTGATCCCTTGTCCAGGGTTTCATCCTACTATCAGCACTACTGACGTACTCTGGGTGCAAGCTATATCCTACTTGCAACAACCCATAAGGTTTCTATAGGTTCTTCTCTAACCTTCTCCATGAAGGAGCTATCCTTCGCTCAAACATGCATGACCCTTCCCAGGGTTGGGTTGCCAAAGGTACTCGGTCATCAACTTCTCATGGTTCGTATGGCAATCCAAAGGTATGTCCATCCAAACACCTAGTCAACCATGACATCTAACTCATCATGTCATGTCTCCCTCTAACCATCACTTAGGGTTAGGTTTACCATCATCCTCAAAGGATGTTCTAGGTATCTACCTTTAATGGAGGTCTCTACCTCCAAGACTAACTCTCTCTACTCATCCTCCTATCAAGGAGGTCTAGCCTCAGGTCTTCTTCTGAGGGGCAATGACAACTCATGTCATACGACCTAAGCATGTATCTATTCTTTAGTTTGCGCTTAATCTATTAAGCTTATGTCCATGACATCTTATTTACATGTTTTTCATTAATTTGGTGGAGGATTCCTTAGACCTTATTAACCTTACCCATACCTCAAAAGGGTGAGGAGAAGAGAGGAAAAGCCTAATCCTTAAGGTCCTTATCAGAATATGAGTTGAGAAGGGATGAACAAGATGAGAGAGTCCTAAAGGTATCTTATTTCAAGTCATATCCTAAGACATCGGCCAGGCAGTCACACAATCTGGGAGTCCTCATATTCTGACTAGCAGTGCGGAGGAAAATATTGCCAGCCCCCAGACGTGATCCTTTTCTAGATACCTCAGTCTTTCAGACAATCCTCTAATAACTCCCTTGGGTTCTACAGAATTTGTAAAATTTAATAATTATTAAAGATTAGTTGAGGAACCTATGCTCTGATACCAATTGTAACGACCCCGCCTCCTAGTAACCCCCAATTAAGGGAGACCCGAAGGTCAGAGTCGTTATTCAATTAACAGGATTAATGGTTCGACAAATAATCAATAATAATTATGAAATTCTACTAACTAACTGGAATTTGGTATAAAATTAAAACTTTACTTACCTTTGAAAACTTTGGAAATCTATCTATCCAGAGCTTGAATTATTCTATCTAATCCTCCTTGCACTTTATTTCTTATTTCCACAATGTGTCACTTTACTGTTTGTTCTTTCAATTGTTGTTTCTAAATCGCCGACAAATAAAATGTCAGTCACTATATCAAAATATACTGGTATGTGGGAACAACCAAAATCTTGCAAATATGGCTAACAATTTAATAATCACAATCAAATTAATTAACAAGCCAATTTACACTTTTCAATATGACATTCTCCACCGCTTTTACCCTAACCCTGGCATACCCACCTTAGGGTTTCCCTTGCCAATGACTTAAGGCCACCTTCTCAATCCTGAGCTTGGTGCCTGGGGGTCACCACTCATGGTGCCCACTAGTCATGCAATATCATAGGACACCTTCTCATTCCTGAGCTTGGTGCCTGGGGTCACCACTCAAGGTGTCCATTGGCCTACCGATCTGGGCCTGACCTTTGGCATCATCCATCAGGGTGGCATCTAAGTGCGAGAATCCATACTTTTATTATTAATGTGATTATCATAGTGTCTTTATAGTTTGCAAGTATGAACATCCAACTGATAATTTTCATTCAACGCTATTAACCATCCACAAAATACTTGAGAAACTAAGGAGGTTATTCATAATTAACCACATACCTGATCTGACGATTTGAACAGAAATATCCATGCAAGCAAGCAAGCATTTTCAACAAGATCCTGAAATAATCACGTAATTCCCTTTTTATTATTCATGTCATCAAGATCCATTAAATCTAGCTCGCTTCCTAGGGTTTCTAGTCCACTTTTAAGGTTTCCATTATAATTAGGGTTTCCCTTCATCTTTTATTATTTTAAACCCTAAATTTATGCAATTGATCACAAACCCTAATTATTTCCACATCTAATCCTCAATTTCAGATTAGAGACATAATTAACCATTAAATAAGTCCATTAAGCCTCTTTTCATTAAAGCTACCATTTTTATCCTCTTTAACCCATGACAAAGTCATTATGCTCGTTTATCATCAATTTGTAGTTCATTATGTTCTAATACTCATATGAACGTTATTTATCATTAATTCTACCTTGATTCAATCAAAAACCCTAATTTCTATATTAAGGTTATTTATCCACAAATTAGGAACTTTAATGCTCGAAATAGCCTAGGATAATTATGTCTCATCTTTATTCACCACTTTGAATAATTAAAGCTTTTAAGAGTCGAATTTACTAACATTAGGGTTTCAAGGCCCATTAAAGTATTATTCATGCACATTAAACTTGAAATTAAACTAATTACATGCAAACTTCATCTTTTTTTATCTTAATGTATCTCTTTTTGATTAACAGGTTAATATCGACTTTAATCATCAATAAAACCCTACTAATCACATTAATTATATCAAAATAGGGTTTCTTAACCATTAATTCATTAAAGTTAATAACTTACACTACTTTTCAAATTACAAGAGGAATCAGGCTTTAGTTATATTTTTATTGGATTCCCCTTATTTTTCTAAGAAAAATTCATGTATAATGAGCGTCTATCCAAGCTACGGTTATTGAGACGAATTAAACAAAAATAACTTACTGTGGGCCAATGAGGTGGCGCCACATAGCCTGCTTCATTCAATGTTGCCTTGTTGCTTTGGAAACATTTTGAAAAGTTTGAAATGCCCCTGGGTTAAGTTATGTCGTCTTCAGCCCGCGGAGGGGCATAATCGTCCAAAGCGCAACGATCGCCTTCTACCTCCGATATGCTACAGTGGTCCGCCGGTGGCAGCCCTTTATAGGGCTCCCCTCTCATCCCTGGGCCATGGAACTTGAGTCCAACAGCCTCCCTAGCTGAGCCGCACCCTGGCGCTCCCGAACAATTCCCAGAACGTGGCCAAGATGGTCGTTCCTTATGCGAGATCCCTCCATGGTTGCTTCCGCATTGCTGCTGTTTTTCAGATCTCCGGCAAGGGTTGCACGTAGATGAAAATGCAAAAGAGGTAGCTGGCCCTTCTGGGTTTTCCATGGAAGATCCTTACCTCTAGCAGGACCACAACAAAGCCCCTGGTTGCCCTAGGCTAGTGCTATCCCCTTTTGACTAGGGTTTGCACCAACACAAAGAAGAGATAGATAGGGTAGAGAGAGGCAGACGTGAGTTTTCTCTTTTAATTCGAACCAGGGGGTCTATCCCTTTTATAGGGGAGGATATCCTCGCCCTAAGATGCCCACCTAAGAGGAAACAAGTCCTCTCCTATTAGGAAACCACTTTCCTTAATTGTGAAGAAAATCTTCTCTCTCTTCATTGTTCTTTTTAATATCCTTTATTAAATAGATATTTCGAAATTCGAAAATCCTTGCCATTATTCTCTTTGTTCTTGCCTTTTAATTCATTGGCTTCGAAATTATATTTTCCTCAAGTAGGGAATTCTTCCTTTTTAGCAATACCACATAATCCATTAATAATGTATTCACATTACATTCTTATTTTCTTTTATAAGTATTTTCTCTTTCCTCTTTCTTCATTGGGACTCCTTGGATACCAAGAAACTCTATTATTTCGAAATCCTTTTTATTGGATACTCATTATCCTTCTAGATGCATCTAAATGCATTATTATTCATTATCATGTATATTTCTTACTAAAACATTTCTTTTTGAGAATTTCTCTTTTATTTTCCTCATTGGTATTATCATTAGGAGTCCTTGGGATACGAAATTCCACTAAGGATAATTCAATTATACCTATTTTCACTTGTTTTCCACATTTTACCATTGTTTTCAATTTCTTTCTAATTAAAGAAATACTTAATTAATCTTTTCTTTCCTTATTGCTTTTCTTTGCAACTTTGGACTCCTTGGAACCCAAGGAACCCATGTGGCATGAAATCCACTTTTGGATTAAGTTCTATTGCCTTCTAGAGGTTTCCACACCTTTCTTTTCTCAAGCACTCTATTATTCATTTACTAATTGGATTTCCTTGTTATTGGGCCCAATAGCCAATAAAGCCCACAACACAATCATCAAGGCTATTGTTAACGAAATCCATTTATTCAAAACAAATTATATCTATATTTGTTCAAATATCTTTTATGTGAGAAATTACATTTCTCACCCAAATGAACCAAAAATTGGGGTTGTAACACTTATTAACTAAGGAAGACAAATCCCTACAGTTTATCCTTTATAGTAGTAATCAACTCACCCATAAGATAAGGGTTCAATAATAGTACCAAAAAGGATCATACCCATGAATCAACTTGATTAAGAATTGTTTATACCTATTACAAAGAAAATATTTTGATTTTGTTATTGATAATAATTATAACATGGTGGTCCAGTAAACTCAAAAAATATCTAGCTGAAATGAATGTAGAACATGGATTTGATCTTGAGAGAAGTGACATAGTGTGCCTAGTGACTGGATGGACTTGTCAACTCAAAGGGGGTTTATGGATGTTTGTGGTAAAGTTGTTTTTACCTTGCAATCCTTCCAATAAGATCTATATACATTCCTCACCCTATTGAATAAGTGTAACATATGTGAGATGATTTTCATGAGAAGACAAAGAATAGGATTTGTTCCTATATGAGGTCTTTGGGAATAGTTACTCCAAGAAGACTACCAGTAGATTGCCTTTTTCAGAGGCTAAGGTAGTAGGTGAAGAATCATCCACATTTTACACCAGTTAAGCAAGATCAGATGTAGATCTGCATGTAGGAGTGGTTATGACATGAGAGGAGCTATCTCATTAGTAGATCCAACATGGTAGAAGTCCTTATGTGGTTCCGCACCCTCTTTGGATATCATCCAATCATAGGATTATGTGTCATCAATAATGCAATAATGATGCACGGGTTCCTCAATGTAGCATATACCCCACCCATAGATAGTATCAATACAAAATAGAGTAAGTAATGTTGGCATTATACTTGGATATTTGGGGCAAGAAGGGTTCCTCTAGGGTTAGCAGTTAGGTATCTAGATTAGCCTGATAAGGGATAAAAGGTGGTAGATTTGGGGCATAGGGATCTTACCAAAATGGACCCTCTGTATCTTATACTACCAGGTATGAACTTGTGGTTGATTGTCATTTTCTAGAATAAGTTCAATCAAGGTTGATCCATCATGGAAAACATGTGGATCAATGCCTACAACAAGAGTGGTGGGTGGTGCTTTAGGTTCTACCACCATTAAGGACAACTCTCTTTATGTCACTTTTTATACTATATTATTAAGTCCCTGGTGGAGAGGTTGGACACATCACACACTGGTTGCAACTCCTTACTTTGTTCCATTTCTACTAAATCTGGTGTAACTAACATGTGGATGGTATCATCATCATCATCATCAAAAAATTCATTCTTGGCTTCTCTAACATCCTTTGTGAGCTCTATGATGACCCTCAAGCTGTGTGACAGGATGGGAGAGTTGTGCTTTCAGTTGAGCCAATTGTGCCCCACTTCTTTTGCTTGAGGCTATCTTCTTAGCTACCATCATATCTAAGGCGTTAAGTCACTCCTCTTATAGAGGTAAATATCGATTATAATAATAAGGTTCTTAATTTTACTCCCCATAATAGCATCGATCACAGTTCCCCTCATTAGGATATTGATATGTGTATCATAGTTTCTCATAATAGGCACAAGAAGAGTGTGTATTAGAACTTGCGTTATATCCAAAATGTTAGGAAGACTTGGCATCTCACTTATCAATGATATGAAGAAGTTCTTCCATAATATGTGGGGACACATTAGGACAATCTATTGAAGTATGATGGCAATAACCAAATAATTTACATTGCAACAATTCTATGTTGACCACTCTTGTGTTGTAGCATCTTGGGCCTCCTGTTCAACAACCATGGCCAACTCATATATTTGAAAAGAGTTTCCCTTTGTCCACCGAGGGCTAGATCCAGCTGACGGTTGAGTGATTCCTCATCCACTCTATTCTGATGAGTCAGTTTTAGGTAATGGAAAGTGATTTCAATATTGGCATCAGATACAAATGGTGCAAAATTAATGCTTTGTGACTATCACATACATCATTAGTACCAAAAACAAGACGTGATAATGTTAAGACTCAATGAACAATAAGTTCAAGTAAATATGAGTGATTTACAATTAAAAATATCCTAATTATTTAAGATAATGGGGTTCAAAAACAATTATATTATCCTTGATAACAATGTTAAAATTTTATGTGAGTGGTTTGAGCATAAAAATTCACTAAAGAAGTCAAATCCCCAGAATTTAAGCTTAACAGAATCAATCAACTCACCCTTAATAAAACTAGTCAATCAAAGCACATAAAAGAATCCTACTGATGAAAAAACTTGATTAAAAATTGTTTCAAATCTATTAATTATAATAGTTTCTACATCTGATTATTGAGAATGATAATCAGTAAAAATTGGAAGTAAATATCACAGATGACAAACTAATTAACTAAAGAATTAATTCAATTATTAAAGAATATTGGGGGGTTGGATTTCACCACCATAGCCTACATACTTGTTTTAATTGATTCAACTCATTGAATTAAGAATGTTAAATTAGGACCAAACATGATTACATCCTTATTGAATAAAAATTCGAAAATATTAAACTTCTCATAAACACAGGATCACAGTGTTTATGGGTCTTGGTCAAATCATCCAGTAGAACTCCATCTAGGATCTCTTCTAAAGTTCTACATATTTCATTTGGTGTTCTAATCCTAGGATATGTGATCTCATCACCAATAATTATAACAAACAAGAAATATGATAGATCAAATCATAGAACCCCATCAGGGATCTCATTTGAAGTTGTATGTGTTCATTTGGATTTTTTAATCTTAGGATATGCATTATCTTCACCAAGTTTACAACAACAAGAATATAATTGATCGAACCATATAACAAGTGTATATATCAAAAGCAACACATATGGAGATACACCCCATGTCCCAGTAATATATCCACTCACTCATATTTAGAATATCCACAAAGGTTCATATAGGAATGCAAGGATTCATGTTTCTAGAGTCTAGCAGTGATGTGGCAGTCTCTTTCAGGAAGATCATGACTCCTTGTTTCGTTTCCTTTCTTTGTGCACCCAAAAGGAGGCTCTGAGATGACATGATATGATCCCCCTTGAAAGTGGTGGTTGTCTTGTATTTATGTGGAAGATGGAAAGCCTTATGTTTGGCCATTTCCAATGTAGAGAGATATTTCTAGTGAATAGACACTTAATAATGCCAACCAACAACAACCGTATCATTTCCTTATCGAGTCAATCATAGAGAGAATATTTGAGAGTTTGACTATAAAGATAATTCTGGAGACATAAAGACCGTTGTTATTGATATCAGTTATCATAATTTATGGATTTAGCTAATGCCATATACACGACTTTTGGCTCATGAGTGCATGGATAAATGGAGATGAGACTCTCAATTTTGGTCGATCAATGGATTTAATTACATGTGTCCTCCATACAGAAGAGCATGGTCATGACTGGTATCTTTTGTTGGTTAACTCATATCACTTGACTTGAAATAATTAATTATTTTCTCAACTTCATAAGGATAAATAAAACTCAAATACTTTCCATTGTGCCCTATCAAAGAAGTAATCTTTGACAATTTTAATTACTTGACCCAATATGCAATGGAGAATATTATTGCACTGACTTTCCTTTATATATATTAATTTCTCAACTTTTTTATTGGAGTTTAGAAAAAAAATTGATCTAGTCACAAGTTTCAACATGATCTGGAAATATATCTTTTCTATTGATAATGAAATTTTCTTTCTAACTCATATTGAAATACTATATTTTGAGTTTGAATGCAAAAAATTGCCATTTTGGTGTGAGATATATATATATCAGGCCATGCTAGAATATATATAGGACAACAGGGCAATTGGAAAAATAGATATATGTGTTTTATGTAGATAATGAAATTTTGTTTCCAACACATACTTGAACATTAAATTTTGAGTTCATCTGAAAAAGATATGTCCATGTTTGTTTGGATATATTAGGCACTTTGGGAAGATCTACAGGAGAGTTGAGCATTTGGAAATCCATTCCATCATTTGGATAATCATTCGACCTATTGGAGATTGTGAGAGACTAAGATATACACTTGAATCCTCATTGATCTTCTAATAATCATAATATTTCATTGATTTCTCAATCATTGGAGTGAATGGGTACAGTTGGGCTTGTTTCTTACAATAAACAAACAAATATAATTAAATATCCAATTTAGGACACTAAAGTAAACCTAAAGCAATTAAATCCTAAAACTATAAAATAACAAGATAATGCCTTTAGGATATGATCTAAAAGATGCAATAAAAATGAATGGATATGCATTGATCTATATACCCTAAGATCCCAATTATTTCATGAATGTATCAGGATAATATGTTCTTGATTAATAAAAAATAAAAAAAAATTCGTATTATATTTGTTCAAATATGAGATGGTGATTGAACAATATATGTCTAATGAATGATATTACTTGATGATATATGGTTTTAGTTGAGGACCTAAAATATGAGATCATATGCATGGTTAGAGTATATATTATTCTTCTTGTGCCCCTAATATGATATAATTGTGGAAACTATATAGAAAAAAATAATACTAAAGACTAGACTTTGTTGTTGACTGATGACTAAATCTCATTAATCAAGATATTGGATATCAAGTAAAATACATAGGTACTTGTAAGAGAACAAGTTTATCAGACTGACCTACTTTCAGAATGATATGTGGAAACTATTGAATGGTAGTAAGAAACATGTGCCAATGTGATAATAGTGATTGTGATTCTTAGACTTGAGTCACTACAATGATCACATGTCATCTAATGGATTTCAAATTGTTTAATATGACATTGAATAATGGTTTCTACAAATGGTTCATGGGTACATTGTGACACATGGGGATTGTTGTGAGTGATGTAGATGAAACTTGTCCCTCTGATCTGAGTAATATCCTAGCCACTTGATATTTGATACAGTGAAATGCATGGTCATGCTCATGTGAGTAAATATGTGATACATGACAAAGGGGATATACGATCACTATAACACTAGTCATATGTTTTAATTGAAGTTCTCTTCCAACTTATCTAATTTACATGAGTAGTGATGATGTGTTTCCAGATAGCTCTCACTTTCTGTGAAGTCATACTATGTCTATTGACATCATTTCCAACATATTATGAATCCTAAAGGGTCACATGCATAGGATGCACTTGGAAAAGGAGTTTAATCTTGAACACAATTTGGTTTGGTTACTAAAATATTTATGTAATCAAACTAAACAATGCTAGCAATGTTAGTCGACTGTGTAAAGAGTCCATTCGACTGACTAGACAATAATCTTTGAAGTTGATAGTACATCTCTAACTCTATTAAGAGAAGTGTAAGAAGAGGAGGTGATCCAGATAGATATCATTATTTTGAAAAGTACATAAACTCATAACTACACTTGATTTGCTGAAAACATAGTTAGGTAATCTAGAACAATTTAGGTTGCTTTATTTCTTTAAGGAGGCTTATAATGGAAAGTACCTAAAAATTAGTTGGGTTCTAAGTCTAAGTTCATTATTGAACATCATGGACAGAGAGTACCCAAAGCTGGCGTTGAATACCATGAGAAAAATGAAACATGTATTTTCATATCATATATCTTACAAAAAAATTGTCCCTTGTGGTAAAAAAACATAAACATTTAAAAAATGGAAGTTCTAAATAAGTATGTAGGATGATCAACCTCTCCTCATTTCTACCTCTTGGAAAAATATGTACAAACTACAAATGATTCCTGTATTTTAAACACAAGAATTTTCAAATCATAAAAAACCAGAGAAATTTAGAATATATAAATGGTAAAATATGAATATCTCAAACATTTTTTAAAATGTTGAAAAAAGTAGTACTTATAAGGAATACCAAATTCTTTGACTATTCTAAAATTCTAGTCCTTTTTCATCAACAAAATGAAATTATCCTCTTATCATCTCTTTTCATGGTGATTCATAACCTAAAAATGAACCATTTCCATGCATGTAGCTTCATATTTATTATTATAGTCATAGATGATTATCTAGATTGAACTATTTCCTAGACTTTGTTTCATATCTCTTTTTATGGTCCTGGATCATTGCAAAAATAAAGATTTTCTTTGTCTTTAGTTTCATAACTCTTTTTGTAGTCTCTAATCATGGCCTAATAGTAAAAAAATTCCTTTTGGCTTCATATCTCTTTTTATTGTCCCGGATCATGACCTAAACCTACACCATTTTTTTTGTGTATAGTTTCATATCACTTTTTACAATCCTAGATCATGACTTAAAACTAACACATTTGTCTTCTATTCGTTTCATTTTTCTTTTATAGTCCTAGATCATGTCCTAAAATTGGTCCATTACCGTGCTTTTTTCTTCACTTCTTTTTATGGTTCTATTTGATGACCTAAAACTGGACCATTCTTGAGTTTTTTCACATCTGATAATTGTGTGGATCATGACCTAAAACAAAACTATTCCTATGACTTAATATTTAAATTTTTTATGATCCTAGATCATAACCTAAAATTGAACCGTTCTAGTGTTTTTTTTCCTTCACATTGTTTTATGGTCTTGGATTGTAACCTAAAATTGGTTGTATCTTATTTACATATATATTTATATGCATAGACCATGACCTAACATTCAACCATTCATATGATTTTATTCTCATATCTTTATATGGTCCATTATTATGAACTAAAATGAGACCACAACTAGGCTTTTATCTTCACATCATTTTACGTTGTTTGATAATAAACTCAAATTGGAGCATTGCTACGCTTCTATTTTTACATCTTTTTAGAGTCATTGATCAAGACCTAAAATTTGACCATTCCTTAAATATCATTTGACATATTTTTGGGACATAGAATATGACTTAAACTAGTGCAAATTCATTTTTCAAAACCCTTAGGGTTCTGGACTATGACCTTGCACTAATCCATCTTCAATTTTTAATCATTTTGGGTCTTGGGCCAAAATAGACAATATCTTCTTTTTTTATCTTTTGGGGTCTTGGATCATGACATTTACATGTTCCATTTAACACATCTAATCCCATAGTGTTTTCTTACTATTTCAAATTTTATGTATAGTAGACAAATCTTACTTGTATAATGATAAACATCCTATACTCAAAGCTAGAGATTCTCTAGGGAGAAAACAAATCACCAACATAATCACTAATTATAGATGCCACATAAATTGTTGGAAACTTGTCTAATGCCAAATTTATCAATCATGGGTATCTGAAATGCTCTAGGAGGAAAACAGATGACCAATATAGTCATTGGATGTGAAGGCCACCTCATACCTAGAAGTTTGTCTACTGCCCAATCATATCCTTCTTGAGTAATTTTAGAGAAACATAAATGCATTAGGACCAAACAATTGGCCAGTACATTCATCAGTCATGGAGGCCACCTAATAGCTAGAAACTAGTCTAGTGCCTGATCTCATCTATCTTGACACTTTTGGAGAACTAGAGTAGAGGAGACAATTATTTTTATTGTATTGCAAAGCAATGTAGAAGTATTTGAATGGTCGAATGACAACATAAGGAACAAGCCAACAAGTAGTACAATCACGATTCATTGAGGACATACTGAATTGAAGACTTGTATAAAGCCCAATTTTTTCTATCTAAAGAAACCAAATCCCTATCTCAAATAGGCAAACTCACCATATTTTACCTCCTTAGGATTGTGATCTTGATCCTAGATTGGTGTACACTGTTAGGTCTCGCAATTGAACTAACACACTGATATATATATATATATATATATATATATATATATATATATATATATATATATATATATATATATTCACAAAATGAAACAAAGTAAAACAAAAAAACCCAAAAAATATAAAAGACAAGAGATATAGATGATACTTTTATTTAATATATTCACAAACAAGCAATTTATAAGATCACACACTCTTAAATTTAATAACTCTAACAAACCTCATTTGTATTCACTTTGACATCCACCTTTTCTCACAATGGCATGAGTTAGTTAGAGAACTAGACATGGCCTTGTGTAAGAACTAAAGATATGATGGGAGTCACACTCATGGCTAACAAAACTTTGAATTACTTGTCAACATTCTAGGGGAATAAATGATTTATCATATATAGGTAAGTGCATTGATCCAAGACTACCCATGTTGGGGAGACGTTATTTATGTCCATTCTTAATGTCATTGCGATTGGTCATTTCATTGATCTGTAAATATAAGGACAACGAATAATCTGCACTTTCCACTTGTGACAAATTTCGTTAGATCATCCTTAGTGAGTCTCACCTTTTTTGCTTTTGTCACTAAAAATGGGGGTCAGACTTGGCTATAGCATGTGGTTTTCACTCTTATATTGAACCTTGTCATGAGAGGTTAAACTATTGACACCCCATTATTATCACTCAAATGAAATTTTTGACATTCTTTGTCTAATGATGAAGTTAGTTCCATTTTACCACCATATCTCACATTTTTACATCTATCTAATCAATTCAATTTCGACCTTTTTACGTAGTTTGAGGGTTTTTGTAGAAAAATTATCTTATTTAAACTTAAGTGAAACTTTTTCTCAAACTTTTATTTCTAAGAGAATTTTCCACGAATTGTCCTACATATTTTATTCCCTAATGAATATTCAATTGGATTTTTCTTAACAAAAAACCATATCCTTTTTTCCAATAGTGAAGACTAATATTAAATTAATGTCTCATCATCTTTCTATATTATTTTATTCAAAATCTGAATTTTTCATTGATTTTATCTGTTAATATTCAAATAAACATAGTAAAAGAGTCAGGCTTTATCATTCTCATGGACACCCAAAAGATCACAACTATATGCCATGTGATGTGATACATCCATGCAATATGTTGGCATTCCCACCATGGAACATTGAAACTATTTGCTACCACTCCAACAACCTCCATAATGAACCCCAAAACCTAACTCTACACTATAAATAAAACATACATCCATTGCATTTTTGGCCCTTTTTTTATTCTCCCCTATAAATAGAGGACCAACTACTCCTCTCCTTACTTCCTATTTTTCTTGTGCATAGAGTATACTTCCTCAAACACAACACTTTTCTTAGCGTTGTTAGGCTAAATAATGGTATCTAAATTTTCATGTAACTACTTTTGTTACAACCCCAATTTTTTTTTGCATGTGTTTTCATAATTGCAATATAATGATTTTGTGAATTTGGACTTATCTGAAAAGGTGGTATGCTTTATTTCAAAAGATGGATTTCTTTGCAAATCTCCCTTTTTATAGGAATTTGGTGGTTCCTATTATTATATTAATCTAATAATGGATATAAAAGAGAAGAAAAGAAGAAAAATCTAAATAATGGAAAAAGATACATGATAATGGATATTAAGCTAAAGTATTTATGATAAATACTTGGAAATATCTAGAAACTAGCATTAATGGCCATAATTGAATAAATATCATTTATATGTGATGTTAAATAAAACAAATAGGAAAAGAGGAAATGAAATAAAAGATAATGAGAAATCCTTGCCAAAGAATATATTAATAAGGAAATAAGAAAGATAGTGTGAAATGGAGGATGTAGATGCATCTAGAAGGATAATAAGTATCCTTAAAATGGAATTTCGAAATAATAGAATTTCTTGGGGACCAAGGAGTCCCAATGAATAATAAGAAAGAGAAAATAAAAATAATAAAAAGTAAGAGGATAATGTGATATATAATTAATGACGTTTGGTATTTTCAAAAAGAAATATGTTTGTTATAAGGAAGTAATTTTCTTGGCCAATGGAGTAAAAGCCAAACTCAAAGAAGATAAAGGAGATAAAATTAAGATTTCCTAATGACTAGAGAATATGGTTTATTAAGGAGATAATTAAAAAGAGAGTCTTTGGATTAAACCATCATGGACATTGTAGTAAGTGATGAATTTGGAAAGAAAAGAAAAGGAAAGTTTCCTAAGCATGATGCCTTGCCTTTTGGCGTCTTTCTTGTGCGCCAAGAGAAGGAGACACAAAAAGGAGTTATGTAGGTGTATATAAATATAGGAGGGGGAGAATACCACAAACTTGTCGAGCATGAGTATGTCTCTAATATTGTATTCCAGTAACAAGGGTTTTCTCCTCGTAACTTCTTCAACCATGGTAGACTAAGTTTTTCAGCGGCAAGATGCCTATTGACTCAGATCTGAAGGAGACATGGAGTAGATATCTACAAGTTGATCACCTCTTCTATTGAAGAGACAACTAGATCCATGGCCTGGTACGTGAGACGTTTGTGCCATGAGCAGGTTGGCACCGGAGATGGAGCACTCATGTCTGAAGCCATGTCGAAAGGAAGAGCACCTATTGGTAGGAGGGCCTGGGGGTAGAGGAAGCAGTAGATGGGGTTGTATGTGGACCATGGTTGGAGTCAATCACTCTTAGCTTCGGCGACAACATTGCAGGTCCAGTCTGTGTGAGAGATAGACCATGGCATGGGCTCACATGAAGGAGAAGGGATGAAGGGGTATGAAGGGTGGTCGGGGTGTAGACGAACCCCGTCGGAGCATGCTGAGGAGAGGATGTCTTGGCTTTATCTGTAGGGCGATGCACCTGATGGCAGGACTAGTTGTAGTGCCTGCTGTAACCGTTTAGGAGAGCATACAACAAGGGAGAAGGGATCTTTGGGGTAGTGGTGATGTGGGAAGTGTCCTAGCAGCCGATGCCTGGAGTTTGAGAAGGAGGTGAGGGCACTGGAGTTTACCTTGCATGCAACATCAGTGGAGGTGGGATCACCCAGTCATGTAGGGCAGGAAGAGGCCCCGACGTGAGGTGAGGGGAGAAATACAACCAAATGACCAAAATGACCCTCCGTGTATGTGCGACGCATGGGGGCACATCAACCTTTTTGTTCTTTCTCTCATTCAACTGATAAAAGGTAATAATTGATGACTTTGCGCTTCCCTATTGGCTGATTAATGATATATCTTGCAAAAATTATAGAAAATGATAGGATGACTAGATGTAGACAAGTAATATATGAAACTTGCTCTGAAAAATGAGAGGAATCGAAATAAAATATTATTAAAACATGACTATGCTTCTTGTTCTAAAAGTATGTGCAATACATGATTAGATGTGTTAATGTAAAGGAAAACCTAGATTTTCCTTCATCTGATGCTTAATTGAATATCTTCGTTCATTTTAAGCTAATACCTGATCTAGACATGTAAAATGAAGAATCGTTGATAATGATGATTAATAATCTCATGCATATGGATTTAGGGTTTTGAAACCAACGTGGACATCTTGTTATGATCTTAATGTTAGTAATGTGATTTAGGTGTCACGGGTAATCTAATGTGCTAAAGTTGATAATTAGGGTTTCCCCTAATATGCAGAACTGAATTTGTAATCTTATAAACCATAATATTATGGAATTAGGTTTTGTAACCCTAATCTTTATTCCATATTGGAGATAACCCTAAATCCTAGTTTAGGGGAACATCTAGAACTGAGTAATGTAATGTGAATACATGGTGATACATACGTAGTATGCATATTTCAGATACCGTTGATTATATGTGTGGTTGTTTGGATGTTTGGATACACTCATAAAGTATATGACGTTCTGCATGGTTTCTACAATGGCATAAGGTATATGGTTACGCTTATGGATAATCGCTTTAGTTTCATAGTGATTCCTGAACATTTTTATCGGTTGCTTGAAAATAACAGCTTGGATGACTTTTATTTCATGCAAATATGAAGTGACTATGATTATCACTATGGATATATAGAATATATATATATATATATATATATATATATATATATATATAACTGGATTAGATCTGGATCCTCCTCTATCGCTTTGCAAATGCTAAAAAGGGTAAGCTAGAGCAAGGTCTAGGATATCATGAGTTAGAAATTGGGCTACCCACGTGTAGTGCCATGAGACTCTTTAGGACACCATGAGTTAAGGAGTGGGCTACCTACGGGTAGTGCCATGTGACTCAACCCTAGAAACCGATTCACCTATTAAGGGATCATGAGGGGTTTAATGGGGAACTACCATAAGGAAGGTAGCATCCAGGTCCACTGTAGGGACAGCACAGAGGATAGGATATGTATGGATCGTGTTGTTATATTTAATACATAAAATTATTTGTTAAATCATAGTTGACTGCAATATGTTGTTACAGGTAATTGCACAACTATTATTTCCCCCACATACCAGCTTTATGTTGACCGACATTTTGTTTCTCGACATTTTAGGTACAAGTGAAAAGAACAAACAGTAAAGTGGCATATGTGGAATTAAATATGAATTAAAGTAAAAAGGAAGATTAGTTAGAATAGACTCCAGATGTTGATAGAAGTAGATATCCAAGTATTTGAAAAAGTTATGCAAAGTTTAATTTTATTATAGCCTTTCAGCTTAGTTAATAGAATTTGATAATTGTTATTGACGATTTGTCAAACCTTTGATCATGTTAATTGGGATAATGGCTTTGACCTCTTGGTCGCCCTTAATTGGGGGTTACTGCGAGGTAGGGTCGTTACATTTGGTATCAGAGCATCGGTTCCTCATTTAAACTTTAATAATTATTAAATTTTACAAACTTTGTTGAACCCAAGGGAGTTATTAGAGGATTTTACGAAAGACAGAGGTGTCTTGAAAAGGATCACGTCTGGGGGCTGGAAAGATTTTCCTCTGCATCGCTCGTCGGAATATGAGGACTCCCAAATTAGTGTGACTTCCTGGACAAAGTCTCAGGATTTGACTCGAAATAAGATACCTTTAGGACTCTCTCATTTTATTCATCCCTTCTCAACTCAAATATTATTAAGGATTTTAAGGATTAGGGTTTTCTCTCTTTTCCTCACCCTCTTGAGGTATGGGTAAGGTTGATAAGGATTAAGGAATCATGCACCAAATTAATGAAAAGCATGTAAATAAGATGCCATGGAGATAAGCTTAATAGATTAAGCATAAACTAAAGAATAGATACATGCTTAGGTCGTATGACATGAGTTGTCATTGCCCTCAGGAGAGACCTGCGGCTAGACCTTCTTATTAGGAGGATGAGTAGAGAGAGTTAGTCATCGAGGCAAAGATCTCCATTATAAGTAGAGACATGACACCTCTTCTGAGGACGATGCTAACCCTAACCCTAAGTGGTGATTAGAGAGAGGGATGACACAATGTGTTAGATGTCATGATAAATAGGTGTTTGGATGGACATGCCTTTAAATGCCATATGAGCCATGAGAGGTTGGATAACCTAGTACCTTTGGTGACCCAACACTGGGAAGGGTCGTGCATGTTAGAGCGAAGGATAGCTCCTTCTTTGATGAGGTTAGAGAAGAACATATAGAAACCCTATGGGCTTACACAAGTAGGGCATGGCATGCACCCAGAGTACGTCAGTAGTGTGAGCCATAGGCTAAAACCCTGGCCAGGATAGCTTATGAGATAAGCATAAAGGGCTATAGATAACCTTGAGCAAACATAAGTTGGAACATAGGCTTCACCATGTAAGGGTATAATTGTAAGCTTGACCCACCTTCATGGAGAAAGGACCTCTGGTAGTAAGTTTGGTGTAGGGTTAGCTCTAGAGAGAGAGAGCAGGACCCAAGCAAGAAGGTTGGAATCCTAGACTCCGAGATATGTGGAAAAGTGGGGAGTTGGGGATGATGCGACCTAAGTGGATGATAGGGGTTGCCTCATGATTGATCCCTGGAGGTTGATGATATCTTGGTTGCCATTAGAGGAACAAAACCCAAGAGAAAGGATGAGGCTTCTTCTATCTATGTGCCTATGGTATAGGTGTTTACCTTCCGAGATAGGAAGAAGAGTTCCTTAGACCCTGAAGAGGTTTAGTAACATGTTGTGAGGCCTTATACCTTGTTGGTTGTCCGTGAGGGGGACTCCACTCTGAAGTGTTGTTCAAGTAGAAGGATCATGGGAAGTGCATGTCATACCCTGTACATGCTTGGCTCAAGGTTAAAAAGTTGAGCAGGTAGTTGGTCATCAGAAAAGCGAACGTAGGGTTCCTAGGCCTAAGAGGGGAAGTGGTGTACCTAATGCTGATGATGAGATTTAAGTTTCTATAGATTTAAGCATGGTACTCCTCATGTTTAGAGGAAAGGGAAACCCCTGAAGTTTAAGGTATGTTTGATGAAACAGTCACAGCTAAGTTGATGACATGGGGAGGTATGATCTTGACTCAATGTTGAGGAATGAGAACAAGTACGACCTAGCATGGTTTAGTAGGTGATCTTCTTGTGCCTTAGTAGTTTGTTGGGTTAAGCATGCTCATGTTGATGTAAACCCTAGACATAAGGACGTATGTGACCTTTGTCATCAAGGTATAGTTTCCTCCCATCCTGGGAGAGGGACCCTTTTGTAGGGTGTATACCAGTTTTTGTTGGTTTTGAGGTAACCTAAAGAGGTCTCATAGGATCTTGAGATGCTAAGAGAAGAGTACATGGAAAGAGAATGAAGTTGTAGACCCATAGCCCCTATTTGGAAACGGCCTGGACCGGGATTAGGACTTGTCATTTAGCTCCACGGCGGCCCAATCCGGTCCAGCTTGGTCAAGAAACATGTTTGGCTACCGTACCAATTTGAGCCCCGTTTTGGGATAACGGAATCCCAATATCTGGTTTAAGTCAATCCCCATCGAGGCAGGATTGGGATTTCCAATCCGGTTTGGCCTGACAATGCTTCCTGATCCCTCGCAACCCCACAACCCTCCCTCTCCCTCTCGCCAACCTTCTCCCTGATCTCTCGCCCTAACCTTCTCCTCTCGGAGCATCTTCACAACTGTTTGTCCGTGAGAAGTAACTCCTCTCGGGGCATCTTCAAAACTGTTTGTCCGTGAGAAGTAAAAGCGAAAGCTGCTCGAGGTCACAGATGGAGTGCTGATCGAGGTCGTAGATGGAGTGCACCGGTCGTCGGGTGGAGCGTCCGCGTGGAGCATCAATGCTGCCGCCTGCCACCACCGGTCTACCTGGGCGGCTAGCTCCCTCAAAAGCAAGGTACCCATGCCCTGCCCTGCTCTTCTCTACTACCTGCTCTGACATTGAATTGTCTTGTTGATGCACAGAAGAAACCCTAGCTCGCCCAAGGGAACAAGAAACCCTAGCAAGTGTCTGTGTGCCTTCTTATTCCTCTCCTTCTGTTGCGAGGTTGTACACTTCCACATACGCCTTTTGGAGGAGCTGTTCACATAAGCTGGTGTTCGTCCTTTGTTGTTGAATCATGCTCCTCAATCGTGCTCTGGCATCCCTGCCCATACGTACGCTTCCGCACTCTTTCATCGTTCTCGCCACCTTCTGCTCAGGTTGGTCACGAATTAGGGTAGACGGTGCTTTGTTTGTGAGGTCGACTAGGGAAGAAGTACAACAATCATGCATGTGTATCGATTAAGTGGCAAATGAGCCGACAATACCTACAAACATTTGAGTCGTTGTGTATGACACTGATTTATTCTACTTCTTACTACTACTTTTATCTAGAAATGCATCAATTTACCGCTATTATGTGTGTTTGTGTGCTAAGTTATAGTAGTAAAGAAAATAAAAGCAACTAGCATGCATGATTTTCCAGATTTTTCCCGGCTAGGTTATTTTGAGGATATCGATATGTGTTAGTAGACCATAGAGTAGTGTTGTCCTACATTTCATTTTCTGTCATTTGTTTTTCATCCTGTGGTTTCTGGTTTGTGTGACTTTGTCTTTGTTTTTCCAACATGATTGGGTAGTAATGGTTAGGTTAATAGGGGAAACAACAGTAGATTTAAAACTTGTTTAACTAAATCAGTGTGAGGTCTAGGTTAGGTGAATCCCTGCATCTACACAGTGATGCCTGGAAAAGTTATTTCACTATACAAATGAATATTTTGTTTATTGTGTGGTATTTTACCATGAGATATGTGGTTAGGTGAAACCCACAGCTCATTATGTTTTACTGTCATTTAATTAAACACATTAGTCTATGTTTTATATCTTCTTTGTTAAATTGTTTTCGTTCATGTAAACCACCAATTAATCATAAAAAATATTGATCTTAGCAACATTTGACTCCTCATGGAGTTGACCTCTATTATGCAAGTGGTTTGAGTTATAACATGTATTCCAAATTCATGCAAATATACTAAATAGTTTAACATGCAGGTGTGACATTATAGTATGTTTTAATTTACAGAATATCAATGATTGATCTTTTAGAATTTGTGTTATTCATAAAAATAAGGACATATGTGGTCCACCATTCTAATATAGGGAAAACTAATGTGATCAAATTTCAAAATTAAAACAAATTGAATGATGAAATATAGTCATTCCTCATTTTGGAAAGGATTGATGAACTAATCCTACTAAAATAAATAAAACAAAATGATCCAAAAACACATATATGTTAGTTGTTTATTAAATTACAGTAATATTAGTGCCTTTTTGGACCATCTCTATGTAACAACCAAAACGACAATTCAGTAAACTGTTCTCTAGGTATTTCAGTCTATCTGGTTGGATGTCTCAATAGTAGGTTGCTTTTTCAATATGAAATATACTAATATGTGTTCAGTTTTCTGTTATACAATAGTAGTTTGCTTTCTATATGATGGGTACCCTTTTGAAGTAAATACTACGAAATTGTATAGACTTGTGTCTAATTTTCGAAATGGTTTGAATTTGTTTTTCCCTTGCAATTGTTTTTTAGTACAAAATGAAGTATGAAGCATATGTTAAAGTGTTTTTTGGTTTCTAGATTGCACTTTGATGTTTTCATCTCTGGATTAGATTGTGATGATTGTTCTCATGGATTTGAACCACCACTTCATTTCATGATACATTTCTTTAAACTTTGATGCCACTTGTATTTGACCTAGGGTCAGTAACATTTGAGAAATTTGTGGATCTTAAAGTTAAGTAAAACTAACCCAAATACATGGACCCATGTCCTAAGTATTTGTCCAAATTTTAGGCTACTCTTTGGAGAAAGGTTTGTCATTGATTTGTATGCATTCGTTCATATTCATGGACATGTTTCCAATGCATTTGATAATTTTTGTGTTAATCTGACCTGAATCACATGTCCCTCTCCATATGGCCTTCATTTTTTGTGGGATTGCAACTAGTTGACTTGGGGCCAATAATAATTGTCAAATTAGTATGCATTCCTTCATATTCATGGACCTCTAACCTACATCATAATGTGGCCCCTATCAGTCACATGTTCCCAATGTATTCATCTCCCTATTTTTACTTCAACATGTATTATCACTCAAAATGTAACCCTCCATAAGCAGAGGAGGCTTTCCCTAACCAAATTTAAACCTACGTTCCTTATCATTGGCCATATTTAGTTCAAGCACTCCTCGAGTCCATCCATGCATGACTTTCTCACACATTTCAAGCGTGTTTTCCTTGTTACTTCAAATCATTTCAGGTTGATGACAAAATATTTTCATATGATATTTTATACAAGATTTCATTAGCACTTTCAACTGAAGCTTTACTAACTTTTCCCATGCTCAACTTTAATTGTGTTTTTTTTGTATCTTGATTGGACTATGATGCTTTTTCCCATGGATTTGAACCACCACTTTGTTACATGCCACACTTTTCTTAATTTGGGTCAGTTTGATCTCATCATCCTGAACATTCAATCATGATGAAATTATGTATGTCTAGTTCAGTTATAGCCTAGTTGTTTTCCAAACTATGGTCATGAGTTGGATTTAGACTGATCCCTAATGGGGTTTGCTTCCCGACAGGTACAATACAACTGAACATGCCTCTCTTTCATGTGTCAATCAAGTTTCATGACATACTTTGCAGTCATTGATAATTGTATTAGAAGTCTACACTTATTTTGCAAATCATGATTATACATTGACATAATTTCCAAAAGTGCGGTTTTGATGTGTGCTAACCATGGTTTAACCTATTCCTAAACAAATAGATGTCAACGGTATGAATGTCAACACTATGTGTGTAATCCATACAATAGACTATGAAGAATCTTCTAAAACATATGTTTGGACCTGCCGACATAACCACCAAACAAGGATCATGGTCGTTCATGTTATCTAGCTTGGTCCACTTCATGTTTAGTAGCTTGGTTCAGTTCCTTTAATTACTTAGTGTGTTTCAGTAGTCCTTGTAACTTATGTCATTCAGATAATTTCTGTTCATGCTTCAGTTCATTTATTGCTCTATTTCCTTCTATGACTTCAACTGAATAAGTACTAGAACCGTAGCAAGGCTTTGGGACTGTACTGGTTCACATACATGTGGTACCAGGTCCATTATCATTCATTCATAAATCAGGGAATGACCAGATTCAATCAAGTCTGTTGGGTGTTAATTACTTAGTGTGTTTCAGTAGTCCTTGTAACTTATGTCATTCAGATAATTTCTGATTGTTCATGCTTCAGTTCATTTATTGCTCTATTTCCTTCTACGACTTCAACTGAATAAGTACTAGAACCGTAGCAAGGTTTTGGGACTGTACTAGGTCACATACATGTGGTACCAGGTCCATTCTCATTCATTCATAAATCAGGGAATGACCAGATTCAATCAAGTCTGTTGGGTGTTAATTACTTAGTGTGTTTCAGTAGTCCTTGTAACTTATGTCATTCAGATAATTTCTGATTGTTCATGCTTCAGTTCATTTATTGCTCTATTTCCTTCTACGACTTCAACTGAATAAGTACTAGAACCGTAGCAAGGTTTTGGGACTGTATGGGTTCACATACATGTGGTACCAGGTCCATTCTCATTCATTCATAAATTAGGGAATGACCAGATTCAATCAAGTCTGTTGGGTGTTAATTACTTAGTGTGTTTCATTAGTCCTTGTAACTTATGTCATTCAGATAATTTCTGATTGTTCATGCTTCAGTTCATTTATTGCTCTATTTCCTTCTACGACTTCAACTGAATAAGTACTAGAACCGTAGCAAGGTTTTGGGTCTGTACTGGCTCACCTACATGTGGTACCATGTCCATTCTCATTCATTCATAAATCAGGGAATGACCAGATTCAATCAAGTCTGTTGGGTGTTAATCAATCAAGGTTGTCTCATTTGTGTATATTTGTAACTTGCCAAATTTGACTCATGTCATCAAATATTGCAGCAACTACATGAGTATGCCTCCCGTCGACCCTAACCACCGTATTGTATGGACAAGAGAGTCTGATGCCGCTGTGGTGACAGCATTGTGCAGACAATATGACCTAGGGAGGTGTATTGATGGTAATTTTACTAGGGACTCTTGGAGGGAAATAACTTCTGATGTCAATAATAGGGATGGCGACGTGTATAAGTTAGACCAAATAAGATGTCGCTGGAAGAACCTTAAAACGGACTACGTCCATTTGAAGGGTTTGACCAACAAGAGTGGCGTTGGATGGGATGAAGAAAGGCACAAGCCCATTGTACCGGACACCCCTGAGTGGAAAGAGGCCATTGCGGTACGCACACTATACAGAACTTTTATCCTAACAAATTGTAACTGTACATGTAAACATGATTATCCTAATACATATATTTTTGAAAGCGTAGGCAGACAGGGACCTGACTAGGTTTCTTAGGCGCTCGTTTCCCCACTACTACGACATAGAGCTAATGGCGGGGAGGAACATTGCTAGAGGACACCATGCAATGTCTTCGGCGGACAGTCAGATTCCTACAGATGTTGCGTCTGAGGATGATGTAAGTGTCGACTTAGGTGCGCCTGATACACCCATGTACACACAATCGGCAACAGATGAGCGTAGCATACCCGCACCTACCATGCAAAGTGAGGGTGAAAGTGCGCGGCCTGGGGGAACAGATAACCCATCAGTTGGGGGCAGGAGTCCTTCTACCCATATGCGTAGGAAATGACAATCAACGCCGAAAGAGCGATGTAGTCTTTCCAATGATGTTCTGGCTGAGTTCACACAGGTTTACACAAAGGTTCCCGAGTTAGGCACATCCATGATGACCAAAGCCTATGAAAAAGAAGAGTTGGAAAACATTTTACAACATTTTAATGACAATTTCCCCGATGCCCCCACCGCTATTTTTACTACACTTGTGAATGCCATCAAGGACTCTACAAACCGCAACATCTACCTTAGCCTCAAAAACACCCCTGCAAAGATAACCTTGTAGTTAAACGACCTTTTTGAAAGGTCACAATTCGATTTTGCCACATCTGTACCTCCAATGCCTTCATTTTATTCCCCGTCTCCGCAACCATTCCCTTCACCCAACTTCAACAACACGTCATCTCAACAATCATTTGTGCCACCATTCCCTTCACCCAACTTCAACAGCACGTCATCTCAACAATCATTTGTGCCACCATTCCCTTCACCCAATTCCAATACCACATCGTCTCACCCACCATTTATGTCATCTTCCTCTTCACCCAACTTCCCAGGCACATCATCTCAGCCACCATTTATCCCGCCACCCAACTTCCCAGGCATGCCACTGATGTGGTTTCCTTCATCCAATGATGTTGGCCCATCGGGAACATAATTGCAGAGTTTATTTCGTATGCATTTGATGTTAATTATTTTCCGTCCAAACATTTACATTTGATTGACTGTTGTAATAATTTACTTTCCGCACACACATTACATATCTGTACAATTTCATTTGATTGAGTGTTGTAATAATTTATTTTTCGCACATTAATTGGATTGTCTTATGTTGTAGCAATTATTATGTTGTTGTTTTCATTGTACATGTAAGCATCATGTCTGCCAATGACCAACCGCAAACACATGACATGCTCAACAACCTTTTATTAGATACCTTGTTGTGGCGAGTGATTCACATTGGTGATTTAATTGTCGACTCTATTGCATACTCAATCATGGACGCATTAGACGTTGATGCCTCCACACCACCTCGTATCCCTAGGTTAGTTAGCATCAGGAGTGGCCACATAAAGGTCTAAGAAATATTGACAGGTCATGAACAAAGGGCTTATGACCTATACCGGATGCGTACACAAACTATAATGACCTTTGTCGACAAGCTTGAGAGTCGTGGCTTGTTGCGAGGTACTGGAGGCGTCACCTCAGTTGAGGCAGTATGCTATTTCCTGCATATGGTTGGCCATGGACACACAAATCATGCTTTAGTGGAGGACTACATTCACTCCGGTGAGACCATTAGCAGAAAGTTCAATGAAGTCTTGGACGTTGTTTGTGCGTTGACCGATGACTACATTGTCATGCAAACCGCAACTACATGCACAACAACACATACTCACATTTTACATAACGCAAGGTTCTACCCATACTTCAAGGTAATATTTAACCCCCTAATAAATTCAATTAATTTTCAAACATTCTGTATGTTTACAACATTATTTTGGTTTATAGAATGCCATAGGGGCTATTGACGGAACACACATCCCTGTCTTGGTCAGCAGAGACAAACAAAATCGATACAGTGACAGAAAAGGGAATGTCTCTCTCAATGTCATGGTTGTAGTAGACTTCTCCATGGAGTTTACATATGTCCTCACTGGGTGGGAGGGGTCGGGTGCCGACCAAAGGGTCCTGCAATCGGCAAAGACCCATAGTGGGTTTACAGTTCCGTCGGGGAAGTTTTACCTGGTAGATGCAGGGTATACCAACACTCGTGAATTTGTTGCACCCTATCGCAACACAGCATACCATATTGCTGAGTACCGAGGAAACAGACATTCCTACACCAGCAAGAAAGAGATGTTCAACCACAGACATGCTCAACTATGTAATATTGTAGAAAGAGCATTTGGGGTGCTGAAGAGACGGTTTGCATACCTTAAGAAGGGGCCGACATATCCTATTCATTCGCAGTGTCGCATCGTACTTGCTTATTGTATTCTACACAATTTCATCTGATGGCAAAATGACGGAGACACCATAATGGATGACCTCCCAGATGAGAATTCATCCTCTGCCATTCCCCCAGCCGGCGTTCCCCCGAGTTCAGGGCAAGGTTCAACTCAGGTCGATTCAAGGGAGGGAGAAGTGTTACGTGAATCCATTGCTAATCTCATTTGGGAAACTCGTTAGTAGAGTATCTGTAATAGATTGATTCCCGAATTTTTTATTCTGAACCTGATCAGAATCGTCACATTGTGTCAATATAGGTTGTCTTCAAATGGAGAACGGAATGCCTAATTGTCAATGCGGCCTTCAATCCACTGTACGCATATATATGGATGCCAAGGATGCACAAAACGGATTTTTCAAGACAACAACCCACACATGCCATATTTTACGTGCAGTAGGGTTCAAAATCAAAATAGATGTCATATGAGGTTGCCCACGCAACGGGTTGTACCCACAATTTCCACACTAACCACCGTTAGGGCTACAATGCTTTCAAAACTTGCATAGGCACGCAGTAAACGTCAGCTGTGGTCTTCCCAGTGTGACTTTGTCTGTTCAAGCAGAGCAGACACTTATAGGCTACAAGTAGAAATTACAGATCTACGATCGCGGTCCCAATATCTTCGCCAACGTCTTCACATAACTAGCGACGACAACACTTCAAATGAGGATGGTTACAATACATCATAGATGTATAACATCATTGATGCCTGTCCAACATTCATAAGATAAGTTTATCTGTAATAGATTGAACAAACAATGGGGCCTATCTGGTATGTTATTGTTTTGATTTTCAATCTAACTTCATTACCATAAATCGTTTGACTGATTCAAATGCATGGTGTAGATGTCTATTAATACAACTGAAGTTGTGCGGTGTGACTGTGGGTTAGAGGCAGGCTTGCGACTTAACACTGACGATGCAGGGTTGTATGACTTTGGAATTCTCAGTGAAAGACCAGGTGAAATGTATTACATATGTCCTTCTCGCGAGGTGCGCATGTACAAACAAACATATTATGTAGCCACTATGTACGTTACACATTCATTGTCATTTACGTAAACTTCATAATATTTTTTAGGGAAAAGATCGATGCAGATACTTTCGTTGGGCAATCGATCTCAGGCCTACAATTGATTCTCTGAAAGCTGAGATTGCATTTCTCACGCTCGAGTGCAAGTCATTGTGGGGTCAGACAATGAACTTGAAAGATTTTGTTGAAATTCATCACAACCACCATGATGTTTACACCAACAAAAAGTATGAGCATGAGTATCTAGAATGCTACGTAGAAGAACTGGAGGAACAATGTAGGCTTCTATTGGACACTCCTTCACCCCCGTAATGTAGAAGACCTTTATGTTGGACACCGTAACGTCGAATGGCGGCCATACTCTTCATTCGTGTCATCGGTTTTCCATTTTATTTTTGTTGTTTGGAAGTTCCCGTGTTAAATGTTGTCGATTGTTTCTTGAAAATGAATATGCCATGCTCTATTGTTTGGAACTTACATATTAACTAGTATGCTTAGTCATTCGATGCCTCCTCATTTTGTGTGGTGTTCGGAGCATGATATGGTTCTCAGAGCTAGGATGAGAACCCAATATGATTTGGGAAGGTGTGTTGATGGAGTGTATACGACAGAGGCTTGGATGGAGGCAAAATCATAGAATGATAATAAACCTAATACATGATAGTAGTGAACTTAGGTGAACATAAGAGTTATTATTGTTCTTCTTGTTATTTTTGTTCTTCTTATCTTCTTGTTATTTTTCTTCTTCTGTTCTTATTCTTATATTCTTCTTGTTCTTGTTCTTCTTGTTTATTACAGGTAACATGGGATCTCATTTTCCTATAAAGGAGTATGATCTATCAAACAGTGAGTTTATGAGACGTGTCTCCCTTCCCCTAACCTGGATGTGTGAGTCGTTTAACATAACTCCTGGCTATGCTATTGTGGGGGTAGGCAGAATAAACTTTGATGTACATATCAGGTAGTCTACACCTGAAGAATGAATATGGAATAAGAAAGGAAAATATTTAATCATGGATGAAGGTTGGGCTGAAATGTTGGAGAAACTAAAAGCCAAACCGGAATGGACTGTCACCCTACAACCAAAACCCGAAGACGACAGTCACCCTACAACCTTTTATTTGTGGATTCGTGGTGATGGGGACAACTCAGAATTGCTAAGGTATATTTACCCGAGACCAGAGAATTATATACCATCAACTTCAGACTCGGCTGATGCCCTGTTTGTGAGAGACTGCCACCAACCACCTATAGGAACACAAAATCGGCCAATCTTAATCTCCTCTACTGATGAAGAAAATGAAGTGAATGTCCCTATTGGGGACTCTTCTTCATCAAGTTATGTTGAATTTGTTGCATCAACAAACAATTATTAGTTTTCTATTTTGTATATTGTCTTTATTTTGTTTATATAGAATTACAGGCTTGTTATGGGTGCCTGCCCACTAAGACAATTTATATTTATCGAATGTAGTTGAATCTGTTTTACTTCAAAAATGATGTTCATGTTTGACTAGTTAAATCTTGAATTTTTTAATTTAGTTGGATTACTTTTAATGATGCCCCACAATACATCATTATAGTTTTTATGATTTTGTTGTTCTTGATGTCTGTTGTTTTTAGAGGAGCTTATCCTAATTGGTTATGTATATGTGGTTGCATTTATCTCGGGTTAATCACAACCCTTGATGTGGTTCATCATATAGTTAGCATAAGCATAGAAGTATACGTGTACTTCTACAAGGAACACATATAAAGTAGAACATGTATCATGATAGTTGACTAGCCACTCATATTCAAAATGTATATCGGCTAAAAACTTGTTTCTTGGTCTGACAGGGTTATCAGGTTACCTCATATCTTGGGGTATTAAACATAGCATGTTAGGCATATTCAACCTCAATAAAAAAACCAAAACACCCACATAAACACCCCACAAAAGGGTAACACGCCTGACTCACATCTCAACAACAAAATGAGAGTTCTTAAACCAAAGTGATATAGATAATAATTAAGTTATTTTTAAGTTACTTTTTTTTAAACTTCTATTTAAACGGCGTCACAAGGCCACATTTTTAACAACAGTTCTGTGACAATAGGACATATGCAGCTAATCCTACCTACTGTTGCCAAACAGAATCAGACTAAAACCCAACCTGCACAGCCAAACAGAATCAGTTTGAAATGAGTCTGAAACGAGTCCAGCCCCCAGAATGAGACTGGTTTGCCTAACAGAATCAGACTCCAGTAGGCCTAAACCGATCCAAGCCAGGCAGGCTTGCACAAAGCCAGCCCCGAACCAAACAGGGGCATAAATAACCATCTCTATGTGCATGTGGATGTGTTACCATGAAGGTAATCGATATGGGGCCGAGGTAGGAAGGTCGCCATGACCCCTATGAAAGGATGAAAGTCATCCCATGAATGCAGAGAGAGATGATGAAGGCTTGGGTAAGGTTCTAAGTTGTACATGTACTATGTTGGAATCCTAAGTCTATCCTAGGGTCAGGTAGGGATAATATCGATGGAAGTAGGAGTTGTCTAATTCCCTAGTTGCACATGACCATAGGGTCGGGAGGGAATAGCTATCATTATCTCATGGCCATGGGTTAGGAGATTGATCACCTTCATGAACTCATGGGACCCAAAGGGAAGATGAAGAAGGCACTCCCTGGAGGCATAAGCGAAGAGGGATGACCCCAAAAGTGTCGGCACCCTACAGACCTAGAGGAAATGATCGAGGATTGTGTGGTGACCCAAGTAGGTTCCAAATCATTTTTCCATGGAAGTCACTTTGATATCGAGATGATTGTGATGTAGAGGCATAAGTTGCATGTTTTAACTTAGATTTGAAGGTGTACTAGAAATGTGGGATGTACCATCTCTACTCTTAGAACAAGAAGAACTTTGTGTTTGGACGGTCGCCAAATACTTATTTCCTCTTGTTATGGGGGAGAGAGATAGGACAATACGCATGTCATACACCAAGGATAAGAGATGATGTGAGTTGGAACGTTGCTATGAGGTATGAGGACATAGGTGATAACATACCCTTGTGGGGTGAATGATATGTGGATGGTTTACAAACATCAAGAGAAATAAGGTAGTCATCTTATGATGATGTTTTTATCATGAGCTATGAGTTATACAAGGTTGAGTTCGAAAACCAAGAGGGTGAGCTCAGAGTTTTCTTGGTGAAGCTAAATTTAGAGTTTGAGATGAGATGATAAGTGAAATACATGGAGGTGTATGTCTTTAACATTACCTTACACATAAGGATGTGAGGTGGTTGAGATGTAGCTAGAGGCTAGAACAGGCTATTACGTTAACCCTAAGATTGAGAAAGGAGATATGTTTGGGATAACATTCAGATGTAACAAAGTCTGATGATCAAGTTAGTAGTTGTTTGGTTAGCCAGCCTAAGCCTTGATGGAATAAAAAGATGGTGGTAGAAACTCAGATGCACTTCTCTGGAAAAGAAGGTGATGAAACCCTGATTAGAGTGGTTTAGGGATTCTGAGGAATCAATCTTGAGGAATCATGATATACAGGAGATCATGATCTTAAGATCACCATACACCATGGTACTACAAAGATAGTAAGTGAAAGTAGTATTTTGGATGTCTAAGATGAAATTGCATGTGGTATGTTGCCATGCATGATAGGAGGTAAAGGATGAACACCAGTAACCCAGTGTATTGATATAGAGGATAAAGAGTCCCCAAGAGGGAATGATAGTTCATCACTATGGATGCTGTAAGTCTCCCCTAGACCAAGGAAGGTCGAGATGCAATATGGGTTATGGTGGATCTCCTTACCTAGATAACAAGAGAAAGAAAGAGTACTGTCAAGATACAGATCATGTTGAACTACATGAAAGAGAGATGGTTCAACTACTCCATGATACGAGTTTAAAGGTTCATGGGTATGATTTAAAGATTCACTTCCATGCGGTGGAAGTAAGTACATGAAGAACTAGATGCTAGTATCTTATCACCTCTAACTTACAGTTAGCATGATCCAGACTAGAGGGTCTGACGAGAGGATATGTGCTCATTCAGGGTGATACATGGAGACAGTTCTTATCCTATGTGAGATGGGATGATAAAACCACCATAGTCAGTATTGGGATGTAAAGAAGCTCTGTAAGAGAGGTTGTCTCAGTCACCACTTCATTAAGATGATGTTGGTGAAAGGATCTCACGAAGATCAAAAAAGACCACAGTGTGTGTAGATGAAGTCACTTTGATCATGCAATGGCTAGAAAAGAGAGCCCAGGGATGACATGAGTCGTGAGCTGATGCAAAGTAGACTAACATGCAGTTCACTGTGGGAGAATATGTGATATGAAAATCTGACCCCTCTAAGCTATAGCTGAGAAAGTTGAGTCCTCGATACATGGGTCTATTTGAAATGGATTGGTGGAGAAGGTTATGTTTGACCTTACCCCTCAGGATAAAGTAATGTGTGATGAGTTCCATGTGTCCAATTTAGAGCACTATGTGAGGTACCCGGGCCATGTGCTGAGCAATGAACCTAGTGAGCCCCACGGGAGACTGAAATGACCTGAGTCACCTGTGAGGTTTATATAGGGCAAGGTGAAAGAAAACTCAGAGAAAAGAATATGTGATGATAAAAGTTCATTGGAGGCCCCATGGATAGGGTAAAGCCACATAGGGGTCAATGATGGACATGGAAAAATCTTATCTTGAATTGTTTGTTTGCCTAATGGAATTTTGAGAACAAAATTCTTATAAGAGGGGAAGGATGTTACAACCCCAATTTTTTGCATGTGTTTTCATAATTGCAATATAATAATTTTGTGAGTTTGGACTTATCTGAAAAGGTGGTATTCTTTATTTCAAAAGATGGGTTTCTTTGCAAATCTCCCCTTTTATAGGAATTTCGTGGTTCCTATTATTATATTAATCCAATAATGGATATAAAAGAGAAGAAAAGAAGAAAAATCCAAATAATGGAAAAAGATACATGATAATGGATATTAAGCAAAAGTATTTATGAGAAATACTTGGAAATATCTAGAAAGTGGTTTTAATGGCCACAATTGATTAAATTTCATTTATATTTGATTTCTAATAAAAGAAATAGGAAAAGTGGAAATGAAATAAAAGATAATGAGAAATCCTTGCCAAAGAATATCTTAATAAGGAAATAAGAAAGATAATGTGAAATGGAGGATGTAGATGAATCTAGAAAGATAATAAGTATCCATAAAAAGGAATTTCGAAATAATAGAATTTCTTGGGGTCCAAGGAGTCCCAATGAATAAGAAGAAAGAGAAAATACAAATAATACAAAGTAAGAGGATAAAGTGATATATAATTAATGACTTTTGGTATTATTAAAAGAAATACTTTTGTTATAAGGAAGTAATTTGCTTGGCCAATGGATTAAAAGACAAACTCAAAGAAGATAAAGGAGATAAAATTCGGATTTCCTAATGACTAGAGAATATGGATTATTAAGGAGATAATTAAAAAGAGAGTCTTTGAATTAAACCATCATGGACATGACAGTAAGTGATGAATTTGGAAAGAAAGGAAAAGGAAAGTTTTATAAGCATGATGCCTTGCCTTTTGGCATCTTTCTTGTGCACCAAGAGAAGGAGACACAAAAATGAGTGGTGTAGGTGTATATAAATACAGGAGGGGGAGACTACCACAAACCTGTCGAGCCTAAGTATGTCTCTAATATTCTATTCCAGTAACAAGGGTTTTCTCCTCGTAACTTCTTCAACCATGATAGACTAAGTTTTCCAGCGGCAAGATGCCTATTGACTCAGATTTGAAGGAGATAGGGAGCAAATATCTATAAGTTGATCACCTCTTATGTTGAAGAGACCAGTAGATTCCTGTCTTGGTACGTGAGAAGTTTGTGCCATGAGTAGGTTGGCACGGGAGATGGAGCACTCATTTCTGAAGCTGTGTGGAAAGGAAGAGCGCCTCATGCTAGGAGGACCTACGGGTAGAGGAAGTTCTAGATGGGGTTGTATGTGGACCACGGTTGGAGTCAATCGCTCTTAGCTTCGGTGGCAACATTGTGGGTCCCGTCTGTGTGAGAGATAGACCATGGCATGGGCTCACGTGAAGGAGAAGGGATGAAGGGGCAGGAAGGGTGGTCGGGGTGTAGCCGAACCCTATCGAAGCAGGTTGAGGAGTGGATGTCTTGGCTTTCTCTATAGAGTGATGCACCAGACGACATGACTAGTTATAGTGCCTACGACAACCACTCAGGAGAGCATCCTGCAAGGAAGAAGGGAGCTTTGGGGTAGCAACAATGTGGGAAGAGTCCTAGCAGCCGACACCTGGAGTTTGAGAAGGAGGTGAGGGCCCCAGAATTGACCTTGCCTACAACATTAGCGGAGGCGGGATCACCCAGTCGCGTATGGAAGGAAGAGGCCCTGATATGAGGTGAGGGGAGAAATACAGCCAAATGACCAAAATGGCCCTCCGTGTATGCGTGACGCATGGGGGCACATCAGTCTTTTTATTCTTTCTCTCAGTCAACTGATAAAAGGTAATAACTGATGACTTGGTGCTTCCCGATTAGCTGATTAATGATATATCTTGTGAAAATTATAGAATATTCTTGGATGATCAGATGTAGACACGTAACATATGAAACTTGCTCAGAAAAATAAGAAGAATCGAAATAAAATATTATTAGAACTTGACTAGGCTTCTTGTTCTAAAAGTATGTGCAATACATGTTTAGATGTGTTAATGTAAAGGAAAACCTAGACTTTCCATAATCTGATGCTTAATTGAATATGTTCATTAATGTTAAGCTAATACATGATCTAGACGTGTAAAATGAAGAATCGTTGATAATGATGATTAATAATCTCATGCATATCGATTTAGGGTTTTGAAAACAACGTGGACATCTTGTTATGATCTTAATGTTAGTAATATGATTTTGGTGTCACGTGTAATATAATGTGCTTAAGTTGTTAATTAGGGTTTCCCCTAATATGCATAACAAAATTTGTAATGTTAGAAACCATAATATGATAGAATTAGGGTTTGTAACCCTGGTCTTTAGTCCAAACTGAAGATAACCCTAAATCCTAGTTTAGGACTGCATCTAGATCTGAGTAATGTAATGTGAATACATGGTGACACATATGTAGTATGCATGTTTCAGATATTGTTGATTATATTCTTGGTTTCTTTGATGTTTGGATACACTCATAAAGTATATGATGTTCTCCATGGTTTCTTCAATGGCATAAGGTATGTGGTTACGCTTATGGATAATCTCTTTAGTTTCACGGTGATTCCTAAAAGTTTTTATCGGTTGCCTGAAAATAACAGTTTGGATGACATTTATTTCATGCAACTATAAAGTGACTATGATTATCACTATGAATATATATATATATATATATAACTGGCTTAGATCTGGATCCTCCTCTGTGGCTATGCAAATGCTAGAAAGGGTAACCTAGAGCAAGGTCTAGGCTATCATGAGTTAGAAATTGGGCTACCCACGTGTAGTTCCATGAGACTCTTTAGCACACCATGAGTTAAGGAGTGGGCTACCACTACAATAAAAAAGGTCTTTAACTAAAAAAAAAATTGTAGTGAAAACCCCATATTTTGTAGCTAAAGGCTTTAACTACATATTTCTTTACACATACAAGTTGTAGTATATGCTCGTATAGCTAAAGCCTTTAACTATATTTTTCAAATATGTAGTTAGATAATCCATTCGCTACAAATTCATATGTATCCGGAAGCGTAGCTAGATATTGTCCTTACATATTTAAATATAAGTATAATTATAGCTAAATGTATGACTACAATTGCATATATAGTCAGTATGTAGCAAAAACATGAAGTTAATACATTTTACATGTATTTAGTGTGTAGGGAAAGGCAGCAGTTACTATATACATATATATGTAGCTGATTATGCATCTAGCTACATATGCAGTGCCATTTAGTACACATACATATATGCTTAGCTTGACTATATATATATAGTGTAATTTGTTAGTACACAAACTCTTTTAGTAACAAAACTGTAGTATTCAGAGCAAGTTATGCTCATTATGCCAACAATCTTACTTTCGTTTATAATGAAACATCGAATGTACATGGGGAGGACATAAACCTTGCCCCTATTACACAATGTGTACAAAGAAAAGTATATACATATATCAATGATTCAGTTGTCTACTAACACCTTTGCGAAAGAGTTGTGTCTTTCTTGGTCAATTTTAACATCCTTATTATCTTCTTCTTTTTTCAAGCTCTTGTTGTGCGGCCAGCATCGTCCAAAAGCACCCGAGATAAGAATCTGAAAAGAACCTTCTAATCGTCCCTATGAAGTTGGTCACTATGTTTGCAGATGCTGACAGTGGCTGTTCAAATATATACATAGGTCTATGAAATGCAGCCTTCTCATAGCAGCATAGAGCCATATCAAATTGCAACATATCATAATACATTGTTGCGTTTGTGGTTGTTGTTGCAGCTGTGACTGGGTGGGCCTGGGCTTCAAATGGAGATGCATCATCATGCTTCACAGGAGAGCACATGTTGCATTGGGGTTGTCTTAAATACTTCTAAACTCTGTATCTGAATTCTTGACGTTGTTAAGCTCAATCTCTAATTTAGGTAATGAAAGTTGCTACGATGGTGAAGCTTGGACTTCTCTTAATCCTGAAATAAGGTTTTACATATGGGGAGGCATTAAAAATAAGGTAAAGATCATCCAAATAGTTTAATAAAGATATATAAGCATTCATACATGGCATAAATGAAGGTTGCTATTAGAATAAGATGACAAAATTAGCACCTTGAAGAGATGAGAAGTATCTAGGCAGCTCATCCATATTTTGTTGTAGCACAAGCATTGTATGGGAGAGTTGTAAGATAGTTCACTTGCACCATTGAGGCTTTCCATGTCCAGAATTTTCAGTCTATAACCTGCACAATAAGGTCATTCATTTAGACCATTTGAAAGTACAACCCAATAACATTATTAGTTCTAAATTATACCAGATGTACAATTGTCGTAGTACTCTGTCATATTCATTTTTATATGTAAAAGACCTTCTCTTAACATATTACAAAAAGACTTATAGATTTAATAAGTGAATCTTTTGGCAATTGAACAATGAGTCTCCTGTTTCTGCAATGATTGTTATACTGTTGCTCAACATTTCCTTTTCAAAGTCAGCAGATCTAAGGCAATCAATTTGTATCATCTTCCACAGAAAACAACAGCTTAGCCAATTGAATCCTTGGCGAGTCTTGAGTATGTAGCTCTTAGGAGAACAACATGAGTCATTTCCTGGATCTATCTTGGTTATCTAGAAACATGAAGTATGCATGTATTTTTTTGGTCAGTGTTAATTGCGCTTATCTTAATTTTGAAGATGGCAACTATTATTTTACTAGTAATCATAATTTCCTTTACATAGAGTTGGGTATGACTAGATCTAGTGAACTACATCAGTTAAACGAAGACTCATTATAAATTAAGACAAACTAGGGGAGACGATCAGTGAGCATGCACCATTAGTTGGAAATCCATCGAATCCAATGTTTAACATATCATACCATAAGAGGCACAAACCAATGTAGGATACCGAAACAAAATAGTGAAGAGAATGAAATTGATTATATACCAACTACAATCTCAAATGAGAACTGAACCAGAAAATTAGAACTATTAACAGCCAACATAATTGCCTACATCCATTTTCTAAGAGCATGTAATGAGATTTTCAAGCAGGACACAGTCCTAGGAAATATGTATAAAAGAAATATGTAGAGTTCGAAAGAGAGAGATGTAATTGAAAAAGATGCACCTAAGTATAAGCAAGTGACATAGAGACAACACCTCTCATAAGACATGCCCACCATATTGTATCTAGAGTTTGGTCATAGAAGTATGTCTATTAGATAAAAGCATCAAAATGATTATACCAGATGCTGACCTATTCTTAAAGATGATTTTATCAAGGATATTTCACTTAACAGAGTGAAAGATCAAGTCAATAAAATCTACTACAATGAGGTCGGACAAACTACCATTTTCACGAACACTTAAATTTTCATGTCTTCCTAGGGGCATCATTTTTCTCAAAGCTTCAATTTATTGGTTCTACTTGAATGGTCGTGGAAGTGGTTAGCCATATTAAGATCAGTTTTCACTCTAGTGGCCCACATAGAAGAAAAGTAGGATATAGGCCTTGCACTGTGTCCTTAACTCTATTGATCTCGCCCAAAAGCACCTAGCCACTCAAATCCATAGTCAAGGATCTGAAATGTAAAGGATAAGAAAAACAATCATGATAAGAAACAACCTAGCCTTGTCATATTTGTGCTCATCAATCAACATAAGAACATGAATAGCAAGGATAAAAAGAAAATCATCATCAGTTAATCAAAATAGTTGGAAATGGAATGAAAGTGAAGTATGGATGTATGTTATTCCTTACTTGATTTGTTATTACTTACATGAATAGCCTTGGTATGTTATTCTCTATATTTGTTTTCACATTTATTTTGTGTACTCAACTTCTAGTGCTACTAAATTTGTACCTGAGCTTGACATGGCAGCCAATTTGGAAGACTTCTTGGTCGTTTGCTACATTTACTGGTACTGGAGCTGTTGCAAGAATAAAACCTGACAATGTATTGATGGATGTCCCCCTTTTATTCAAGAATCAAAGCTTTCTGAGTCACATAATGCTATTGATAATTCTACAACCATTTCCACATGAACTTTGGCTGCAAAACATTGATATTCCAGCTCAAGTGTCAATTGAAAATTGCTCAAAGTTGTATTAATTCACAAGTTGTAAGCATGAATGCATAGAAAATTAAGGTTTTCACATACATGCATATCAATATGATCATGCACCTTTCTCGCTTGACCAATCAACATTGAGCGTGTAACTCTAACCACAAGGGTGATCACAGCTGCAAGAAATAGAAAGTGTATGACGTCACACAATATCAAAGTCAGTAGTTCATTAAAGGCAAGAGTTGTGCAATGATAATAGGCCAATGAATCCAAGTAGTTCAATAGAAAGCATGGGTGCAACTTTACTGGGAGAGTCACAAACAAAGTTTATCCTGGTCCTAACCTCAAGGAGTCAATGGCAATGTAGCTTGGCATGTCCAGTATTATCTTCTCTATTTGGCAAAAGTAGGTAGTTTATGTTGTTGCACAAGAATAAAAAAAATAAAGATGACTTGGTCACAATTTAAGGTGATATGTAATTAATAGAATTTCAAACATGGACAAAGGCATGGGTCCTATTAGCATAATAAGAAGACAATAGGAGTAAATATTACCAACATCATTATGAGTAATGGAGAAAGAAACAACACCTTGTATACCACATCTAATAGGAACAAGATCATATTGAGAAAACCATGTGAGAAAATTTTCAAAGCCCAGCAATCCTTAGAGAAAGTCTGAACCAATCACTTAGAAAAAGATTTCAAGCAGCAGACCAATAGAAATAAATTTAAATAGAGATAGTACAATCACATTGTGAAAGTAGATGCTTAATGTTTTCAGATTCTTATTTGCATAACACCAAGAGCTTAGATGTTGCCTACTGTATTCATCGTCTGTTAGGGGAAGCTGGTGAGTTCTTATCTAAGTACCTACGGGATAGTGTTGTGAGAAAAAGCATATCCTTGCCACCCCCATTAGGCAACATGGATGTTGATGTGTGAGTTTCATTACCTACAAAGAGATCATATGCAAATAGACCAATGATCTGATCATTTTTTATTATCATAGCTCCAGTTCTCATCAGCAGTAGAAAACATAGGATAAGAAAGTGGGGAAACCACTCATTGAACAACAGTTAGACTATATATGATTATAAAAATTTATTTGTAAATTGTCAATTAGAATGGAAATACGTCCATAGTGAGATTTCATATTCCCTACCCAATGTTAGTGGTAACTAATTGATTAGTTACTTGTAATAGAAAACTTTACATTTATACTTACTAGAAAGTAGCAACTTAGCTAGTTTCTACTCTATTCTTTTCTCACCAATAAGTTTAATTCGTTCCACCTCATGCATGAACCCAAAGTCCATAGCCAAGTAGTTTGATTGCAAATTTCTGTTTGAAATTAATGTATATCAATACTTCAGAAGTTATTATATATACTAGTATAACACATATAAACTGAGTAAAGTCTGCATTACGCAAGTTAGCTCATAGTTTTTGTATCAAATGAGTCTGTAACTGATCTAAATGACCTCATAGTCAGCACCAATACGACCCTAACTGATCTAAACAACCTCACGGTTAGCAGCATGACAAATCTAACTCCAAGGCATCTTTAAAAGGGTAGTCCACAATCTTGTTGAAATACTTTGCATTACAATAAAATTTATGAAAAACTTTGCAGCCTTAGAAATTACTAAACAAAATGATTACAATGAGAAGTTGAAGCAAGAAGTGCTACAGTCCAAACAGATACTAAAACGCAATATTTGTAAACCAAGGAAACAAGTGTTACTTACCTTCACTTGTATAGATGGTGCACTTCTACGATCAGCAGTGAACTAATAAAACTCATTTATTTCCATATAAAAAAATACAATATCCTAGTTCTTACCTAACTATTAGTTGAGTAAGTAGTTGTTATTTCAAACACGATCATACAATATAGTGGATGATGCCTTTTCACTTAACTTAATAGTAATATGAGTAAAGGCATGATAGACTGGAACAACTCACAACTAACTAAAAACCAAGCAAACAAGTCATAAGTGGGAAAGTATCTTCTATAAAAGCTCAATCCTAACATAACAAAAAGAGATATACACGATTTAGTTCTCTACTTGGTGATTTCATTTAGTTTTTGGACTAGGTTGTAGATCTACCTAATCACATTTAGAAGAACTTGGAAATTTGGTGTCCCATTATAACTAGTGGTACCTAAACTCAGAAAGTATGATCATACATCACAAACTTAGCCGTTCTTGACTTCATGTTCTAGAAGAAATGAAAATTCAAGTTAAGGTCTGAAACCAAATATCCACCATACACACAAAAGATGAAAAGGAGTAGGCAGGATTATCTTGGAGAAATCATTTTGCAAAGAATAGGACCAAGTGATTAATATGTTAGTCATGCCATTGACTCAGCAAAAGTAATTCAGGTTATCGTTGGAATTGACTCAAGAACTATTAGATATTAGTTTAGATAGTAAATATAGATGTTGCTGGTCCTTGGTCACCAAGTTTTATCTTCCCAGCAGTGACATCTTTTTGTTGACAAAATGTAGCTACTACAAATCGAACTATACAAGCCAGCAACTTGTAGTATTTGGGCCCATAGAGGTGAAAACATGATAGTGCACTGTTGAGGCAAACTGAGAGATGGAATTGGTTTTTATTCTAGCTACTATGAAAGAGGTGATCCCATTGAGTTCGAGCTTGGTAACATCCGTGTAATCAAGGGTTAGAACCATAAGATCAGTAGCAACTCAAACAAGAAATGCAGAAAAATTCTTCATACACACTAAATGCATATCTCAAGGATCCTTTCTCTCATTTGAAAGAGAGCAAGGTTTACAATTGAACAAGTCAAGGAAACAAAAATATCTAAGAATCACATTTAAAAAACACTTCACATAGGACCAGCAAGTAGGTAACCATAGCATGAAATGAACCAGGTCAATGAAGGCAAAAATATGATAGAGTTCAAAGCCTCCATAGAGATCCTTGTAAACAAAAAGCCCACAAATCAACGTAAACCAATTGATAGGACTCCAGTTTCACTTTTCTTTGGTAACACTTAGGATATCCCTTCTAATAATCTTTCACTTTTCTTTGGTAAGACTCAGGAGGGCATAACACTTCATAGGGAGATGGATAGTCTATATTTAAAAAGATAATAGGTGCAACATTTTAAATATGTTTCCCAATCCGTTCGTAACTAAATATATCTAAATTGGAGACCATGAGGCATTTCCTGACTGCATATTTTCTACTTGGCATCCAAAATAAAATTTCATGTGCTTAATTTTTTGCTATGATGGACATTTCAAAATTGTATCATCATTTAGATGGGAGAAGGTTTGGATGATGGTGAAAGCTATGTTCTTATGGATTTCATTTATTAGGAAATGTATTGGGACTACCTCCTCTGTTCTTGAAAATATTATTTTAAATGGGATGTAGCTGCCCATCAATTATTAGAGCGTGAACAAAACTAGGCTGACGAATATTTTCTCTACACATTCTAGTAAGCAAAATTTTGAGTTAAGAGATAATTGAAGACTGGTGTTTTTTTATACTAGCCAAACTTTGGCCATATAGAAAAGAAAATGAAGTATCAATAATTGAAACATGTCAGTAACAAACCCAAAAGGGCCAAGAACAAACAAACTAAACAAAAGGCTATGCAACTACAAACTTTACCAATAATTGGAGCTTATTGGAGGAGATAGGATTTTGAAAAAGAAAGGTATATCTTAAGCATTCGGTTTCTCGTATTATGCTTGTGTAAGTCTTCTTGGCATTATTGATCTCTTTCACCAATACATTCCAAAATCGTGTATGGTATAACCGCAACTGATCCCATAAACAAGAGAGGAGCATCATACTTGATGTTGTTTTAATCCTTATTTCTGAAAGAAGAGAGTATTACAGAGAAATTTCAAGCTAGGAATAGATGTCTCCTAGAAAATTGATGGAGAAACCAATAGTATTTGAAAGGACCACATGCAATTAGATGAGCCGTTGGGGACAATGTATATTTTAAACCATTGGCAATACAATGAGATTAGCCTAATAAAAACTATTAAGAAACAAAAATAGGCATAAATGAGACACAATGATAACAAGCACATACAATAGAATTTGTTGTATCTTGTTTGCTTTAGGCAATCAGTAGATATTATCTATGTTCCAGGTTTTTAAACTACTAATAACATAATTTGAATTCATATTTATAGGAAAAGACCACAGGTTAGAGTAAGTTTAGGTTGAACTAGATTTGTATGATGTGTTGCCTATCCACCACACAATTACAATTTGAAACTCAAGCTGATCTAATCCATACTTGTATGTTGCTCTTATCTGAAGACTTCATGTGGCTTCTTCTGTTGTAATGGATGTCACTGCCCATGCCTGTAGAAAGTGGTTATATAGACAAATAAAGGCTCTTTATATCAACTATGAATAAAGTAGTTGCCTTTGAGGAAAAAGTTAAGAATTTTTCACCCAGACTGCACCTCTACTCTTTTCAGAAATGGCCATTGGTTATTCCATGTCTGCTAAGACATGATGGACCTTTCTTAGCTTGATATCTACAACATAGCACACGTACAGAGAAATGTAACAGTATGTGACATTCAATGTGGCTATATATCTGCTAAGATCATATATAGAATAATTACTCCTTTCTCGTTCTTCAGCTTTCTTCTGTCCAGAACTATATAGTCCAGTTTCCTAACGACAATTTCTACACATTTGAAACTTGGACAAACATTGATTAAGCCCTGAAGACAAGCTACCATTTATAGCAGGCCAACTATATCAAATGAGTGGTATTTTTTGATGAATGCCACACCTGCTCGAGTAAGATTCAGCCTTTTGTATGATCACACATACTTATACCTACCTCTATAGATGATTAAATTGCAATAAATATATAAGAAGGTCTAGAAACAAAGATTCAGAAGCTCTTGACACCGATGTTTCATCATGAGTAGAAGGCATGTGAAATCTGTAGCAAATACTACATGAAAGAACTGAATTTACTGCAAGCTACAACAGGTTTTGACACCAACTATCAGGGGGTAGAATCAATTTGGGGGCCATCTTCAGACACCATAGATGTACATTTAGATTCATGGCTACTAAGACCATCCTTGTGAACATGGATGCCTTCACGGATGAGTTTACTGTCGTTCTCTTCAGTTTGCAGACAACCAACAACCTGAATATGGACAAGGTGGTGATGTAAATGGATGCTAAACAGGTGAAGGAGCTATTAAATAAAGATAACATAGGTTTAAGTCCTACAGTCATGATTTATAAAGATAGTGATATGGTGAAGAATAGCTTTCATAATATATGTTTCACCACCTAAAACATAGTTGAAAAAAATTACAAATTCAGATACACAGCTATAGCAGAACAAGATATTTTATTTGAAAACAAACCTCTAGAACAGAAAGTGGATTCATCTGTCCTTGAAACTGGAGCTCGAGGATTATGGGAGACAGCTCCAATTGGTTGAACAAACTCCATAGTTGTGCCTCTAGAATGAACACTAGCAAACCATTCAGCAGTTACATTGCTAGATAAGGGAGCTAGAAAAACAAAAACACAGTTAAAAAATTACAAATTTAGATACATAGCTACAGCTGAACAAGATGTGTTCATTTGAAAACAAATGTCATATAGATGTTATTTATGGGGCTTGATTTGGCTAGATTTAACCAATGCTAGTTTGCAGAAGCAATTTTCCAATATCTAGATTAGAAAACTAGTGTTTAGCCACTAAGACTGTATTAAATTGCGTGTATCCTTTTGAAAGACGAATCTAGAAATCTATCTATATTTCAGGTTGTTGGAGCTTTGGTTTGTTTGGTACCATACAAGGTTAAATTAATATTCCCCCTACACCTATATGAAAATGGGTCCAAGGAAAGCATAGATGATGATTAAACTCAGTGGTAGAATGATACTGAAATGTTAACATTAATTAGATTTGACGTTGTAAATTCATCTATACTTTTAGTTTTTAGATATGTACACATATTGATAGATCTTCTTTTTGAAGGCTTTAAGGTACATCCTGTAAGATAAGTATATTGTAGTATATATCTTTTTGGATATAAATCTGGATATAAACTTCTCATCATGTGCATATTGCAGTATATATCTTTTTGGTGTCTACTACCTTTTACAACAAAATGTCCACTTTTTCTTGCTTGAGAATTTTTGAAAGTTTTCTTGTTGATATCTGAATCAACCATCTAGTGCACTTTGTCAGTTTTTATGGTTCTTATCAGGCCGTAGTGGGTCTAGTTACGTTAAATAGTTAGTTGTTGTGCTATAGTTACCTGTTTAGCACATAAGAGCTATGACCTAGCCTGATTACTTGAGCAGCTTATATTGTTGCTTGTTACCACTAAAATATTAGTATTCACCAGCAAAGTACATCAGTTCATAGGAAATTTACACCACTAAATAGAACACAGCTTCATGCTTAGAATAGAAAAATATATCTCACTTCGGAACCACTGATGAGTGATTTCACTTATTTTTATAGGAAATGAAAAACTACACAAAACTACACATTAATGGTGGGTGATCCTTTTGTAACTAAAATTAAAAATAAAAGATCCAAGTAGCATTGACAAAAACAAAAGGTTACCACCTCATAGGGTTCCTGGTGGCCTCCTACATTGTAGCTTCATTGCTCCCGGAAGCACTACCAAACACACATACAAGGTTGCTACAGTAAGACAAGGCTTACTCATGTTTAAAAAAATCAGACAATGGACATGAAAGAGACTTGTTTTGTGATTTCAGTTAAGCCATGAAGCAACATCAATGAAGCATATGTAATGACTTGGGGGTGAGCTCTCTACCCAAAAAGCACTTATTGCACAGGTATAGAAGTACTTTCTCCAATGTTTCATCCAATCCAATATGTTGAAGCCTGTTATGGCAAAATACCCTAATGTTAGAATAATGGATTTACTAGACATGCTTACTAGTTAGACACAATGACATGAGCAAAAACCATCTATATAATTTATAATGTATTATGTGCAAACTTCAATCATCAAAACACCTTGGAAAATGAAGAATTGTTTTTTTTTTGTCGGTAAAAAAACGTGTTACTAATATACCAAAAACTTTAGATATAAAAGCACCTCATAGGTGAAAACAAAAACCTTGAATACCCAAACATGAGGATAATCAAGGGCCAAAAGATCCTACATAACCTAAAAACAAACTGTAAGATAAAGACTAGACCCCTAAAGACCTCACCCAATTTGTGCTCAATGGCAAGAAGCACACCCACAAATTATGAGCACAAAAAACGTTACAGACAAATCTTTCTCCATTAGGACAAGGGCAAAAGAGATTCGATCTTTATTCAGCAATCTAGGCTTCAGAAGTAACTAGGACTTGGGAAAAAAACACAAATCGGCAGCGAATACCAAAGGGCACGTCCAACCAAAACTAGGATCACCAAAAAATGAACTGAAGCAAAGAAAAAGAACTCAAAAGTTGGATCCATTCTGCGATCTTCCTCCACTAGCATTTACTACACCCACAAATTGTGAAGGAAAGAACCGAGAGCAGAAACATCATCTTCAACCTCTATACCTGGTATCAGAGCAGCCGAACCCCTGTATGCTTGGAGAAGACAGTAAACCAGTCACAAGTGATCCTCATAGTACCTATTGCCCCATAGAAGCAAATCCTTGAGCCCCTGATTCTCAGCTTGTGCGCAACCACTGTATTGTGTCAAGGACTAGATCTCTGCGGGGAAGGCATCATCGAATCTTCAACCACCACTACAAGGGTCCGTAGTCACTGACACCTAAGGACGAACAGCTATCATCAGGAGCAGTGGTAAAATGTGCCTCAACTGACTAAGCCTATTGTCGTTGAGTCCCTTTGGAGGTAACCAGGGGTAACACCACTAGGGCCATCTTTCTATGGTGAGGGGTTGGAACCCAGGCCGAGAAGCATCATCGTTGCTCTGGATGGAGCGCCGCTGACTGGACAGTAAGTGCCCTGTGAAGAGCCCAACCACCTCCTTAGTCGCCAAACGCAGAACCGGAGTTGACGCCAAGGTTGCAATAGGGACCAGTCAGAATTGTAGCCCTATGGATTCCCAGAAGAGGGAACCGGTAGCCGACTGTTGGTCGACCGAGATAGACCAGAAGAGGGCACCGCCAGAGCATGGATTGGACACATCACCAAGGTAGAGAAGGGAGACGAATCCGCCTAGCAAAGGAACCAATCACCGTCGTGTTTCACCAAAATGGGGTCCTAGTCAGAGTCGTGGGTCATCGTCTCCCTAGTTAAACCAAGAATCACTCAGAGGAGGGAGGAGGAGATGCTTGTGAGGTAAGGAGGAGACATCCCCTTCCCTCACCTGCATGATGGAGCAGCAAACGCTTGAGCCCCAGAGCTGGGTTGGGGGCGGCTTCTCTCCATATGTCATGCTTGAACAGAACAGAGTCGACAGGTCGATTTACCGCAGCCCTACCCAGATCTTGCCTTGTCGCGGTGCATCCATCTCCCCTTCAAGCCAGATCTACCGAGGAGGCGCCAGCAAAAATGACTTGCTCCCCTTTCTCCAGAGACTCACTTAAAACTCCACATCATCGGCCTCGTCGTAACTGTTGGGGGCCAGGGGGAGGAAAATGTCGAGGTGACGCTCCCTCCCCCCAGTGCCAGCCGCCAGGAGGGTCGAGAGAAGGGAGAGCGAGCAGAGCCCTAGAGAGAGAGAGCGGAGCCTCAGAGATAAAATGAAGAAGTAGTTTACAGAATAACTATACTAAGAGACCACTAAGACTAGGGGGCAAAACGACTGAAGTTAGAGGATTTAGGAAATATGTAGAGATAGATTATTTGCACTTATAGTTAGCTAGTATCCTAGAAGGAAACTTTTTTCTATATGTCATCCGTATTTGCTAACCATTGACGTACTTATTAACGAAAATAAGTCATAATACTAGTTTGATTTCAATTCCATCTAAAAAATATATTAGCCAAAATATAAGAATCACAACAGGAACCAATTGCAATCGTTTCCACTTCCACTCAAAGAAAAAAACCCACAATGTTAAAATTGTGAGTTATTCATGCAAGTCAAAGTGTTATAGAGATCTCATACCAGATTAGGTCAACATTTTTTTGGATTTTACTAGCCCAACTAGAACAACCAGAGATTACAATAGAATATCAATATTTGTAAATTTGAATGAAACACCAGTGATAAAGATCATCAAAGCATAGAGAAATTAAAAAACATTTTCCGCAATAAGTGATCCAAAATATGGCTGGACTACGTGACAACAGAGGTAGTCTAAGGTGGTCTATTTACACAAATTGTCATAGTAAGTCAGCCACCTAGAAACATACTTGCTTGCATGACTCGTTCCTACAGGCTTACGGTTGAACCATTTTTTTTACAGAATCAAGACACATTAAATTTATACAGTTTCCAGGACATTTAAAAAAATATCACAAAGAAAATACATGAATACATGTAGCAACCAATTGCCACCCTTAGCTTGTCTCCACTCAAACAACACTCACCTTTGTCAAAAATTGAGTCATTCTCATATAAGTCATACAGCTGTAAGAGAACAATATATAACAACTAAATATAGGTCTACACCACTATAAAAGCCCAAAAATGTGCATGGATGACATACCTTAGGCCTCAAATACTCATCAACATGGAAAGTTTCTATAGTACCATAATTCATCTTTATGTCCCACAACTAACGCAGCAAAAATATCATAAGAAAGTGAGAAAGATATAGACAAGATACAACATAGACTTTTGTTGTGAGTATAGTAATCAATGATAGATTGTGAGATTAGTTTGTGGTTCCAATGAGAAATAACAATGAAAAAATAGCCATGCTGCAGTTAACATCCACAACAAAATATAACATCCAAGTTGTGATTATTTGTAGACATTGCTACATCTTTATTGCTCTTTACGACAAGTTTAAATATATTTTGGTTATGAACAGATTCAATTCTGAGATACAAAAGTGTTATTGTTCTCTGTTGGTGGTTTGACATTTATGAATATATGTAAATCCATCATTTAGATTGTGTGCAACTTTTCACACATAATTTGCACAGATCTCTCTCTCTCCTTTTGTAGCACAAACTTATTATTATTCTGATCCACTCACAAGTGTGTCATGCTTGGATAACTCTATTAACCCTTCCTTTAACTCCCTCTTCCAAACTATTCGCCAACTCATTGAAATCATGTTTTACGTTATGTCAACATTCCCAACCTTCTATTCACTTCAAGGACAACACTATCACCGCATATGTCGGTATTGAAAAGAACAACAAGGAACCTACAGTCTACAGTGGATGGGTGTCAGTGTGTCCACCATATCCGACATGAAAGGGAAAATTGGCATCTGCATAAGTGTAAGTCCAACTGATTGAAGAGATGGAAATCAACCTCAAAATTGGAGGTACAAATATAAGATCACTTTTCAGGATTAATATTAGATCATCTATGAAAACCCATCTAGTATCGTAGAACAAAAAATATATATCAGAAAGAAACCAAACTGACCTATTAGATTCATTCACACTCACTTTAAATCTGGCATTATATGGTACCAACAAATCTCATTGCCTTTTACTCCCTAAAATGCTCATACTTTCAATATGATGAAAAATTGTAATAATCATAACTTTGTCTACCACGTACGTAGATCACACAAGCTACAAACTCCATCCAAAATGTAGCACATTGTTTGACATAGAGGAAAGCAAGTAAGAAAGAAAATCCATTTGAACGATGGTATTAATAACGGTGTGATGCTCATAGAACTCATACCTGCAAGTACTCATGGTGATCTTCACGGAAGGAGTGGACATCTTTTATGCTGGCTTGGACCCATTAAAGTATTTCCGTGTGAAATAGGAGAGATAAAAGGTCAGGTTGGTTGACGAGGCTGAAAGTGGTGAAATTGTCTATAATGAATAGGCCAAGCTACCTCATAGGATGAAAGGCCAAACCGTTTAATGAGGGAGATGCCAGAAGTCGCTCCTGCTAGAAATCTATCCCTAGCATATGCCTCTACGGAGAAGCAGTAAATGAAACAAGGGGGTTACGGGAACAGATTACTAGAAGGCATGATGGAATCAAGAAACGAGGTAGAGGGGAAGGGAGTGGGCGACTGCAGATCAATAGAAAAATGAGGGGAACATGGAAAGGGAGCGACATAATAGAAAGATGAATCAAGGAACATGGTAGAGGGGGAGGAAGTGTGCAGTTTCCCTAGCCCTATCTAGTCTTTTGTCTTCTCCCTGTTGAGGCATGGAGTCGCAGGGCACATCCGGCGGAGGATGAAGTAGTTTTCGGAGATGACGAGGCTTAGGTGTTTTTTTTTCTCTTTTGGGCGCTAGGTAGTACTGTATAAGCGCGGGAGTTGGGGACACAAATTAATCTCGTGATTTGAAAGGGGAGGGAATTTTCCTCAAAATTTGTAATTGTAGTCAAATTGTAGTCAAATCTTGTAACTGTAATCCATTACATTTGGGCTAGCTACAAATCTGACACTTGTAAGGGAATGTGTGTATTAACTACATAGAAATTATATGTAGGTAGGATAATTGTAGCCAAATCCTATTTTTCTTGTAGTGTACCTACGGGTAGTGCCATGTAACTCAACTCTAGAAACTAATTCACTTGTTAAAGGATCATGAGGGGTTTAATGGGGATCTACCATAAGGAAGGTAGCATCCAGGTCCACTGCAAGGACAGCATAGAGGATAGGATATGTATGGATCACACAGTTATATTTAATACATAAATTTATTTGTTAAATCATAGTTGACTACAATATGTTGTTACAGTTAATTGCACCATTATTGTTTCCCCCACATATCAGCTTTATGTTGACTGACATTTTGTTTGTCTGCATTTTAGGTACAAGTGAAAAGAACAAACAGTAAAGTGGCATATGTGGAATTAAATATTAATTCAAGTACAAAGGAGGATTAGTTAGAATAGACTGCAGATGTAGATAGAAGTATATATCCAAGTATTTGAAACAGATATGCAAAGTTTAATTTTATTACAACATTTTAGCTTAGTTAGTATAATTTGATAATTGTAATTGATTATTTGTCGAACCTTTGATCCTATTAATTGGGATAACGACTTTGACCTCTTGGTCTCCCGTAATTGGGGGTTACTGGGAGGAGGGGTCGTTACAAATTTAGACTATTTATAACTTATTATTTGTCTACCAATCTAAACTACTCTACTGTTATGTGATCCATTCATATTACTCCATCCAACTACTTAAGTACAATTAATCTTTCTTTCAATTGAATCCTTTTATGTTGTGCATTGATCTTAACCACTGGAGATGTATCACTTTCATGGGAGATGCTGAGGTGATTAGGACCCCATATCTAAAAAATTAGGATCTTTAAGGAGATGATAGGAAATATGTGCCCATCCTTAGTACAAAAGAGCCACAAACATAAAACACATGTTTTAATCTCTTTTACACAATATTATTTACTTTTAATCAGATCTAAATCATACTAACTTGAGAACATTAAAATAAGGGTTCAATACATAGTTATCAACAGGGATGATGGTGATCAACCCTCCCAAATCGTAACAAGATCATCAAATCTAATTTTTAGCTACATATTCAATATTTTTTCCTTATCTAACTTTGGGTGGGGTAAAAAATCAGTGTCCCCACATATTTCTATAGAATAAAATGCTTACCTTATCTTTCCTCATTTTACACTTACACCGCCGATATTTTGTTAGGAAAAAATATAAGCTTGTGGGACAAGAGGTTTCTAAATCCCAAACACAAACGTGTTGATGAGGGCGTGACCCTGACCTTTGTTCCCTCAGTGGAGGCGTGGTGAGTCCTATTTACGATCATCCTTGAGTATAAAGATGAAACATCCTTAAGTATTCTACCCAAAAGACACATGAGAATGGCCCTAGGTGGAAGTCTTCACTCAAGGTTGTGGCCTTAGAGATATATTATAGTTTTCCATAGTAGAATATTTTACATCTTTAGATTTAGTAATGTGATTATACAATCAATCCATTTTCACAAAAGTTCATTGTACACACAGATTACTGAAAGAAAGTCATATATTCATATGTTCATTGTTTAAACACTTGAAATAGTTTTCATGCCCAATTTAATGCATACCCAAAGGAATCTTGTTACATAAAAAAATTGGATGAACAACCAAAACGAATTGTGTTAATCAAATGTGAATTACATGGGGATGACTTCTTGGCTTGCCCAATTTACAAATAAACAAAATGATATAAATTTAAATTACTTAGTTCAATAGAATCCTTATTATGACATTGCCTACAATAAACACAAATTCTCACAACGTATTTTCCACTCCACCAAAAATCATGCTTGAAAATTCTCATTGATAAACACATGAACACATTCATTCCCCCATCTTACAATTACATACATATGTAAGGCACAATAAAATAAGTAAAGGACAATAGTTACAAGTTGATTCATTACAATAACTAGATATGTTGTTCATATAACTAGATTAGATAGATGTGTACATAATGTGAAATTTAGAAAATAGAGAATTTCTTTTTTCAGAAATAGGAAGAAATTAAGAAGCTAGATTGGATAGATGAATTCAACAAATCAAAGAAATAATGGATATATTTATACCAATAAATGTAATCTTTAGTTTTTGTGTTTCCCTACATATCTAAAATGGACACAAACTTCACAATATTTGCATAAATTGCAAGCTATAATCACACCTTCTCATACTTTGTATTACATAATTGAATGTTTATTGACATGACATGTGAATCTCATCCAATCTCTTTACATATATTACAAAGCAATTTTAGGGGACGTCCAACTTATATACGAGCTTGAAGTTTTTTGGTTGTATACGTAACTTGAAACAAAAAAAATACTACATAAGGAAATAAGAGTTGGCATAGTCCCCTACTATTGACAAGAAAGTAACATCACCACCTCTATAGTTTCTCTCTCCTATTGCCCATGGAGTGTATGAGTCTATACAAAAACATGAGGTCTGCAGTTGTAAATATGTGTTGGAAAGGTGTTTGCATAAAGAAAATTGTCCATGAGATGAAGCATATTGCAAAACTTATTATATGTGATTAGTCAGTTTGATTCAAAGTAATTTGAATGAATACCATTCTTTAATAACATTCATGAGGAAATTGTTATCTTATCTTAGACGACACTCAATGTCGATGGTGGTTTATAATGAAAGACATTATCTCTAAAATTCTTGTAGTTTACAATGCATACGTTTCATACTAAATCTGAGAAGACATACAACTCGTTAATGTAGTTGTTTATGACAACTCACAACGTCCTCAGATCTCACAGAAATTAATGCCAGGAATTAATTGTTTGGTGATCGAGATTAGTTGAAACAACACTTTCACATATCAAAAATATCTATATTAAAGTTAACATCACGTGATATGTTATCTTTATCATAGCTTACATTAAATAACATTTTTTTAAATTATGATATAATTTGTTTATCCTAGTGTACAATACCATCTAAAATCCAATGAAGAATTTTATCTTTGGAAGGAGAGTAAATCAAGGAGGCATCATTAAACATTATGTCAAGCTAAAGTAAATAAATTGTTTATCTCCTTTTTTAGTATTAAGCTACTTACATTTCCAGACATGAGAACTACCTATTTTATTATACAATCATATAAAACTACTTATATACTTTGTATAGTAATACTCAAATAATAATTCCTTCAACTACATCCATAAGAAAATCTAGTAAATTTTGTTATTGAACTTGCATGTTTCACATAACTATCATTAAGGGAATTATCTTGATGACACATAGAACAGTTCCAAGTCATAAGACATTTATGTTCCCTAATAGCTACAATGAATACACACAGTTTTAGAGTTTCCTAAGAATGAGAATATCACATACCATGAATTGGGGTCCAACCAAGAACATGAATGGAACTAACAAAAGGTGTAAATAACTACATAAAATGAGTTATCTAGTATTCTTGTCGCAAATTAACATTTTTAGTATGTGACAACGGGCTTACAGTGGTACCTTACTAACCTATAAATAAAGGTCGTTGACGTCCCTATGTGTTTACTTTTCACGTGTCTGTGTGCTTACTTTTCCAGCAGCAAGGGTGCTTGTTTGGAACATAGATTTTTTTTTTGATATTTCTAATAAAGTAGATGACCTACCCATCTGCATGCTTTTCAAGTAGTTAGGGTGCATGTTTGGCACGTTGTTCAATTTTTTTGCTTTTTACATTTTTAATCTATGTAATGATGTCACCTACTTTTTATTTTTAATTCTTTATTAGAAAGGAGAAGGCCAAGGGGCATTATTTGATAGACTATTGTGTGTGCCAGTTTTAAATGTGATGTGTCACCATATAGATACTATATAAGAATTTTTTAATATTTTTAAAATTACAAACCGTTCTCTGTGTTTGTACACTACACTTTTATCTTTTCTTTCTAAAATTTTATAATATATAATGTGACTCATTAACACTATAAAAGAAAGGCCACAAATAAATTTTTCTCTATTATTTTTTGAATTTACAAACCAATATGTGTGTATACAGTACACATTTATCTTTTCTTTTGAAAATTTTATATTGTTTAAGGAGACTTATCTATAGTTTATAAGAAGCCCATGTAAGAGACTGAATGTATTCTTTTCTATTTTTTTAGAGTGACAAATAGGTTCATGTGTGTGTACGCTGCACTTTTGTATTTTCTTTTTAAAATTTTATATTTTCTAAGAAGACTCATCTATACTATATAAAAAAGTATGTAGCGGGTGTTGAATATAATTTTCTCCATTATTTTTTTTAATTATAGACAAGTCCGTACACTATAATTTTGGCTTTCTTTTTAAAATTATATGTTGTATAAGATGACTCATCTATGATATACAAAAAGGCCCACCGAGAGTAAGAAAGTCTACAGAGGGCACTGAATGTAATTTTCTGCATTATTTTTTGTAGTTACAAACAAGTCCCTCTCTGTGTAGACTACACTTTCTCTTTTCTTTTCAAAAATTTATATATTGTATAAGATGACTAATCGATAGTATAGAAAAAGCTCACGGAGGGTCTGAATGTAATTTTCTCCATTTTTTTAGAATTACAAACCAATCCTTGTGTGTACAATACACTTTTATCTTTTCTTTTATCAAGTTTATATTGTATAAAGGGACTCATCTATACTATATAAGAAAGCCCATAGAGGGGACTGAAAGAAATTATTTCTATTATTTTTTTGAATTATAAACCAATTCATATGTGTATACACTACACTTTTGTCTTTTCTATTTAAAACTTTATATTGTGTAACGAGACTCATCTACACTATATGTGGAGGTCCCTAGAGGGGGGTGAATGTATTATTCTCCATTATTTCATGGAATTACAAATTGTTCCCTTTTTCAGTGGGTAGTATGTATCTTGTTTTGAATATTAACTACATAGTAGTCATCAACATACACAAAAATGATAATTCAAACTCACACGAAAAGCTTATCCAACAAATATGTTGTAACAAAGATGAATAGATGTGGAGAAATTCATTATGCCAAGATGAATATATAGTTACGTATTATATTGATTCAATTGTATAACACATGCGTAGAATGTGTCTTTCTCTAATAGTAATAAAAAAACAATGTTGAATGAAAGACATGGCATATTATGATATAAATGATGAATACAAGTACATAGAAGGGTGGAGGTTAAAAGGGAATTGTTTGGAATGTCCTTGTTGATTTGTTTTTTATTAATATACTTGATATTAGTGTGGGTGGATTTTTGTTATCTATTTTTATGACACTCAAGCACATAAAGTACATGGTTACTAGAAGTAAATATAGCTAACTTAAAAAATTAGAAAGATCAAATATAAAATGAGTGTCTAACCTTTTATTTTAAATTGGTTGATGGTTCTTGAATCTTGTCTTTGATGCATTGAGTAGAACACTTCATGTAACGCAAATGTCATATTACGTCAAGAAGAAATTAGGGTGGCATTGAATATGCACATTAACATGGTGGAAGAGATTTCATTGGTATATTCCAAATTGATTTATATGTCCATCCTTCTCTCCACGTGGTTTGATCATGACATAATATATGTATTAGAATCAACAAGTACACCCAGGGGTAGAACTAGGTGGGGGGAAGGGGGTGGGGCTTTAATCCCCCTCTAAAAAAATGATGAATTTGCACTTATTTTTTTTTTGGTCGGCTAAAAACTCTATTGCTATTGATTCCAAAAACTTTAGGTACAAACATAAGCGCACCCCCAAACCCTCAAAAGAGGATTACCAAGGCAAACAAAAGAAACAAAGGTCTTGTATACAAGACCCCAAAAGAAAGAGTGATACAGAAAGAAGGACAACATAGGAGTCCTAATACAGAAAATGATACTCCACCCAAACATAAAAGGAGATCCACTCTCAATATGCATACCCACAAATGGTGAAGACTTTGTAGTTAGGGAGGAGGGCATCAGTTGATATTGAACTCCCATGCTGGCATCAATCCAAACACTCAAACTGCAAATGCTAATGAAGAGATTAATCTTCAGCACCGTCCTACGGTACCAAACTAGATCATAGAAGAAACTAGACCATCTGTACATCAGCATCAATAGCTAGAAGTAGGGACCTGACTCCCCTTCCTCTAGGCATTAAGCTCACTTTCTGAAAGTAGAAGAAGAGGAACCCAAATTCACACCTCCAAACCATCAACCGTCAGCACATAGACATAGAAACACATACAAAATCGGAAGGTACAAAAGGAGCACACAGCCTATAAAAATATAAATATACTAATACCATGTGGATATAGACATGTTTCAAAGTATCCTTAAGAAAAAGAGTGTTTGTCTTAAGTGGTACTTTGTATCTTTAGTTGTGTAAGTGGTGTAGGTTCAAATCCTAGTGTTTGTGTATTTTTTCATCACCCCTTGTGAACTCAGCCCCCCCTATTGTGTATTTATGGTTCCGCCCTTGAGTACACCTACAAGTTACAAATCAATTATCTTGATATACTTTCTGAATAAAAGGCTATAAAATTCAAAACTCTATTACCACCACCAACGTAAAAGAGAAATTTGGTGATTTATTATAATAAATACATCATCCTCATGTTACAAAGATTGTTGTGTGTAAGTAATTGCAATAAAAAAAATCTTGAACTCATTCTTTTGCATGGGGGTAGATAGGATGTTGGTAGGTGAAGAGACGAGAAGGAAGATAGATGACAGACAATGAAGTCTAGGTAATCTTGGTGAAAGAACCAAAGAGTTTTTACAAGGGATGCTATGTGAAGAAGTGTTAGTAGGGTGGAGGGCATAGAAAGACTAGTCGGTGATGGGGTATAATTTAGGGTTGCTAGACTAGGATAAATAAATTGAAGAATGTGGGACTAAGAGAACGGATGGTCTCAAAATGGCTTCAAAAAGGAATATATATAGAAATGTTTGGCATCACAGATGAATCTAGATGGAAATGTCTCTTGACGCCACTAAAAACATTGGAGGTTTAATTGATTTTTTTTAATTTATAAAATTCTCTATATCCAATAAGACACCAGTCGACACATTATGGATTTCTCACGTGTAAATTTTTGTAGGGACTACTGCTCTGGAGACTTGTTTTTTTTGCCCCTAAAACTTAAATTCATAGTCTACACAATCTTCAAGTAGTCTTCCGGTATAGGCTAGGGATGTGCCTTGAGGACAAACCAAAAGATAGTAAGGGATTGTATCCATGACCATATAGCAGTGTCCCTTATTGAGTTATATACTAGTGTCAGATTGGGATTGAGGTAATGATCTTAAACTTTTTTTGTGCATTGCAACATAATTCAATGGAATGTTGTACTATTTAAAATACAAATCAATATGATATTTTTATATAAAAGAATATGATTGAACCAACTAGATAAGATCCAAGCCCTTATATTTCCCTTTGATTAAATGTATTATTAAAAATTTAATAATTCATTTTATTTTCTTCTTCTTTTGAACCAATTATGGAAAATGATTTTATCTAGTAGATAATTTTAACTTCTCAAATCATTCCTTAAAATTCATTACAAACTTTTCCTAAAAGCATGATTTATGAATGAAAAGTTTTTATGATTAGTTAATCTTTATCAAATTGAAATATTTGACCATGTGTTTCCTTTCCTTTCACTATAGAACCAGAAAAGAAATAGCACAAAGTAAGTGTTACATTCAATATGAAAGAAAAAACATAATTTAAATGGAATGTAGAAGTATATGTTCACTCCACAATTTACTTTACCTAATTATGATGATGGCATCACCATTCCATACACATGTGTGGCGGTATCTATTTAGATCATTCTATTTTCATAGAAACTGTCATTGTCAACCAAGTCATAAAATCCATAATTGGAGACATCAAGTCTTACATGCAATAGTTTAAAATCAAATAATAAATATAATTTCATGTAGAACTTTTATGTAAAGCACTTGCAATGTTTGTATGACTTATAATCAAACTCACATGTGTATTAAATCTAATTAGAAAATATTGCAATTACATTAAGGATATATAGAAAAAACTTAAACATTAAGGTTCATTTTCTAAGATTTCTTCCTATAACTCAGCTTACACCATATTAGATGGATCTTCAATTTCATACCTGTCGAGTTGGTTCTGTGTGAACATAGCTAGCCAACTAAAGACCACATGCCCAAGGAAGCCCATGGACTGAGTTTTCAAATATAAAACTCAAATGAATGATCGAACTAGGGTTTGCTACTAGTACTCATTGGACGAGTATTTCTTAAGAAAATAAGTCTAAGTTTGTATAACTTTTTGAAATTACAAATAGAGCCATTAGAAGAGGAGAACATGTTTAAGCACATTTGTTGGAGATCTACTTACTCCCCACAAACATGCTAGTATTTGTCCTAATAAAGTATACTAGCTAATGGTGACAATTAACTTCTAGTAGGACCAATATGAGACCTTCCAAGTTATCCAAGTGGTGTTTATGCTATAGCTGAAAGAAAGTGCCATACAGAGCCCATAGTCACTTTCTTGTACTTGATCACTTGCAACATCAATTAGAGAGAATAAGTTACATGTAAGAGAGCTAGTCTTAATTATCTATTGTGAAGATGTCCTCCTTCAAATCTATTTATGCTATCATATTTAATTGAAACTCTTCTATGGCTAACGTAAGTGTAGGGAAATCAGCCTTGTTAAGGGTAGGTACAACCCTTGTAAGGTTCTCTACTCCTTATGCCCGAAAAAGAAGTTTGTTACTCATGATCAAAGGACATGTGTCATATTTTATTTTGATGTAGTGTGAGATACAAGTTGACACTTATGGTTTGTAAATCCTAGAAGTTGATCTCACGAATTAAACTCAGAACAACATTTGGTGCCAGAGATAGTCTTAATACATGTCTTCACATTGCGGTTGTTTAATTTTTCTCTTGCTTTTTGTTCATATTGATATCTTGCATTTTAAGTTCAATGTCTAACAAGTTTTATTAAATATTTGATAAGTCAATCCAGCCCCCTCTTGAGCGCATAGGCCCTTCAATGTCGCTAATTGGTTTGTCGTATAACAAGCATTTGCAAATGATCGCATCAATAACTGCATGCTCGAATGGTGGGAGGGATCTCACGTTGACATCACATGTTGAATTGTAAACCAATTCCGATTTTTATACCCACCAAACAGTACCATCGAAGGTGGGTAAACTTTTTGTTTAGAAATAGGAACTTTTGAGTCATTCCCGGGTGACCAGATGGATAGATTAACTACTTAATTAAATCGAAACGTAATGATTAATCTTGTGTCTAGTGTCCATCTAAATTTATTTCAGTCCACATAGTGTTCTTGAACTTAGTGAAATCCACATTATTTGTTGAAGTATATAAGTCACTAAAATTTATGTAAATAAACTGTTCTTATTGCTATTTCATGAAATTTATTTTCTGAGACAAGTATGCTTAGTAGGGTGCTGTTGTGGTTGTAGGCTCTGTGTCACGGCCGCAGTTTTAAAACATAAAAACATGGAATATGGCGGAAGAGAAAACGACAATTTTTATATACGCCCGTTTATCAATGACGTCTGCGACCAATGACGTTGGATCACCCTACCCTATTAAGTTAATGAATGGTATTGGAAAGGAACTTGGAAACAAACAAGTCCATGTTGATGTACTTATACCAGGAGCGCGATCGGGTAGCAGATAACTCGGTTGCTAGCTGGCCCGGGGATTTAGATTTTCGTTAGCAGACACATAGAAGTAACGAAGCTCTTGTGAATCGCGAGGACGCGCTGCGTCGATCCCTCGACAACCAGAGCTTATGACGAAGGTAAAAGTGTTTGACCGATGATAGCTTATTTCGTCTACTCTTTCTGGAGCACGTAGGAAACTGTTTTCTAATGTCTCCCCATTGTCTTTCCTATCTTGTTATTCATGTTCTCTGATGAAGCATTCATTTCTATTTGCAGAAGAAGGTAGTGATAACGGTTCCTTTGAATTCCGAACCTAACTACCGCAAGGCAATGAAGTTGGCGTCCCAAGTCACGGGTTAGCAAACTGTTCGTTTTGATACATTTTCATTCAATCCTAAGTGAAGCTAATGCTTGTGACCAACATTCGGTCGCATGCAGGTGTGACCTCAGTATCCATAGACAAAGGCAAGGGGCAGCTGACTGCAACGGGGGAAGACCTGAGTGCGGAGGACTTAAGCGAGATACTCAAGGAAGGCCCAGATCCACCGTGGTTCCTGCTTGGTTGCCTTTGGCCAAACCACCGTGGCCTGGGCGACTGTGTAAAGATCGTAACTGTCGAGGATGTCAAG